>JAKJMR010017768.1:104052-150964 GCA_024449315.1 Daboia siamensis | reverse complement strand
AGCAAACTCACAGATTGGTTTTGTGGTCTATTCTTGCCACCTCCCCTCCCTAAAATCATAGAACTCTTTGGACTGAATGGGAAGTTGAGTCAACTCCCCCCAACCATTATTTTGTCAGAAGTGTGGAAGGTTTCTTGCTTCTACTTCCTCTCATCTGCTCTTTTATAATTTAATCCAGCCTTATCCAAACTAATGTCTTTGGGTATCATGGACCACAGTTCCCATAATCCTGTGGCTATGCTGGCTAGAAATGCAATGCCTTATTTTCTCTGCAGCATGCACCTAGGAGGCAGTAGGTCTGTGAGATTTAGATGTATTAAAACATTTGTTTCTTCTGCCTAATTTATTAAATCAACATCTAATTCAAAATTAAATGTTTCTGAGAAATCCAGGGTGGTTTTAAAAAAAAACTCTCAAAGACAGCTACTGTAAAGCATCACCAGCACTGCTTAAAACAATATTAAAAGTGTGCATTTAAGAAAGAAAAATATTATTAGTAATTTACTTAGTGCTGTTTGACCATAAAATGTGGAGTTGTTCTACATATGCCTGGCTGAACAGCGTTTGGAGTTGCCTCTAAACAGGTGAGGGATGTACTGTTCATATTTTCCTTGAAAAAAAATTCTATAATTGAGGTGCTGTCTCCGAGAAGGCTCTGCTCATGGCCACTGTTCTATAAACTAAACCAGAGGGACTCATCTGATCTAAATGGATGGTAAACATTGATGATTAAGGGGCTTGAGGCTAAAACATGCGACAAATGTTTGTGGGAATTGGATGTTTCTAGCTTAGTGAAAAGGACTAGGGGTGACGACATGACACTAATGTTGTAATATTTGATGGCTGCCACCGAGTCAACCTATTTTCCAAAGCATCAGAAGGCAATAATAGATGGAAACTAATCAAGAAAAAAACCAGCCTAGAACTAAGGACTTATGAAACTAACCAGTGAAAAAAGGCTTGCCTTCAGAAGTTGTGGATGCTCCATCACTGGAGGCTTTTAAGTAGACATTGGATTATTCCATTGTCTGGAATGGTATACGTCCCCAGCTTGAGCAGGGGCTTGGACAAAAGATCTCAAAGGTCTCTTCTCTCTTACTCCTTGAGAGAAGCACTGCCACCTTCTCTCCCTCCCCTCATCCCTTCCTGGGCACAGAGGGAGGGAAGGAAGGAAGGAAGGAAGGAAACAGGAAGAAAGAAAGAGAAGGAAAGAAGGAAGGAGATTGGAATAAGAGGGAGGGAGGGTCTGAGGGAAGTCCTGCCTTAGTACTTGGCCACCAGCAAGCCTGTTGGCTTTTTGCCATCCCCTGGTGGTCTCCCATCCTATTGCTGAGGATGCTTTGGTTACAAAGCCAGGTCTCCTCGCTTGGAGAGGGAGTGGGCCTCCCTCTAACCCACGCACTTTGCCCTCCTGCACCCACCATGAGCAACCTAGCCAAGGAGAGCAAGCACAGAAGCAGTAACCTTGAGGAGGTGGTAAACGCAGGTGGGCAGCCCCTCAGGGAACTGCGGCTAGACAAGGTAGGGCTGTAGGGTCCTGGTGACGTGGGACCTCAAGGGCCAGGCTGGGCGCTTGACTTCCGTTGCCCAGGGCTCTGGCAGTCCATGCCAGTGTCCAGGGGACCCCTGCATGGCCTGAGGCTCAGTGAGGCTCCTCCAATGGACCATGCCCCGGTCCCATCTCCTGTGCGCCAGTCATGCCCAGACCCTGACGCGAGTGACATTGAGCTAGCCACGCCCACCCAGTAGGCCATGTCCATCATGCCCACCCAGTAGGCCACACCCACCCAGTGGCCACGCCCATCCAGCACCTGATGATAAATAAGTTGAGTTTGGGTTGCAGTTTGGGCACTTGGTCTCTAAAAGGTTTGCCATCACCATGGTAGACCGTTTTTAACTGTTTCAACTGTTACATTGTTTTGTTGATTTTTGTGTTGTTAACTGCCCAGAGTTGCTTAAGAGTGGCAGCCATATGAATCTTTTAAATAAAATGAATATCTCAAAGCTAACTGTAGGATTAATTTAGATAATACCACACGACATATGAACCATTTTCAACCTTATGATGGCAAAAACTATTTTTCACAAATGTAAGTTGTTTTAGAGGCTTCTAAAAAAATGAATTATCATTTTGTTCAGCTTGAGTCATTGTTACTTTTATTTCACTCATTAATATCCTATTGTAGCTACTCAAAAATTAGCCAAAAGAACTCACATATTCCAGAGTACCTTGCAGTGATCTCTGAATGCAACTTTACTGCTACAAATGTAACTTCATCCTACAACTATGCTGGATCAATCAAACTGGATCATATATTGATCTTTCTTTTTTACAAATAAAGTCTTTTTATTAGTTTATAACATAAAATACAAAAATACAGTGGCAAATAATAGGAAAAACAGGAAAGGGAAAAAGGAAGAGAAAAGTGTAGAAAAGATGGGAGAAGGAAAGAAAAGATGTTGACTTCCGATTTCCTTTGGTGCAGTTGAATAAGATAGTAATATCAAACCTCAAGTTCTTACTAGTATAAACAAGCCATTTCTATAATAGCAAATCTATCTAATAGGTAAAACTCAAAATAAAAGTTTCATTTTTTTCCACCTCAAGTATAAAGTCCAGAAACGATTTCCAAATAGAAAGAAAAGTAATTGTGTTTTTTTCCTTAATCAAAGCAGTCAATTTAGCGATCTCTGCTAACTTGTAGCCATTCGTCTATTATGGGAATCAAAGTGTCCTTCCACTTTTATGCATAAAATAATCTTGCTGCCATCAATATACAGTACAGAACATACAGTTCAGAAAGTATTCAGACCCCCTTCAATTTTATCAATTTTGTTATGCTGCAGTCTGATTTTATGGTACTTGAAATTTATTTTTCTCATTAATCTACACTCAGTACCCCATAATGAAAAAGTGAAAACAGAATTTTAGAAATGTCTGTAAACTTATTAAAAAGAAAACTGAAATATCACGTTGGCATAAGTCAGGGGTAGGCAACCTTGGCTCTTTTATGACTATGCTGACTCAGCTATGCTGACTCAGGAATTCTGGGAGTTGAAGTCCATGAGTCATAAAAGAGCCGAGGTTGCCTACCCCTGGCATAAGTTTTCAGAACCTTTGCAATCACAGTTGAAATCTAGCTCAGGTGCCTCCCATTTCTCTTGATCATTGCTGACATGTTTCTACACCTTGATTGGAATCGACCTATGGTAAAATTAAATCGATTGGACATGATTTGGAAAGGCACACACCTCTCTATAGAAGTCCTCACAGCTGACAATGCATACTGTAGCAGAGCAAAAGCCATGAGGTTAAAGGAACTCCCTGCAGAGTTCAGAGACAGGATTATTGCAAGACACAGATCTGGGGAAGGCTACAATAAAAATTTCTGCTGTATTGAAGTTTCCTAAGAGCATAATGGCCTCCATAATTCTCAAATGGAAGAAGTTTGGCACAAACAGGACTCTTCTAAGACCTGGTCACATGGTCAAACTGAGCAATTGGGGGAAAGGGCTTTAGTAAGGGGGGTGACCAAGAATCCAATGATCACTCTGACTGACTTCCAGAGATCCCAAGTTGAGATGGGACAAAGTTCCAGAAGGACAACCATCACTGCAGCCCTCCACCAATCTGGGACTTATGGCAGAGTGGCTAAATGGAAGCCTCTCAGTGCAAAACACATGAAAGTCCCCTTGGAGTTTGCAAAAAAGCACCTGAAGGACTCTCAGCTGTGAGGAACAAGATTCTCTGGTCTGAGACTTCCGGGTGGCAAGGCTCCATTAATGGCAGCCATTTTGGCTGTCAGCCCCGTTGTTTCTGTAGAGCTGCCAAAAACAGCAATGATCAGCTGTTTGGCGGCTCGGAAGCCCGCTCCTCGGGAGAAGATGAGGGGGTGAGCGCCCAGGCAGGGGTAGAGCTCCCCCAGATCTCCAGAGTTGAAACTGAAGCCTGAGTTTGCTCCGGACTCCGGGACGCCTCTGCTCCAAGGCTTTGGAGTACAGCAGGACGCTGCAACCATCCCTGCCAGCGAGAGTAAACTTTGGATTACTTGGATGCAGGTAGAGCTGTACAGGAGAACGTTGTCAGAGCAAGTATATGAACTTTAACTCAGTAGATTTTGTGGAGATTTTTCAAAGTGAAAGTGCGCAACAGAAATAAGTGGGTGAAAATGGCTGCCAAATCATCTAAAGTTACTAGAGGCGTGGGGGCTTCGCCAGTTCAGCAATCTTCATTACAGGCTTTAATGCCCCCCCCCGCCTCCGGCACCTCCACCAGCCTTGACAATAAAAGATCTGCAGGATGTTTTGCAAGAGGCTTTGAAAAAGCAAGCTCAACAACTAACTGAACTTATTGAGGAGAAGAACACACAAATAAGGGCAGACATCTTACTTGCACTTCAAGGTATGGCTGTTTGTATTGAACGTTTGGATGAGAGTTGAAGAACTTAGCCAAAATAATATGAGATTAGATGCCAAAATGACGGATGCTGAAACGGTGATGGAAAAGATTGATGATGATTTATTATTGGTTCAGCATAGAGAGATGGAGTTTGCTGTGAGAATTAGAGGGATGAAGGAAGACCCTAAGGAAAATTTGAAAAAAGTAGTTGCAGAAGCCCTTGAACAGGTTCTGGGGCGCTCAGCAGAAGATATTATGGTGGATATAGATAAAATATTTTGTGTTAATTTATGGATTGCAAGACAAAAGAAATTACCTAGAAATGTGGTGGTTTATTTTACAAAGAGAGCAATTAGAAACAAGGTTATTCAAGCCTTTTATAATAGCAAATTTGCAATTGCAGAGCAAGAAGTTTTAATTTTAAGAGAGATCCCTCCAAGAACTCTAAGGAGAAGGAAAGAATTTGCTTTTTTGGCAGAAGAACTAAGAAGACGGGATATCCAGTTCAGATGGGAGATCCCAGTAGGTATGGTGGTGATGTATGCAGGCACAAGATATCGTCTTCTCAGTTTTACAGGGACGTGATTTTTATGCCAATATTTTGAAGGCAGGCGCCATACCACTTCTGAAATCTAAAAGGAAGAATGGTGAAGGACAGCATCAACCACAAAGTGAGAGTACACAAGGTGCTGAAGGAGTTACGCAGTTGAAAGATGAAGAATTCCAGAAAGCTACAGGAGTGGATCAGATTTCAGTATTAACGGAGGAGGTCACAGACCAAAGAATGACACGCGCTGCAGCTAGACGAATGAGACAAGAGCAAGAACAGCAGAGAGTTATGACTGCATCTCAAAAACTTACTTACAGTGAAGCAGTGGGAGGAGCGAGGCCAAAGAGAGTGCAGGTGATTTTGGAAGAGGCGCTCCAAAAGCTTCAGGTCGCAAAAGATGGCGACAAAGCTTCTAACCTGGAATGTTAATGGTTTAAATTCACCACAGAAGAGAAAGAAAGTATTTCAATATCTAAAGCAATTTAAAAACAATGTTATTTGCTTATAGGAAACACATATTCGAGTGGCTGATCAAAAGTACTTGGTAAACTTTAGGTTGGGCATACAGTTTATTGCTTCCGCACCTGACAAGAAAAATGGAGTTGTTATTTATGTTAAGAATACTTTAACAGTGAGTTTAATTGAAGCAGATAAACAAGGACGATATGTTATAATTGAATTATTAATGGAAGGCAAGAAAACGCTTTTGGTTGGATTATACGGTCCTAATCAACAGCAAGGAGACTTTTACAATTTATTACACAGCAAGATTATTCAGTGGGATTATAAATCTTGTATTTTTATGGAAGATTGGAAAGGCGTCTTGGATGTACAAATGGACAAGGGAGGTCTTTTTAAAAGCACGCCAAGTCATACTAAACTGCCTAAATCTTTTTTTGAGATGAAGGATGACTTGGAATTGAGAGATGTTTGGAGAGAGAGGAACTTGCAAGAAAAAGACTTTACTTTTTTCTCCGATAGGCATCAATCTTTCTCCAGGATCGATTTTGTATTAATTACTAATGATTTTTTTCCTAGGATTAAGGAGATCAAGATTTGTCCAAGAACTATATCTGATCATAGTCCAGTATGGTTGGAGATAGAAAAAGATAATGGAGATAAACAGTCTTGGCGTTTAAATGAAAATTTGTTTAGGCACCAGGAAAATGTGGAAGAGTGTAAAAAACAGATGAAAGAATTTTTTTAAAATTAATATGCATAAAGGTACTTCTATTGAGATGGTTTGGGATGCAAGTAAAGCTTATATGAGAGGTGTATTAATATATTTCAGACATGTCAAACACAAGGCCCGGGGGCCGGATGTGGCCCGCGAAGTGGTTTCATGCGGCCCGCGAAGCCATCCTGGAAACAGTGAGGGAACGGCCCCCACTGCCTTGGCCCTGGCCCAGAGACCCTCCTCTTGCCAGAGACCTCCAGATCTCTCCCACTCCTGCCCAGGCCCCCATAGGCACCCTTGATGCCAACGATGTAGAGCTGGCCACGCCCACCCAGTAGGCCATATGCACTCCAGCCATGCCCACCCAGTAGGCCACGCCCACCCAGGCCACACCCACCCGGCCCCCTGAGGGCAACCGCAATGCTGATGTGGCCCTCAATGAAATTGAGTTTGACACCCCTGATATATTTGAACAATAAACATAGACATAAAATGGAATTTAAGAGGAAAGAATTAGAGGATGAAATTAAGGAAAAAGAAAAGGCTTTAATTCTGAATCCATCTGATGGGAAGATCAAAGAGGTAATTACTTTGTTAAGGGGTCAGTTTGATATGTTAATGGCAGATCAAGTGGCAACTAACTTACGGTATGTTAGACATAACACTTTTTGTAATGCTAATAAACCGGGTAGATGGTTAGCTTATTTGTTAAGGAAAAAGCAAAGAGCTTGTAATATAGATAGAATAGAACATAAGGGTAAAGTAGTGTATCAGCAGAATCTTATTAAAAAGACTTTTGTTGATTTTTATTCTAAGTTGTATGCTAGAGATAAGATTAGAGATCTAGATATAGATGAATATTTGATAAAAGCCAATATTCCTGTTCTTACGCAAGAACAAAAGGAAGGGATGAACCAATTGATAACTGACAAAGAAATTTTTCTAGCAATTAAACAATTAAAAGTGGGTAAAGCACCGGGAACTGACGGTTTGACTGCTGTTTACTACAAAAATTTAGTTAGAAATGGTGGAACCTTTAAGGGAACTGTTTAAGACAATTCAATTGGGAGGAGGGGTACCTCCATCGTGGAAAACTGCCTTTATTTCGTTGATCCCGAAGGAAGATCAGGATGTCACCCAAGCCAAAAACTACAGACCAATATCGCTTTTAAATACTGATTATAAGATATTTGCAAAAATCTTAGCTAACAGATTAATGAAGGTAATGCAACAAGTGATTCATAGTGATCAAACTGGATTTATAAATGGTAGACAAATGAAGAATAATGTGAGACACATTGTAGATCTATTGGAATTTTTGGAAAGAAATAATCAGATCCCTGCAGCGCTGATCTTTCTGGATGCTGAAAAAGCCTTTGATCAATTGGATTGGCAATTTTTGATGAAAGTATTAGAGAAAATGGAATTTGGGGAAAATTTTTTACAACCTATTAGGGCAATATATCAGAAGCAAACAGGCCGTATAATAGTAAATAACAGGTTGACAGAACCATGCAATATTGAAAAGGGTACAAGACAGGGGTGTCCGCTGTCACCTTTATTGTTTGTTTTAACATTGGAAATATTACTGATTAAAATACGAGATTCGAATAAAATTAGGGGAATTCAAATAAATTAATAATAAAGGATTATAGACTGAGGGCGTTTGTGGACGATCTGGTTATTACAGTAACTCAGCCGGATTATTCAGTTGTAGAATTGATGGAGATAATAATGTTATATGGGAAAGTTTCTGGATTTAAGATAAACATACAAAAAACTAAAATATTGCCTAAGAATATGACTGTATCACAAAAGGCTGTTTTTAGAAGAGCTAAGGGGATTTGAAATAGTTAAAAAGAGTAAATATTTGGGGATATATCTGTCAGCCTCAAATGTGAAGTTATATAAAAATAATTATGAAATGTTATGGGGAAAAATACAAAAAGAATTAGTTGGAAACAACTACAATTATCTTTATTGGGAATAATTGCAGCAGTGAAAATGAATGTTTTGCCAAAATTTTTATTTTTATTCCAAATGATACCTATACTTAAAAAGGATTTAAATTTGGAGAAATGGCAAAAAGGTATTAATAAATTTGTCTGCCCAGGGAAAAAGCCACGAGTTAAATTTAAGATAATGCAAGATATGCGTGAAAGAGGCAGTCTTAAAATGCCTAATTTTAAATTATATTATGAGGCTGCTGCTTTGTCATTGATAAGTGACTGGTTTAATTTTACACAAGGGAGATTATTAAATCTTGAGGGTTATGATTTGTTATTTGGTTGGCATACATATTTATTGTATGATAAGAAGGTGGATAATGTGTTTAAGATACATATTTTAAGGTATGCTTTATTGCGAGTTTGGAAAAAGCACAGATATAAGTTAAATTATAAGATTTGGGCAATACCTAAATATGCAATAGAAAATATAAACGTGGGATTTAAACATGATGAGATTACATATAAGGAAATCTTAAATTCAGAAAGGAATGTATGGCAATTAAAGCCATATAGTATTTTAAAAGAAGGAAAGATTGTACAAACTTGGTTCCAGTATGGGCAATTACAGGCTAGATGGAAAGAGGACCAGAAAGTTGGTTTCTCGATGACTGATGAAAATTTGGTAAAACAAATTAGAAATCAAGGTCAAGCACATATAAAAAGGATATATAATGCATTGATAGAAATTGACTCAGAAACGGAACTTGTTAAAGATTATATGATAAAGTGGGCCCAGAATTTTTAAGAAATTATAACAATGGATACTTGGGAAAAGATTTGGGTTAGAAATGTAAAATTTACACAGGCCCAAAATTTAAGAGAGAATTTTTATAAAATGTTTTATAGGTGGCACTTAGACCCTAAAAAATTAGCAAGTATGTATCCGAACTGCCAGCCCAAATGTTGGAGGTGTGGCTGTGAGGATGCAACGTATTTTCATATATGGTGGACTTGTAAAAAGGTTAAAGCTAAAATTAAAGCTAAAAAAGGTTAAAGCTAAAAGGTTAAAGTTAAAATTTGGTAGAATATACAAAAGATATTTAAGAAAAGGATAAAGTTTTGTCCGCAATTGTTTTTATTGGGTATTATTACAGTTACTACTGTTATAGATTCAAAGTTGATGTTGAATTTAATTACCGCAGTGAGACTTTTAGTAGCGCAATATTGGAAGAAGGAAGAACTGCCGACTATAGAAGAGTGGACTTTGAAAGTTTCTAACTTGGCGGAAATGGCAAAGATTTCAGCATATTTGAAAGATCAATCGCAACAGAGATACATTGTGGAATGGAGAAGATGGACTGAATATATTCAGATTAAATATGGGACTAAAAAGTTTCATTTAGCATTTGAATAAGTAGTGGATTTTTATGACGTATAACTAGTTAGTAGCTATTTCATTAATATTTTGATTATGGAGAGTTAAAGTGCGATAAAATTTAATGTTTTATTTTTGTTGTTAGCATATTTTAGATTATGCTTGTTTGTATTATTATACCCTGTATTCAGCTCTGGGAAGTCGGGGAGGGGGGAGGGTAGGGTAGGGGGAGGTTGGGGAGAGGGGAGGGGGAGGAGGGGGTTTTTGCATTCAAAAATGTATTGTAAAACTTTTCAAAAAAAAAAATTCTCTGGTCTGATGAAACCAAGAGTAAACTGTTTGGCCTCAATTCTAAATGTCTGGAAGAAACCAGGCAAAACACATCACCTGCCCAATATCATCCCAACAGTGAAGCATGGTGGTGGCAACATCATGCTGTGGGAGTGTTTTTCAGCAGCAGGGACTGGGAGACTGGTCAGGGTTGAGGGAAAGCTGAATGGAGCAAAGTACAGGGATAACCTCAATGAAAACCTGTTCCACAGCGCTCAAGACCTCAAGTGTCATGGTTCCGATAAATGAGACAGTTCAAACAAAATGCAGGCATTGTTTAACTAAAAAGTCTTAATAATGAAACAAAACATCGGCACTCATGGAGGGATGCCAGAATCTGAAATCTCCTCCCCACAAACCCATCATAACACAAACAATACCCGCCCTTATCTACATGTCATAAATCAAATTATACAATTAGTTTTACATATGAAGTTTCATTTCCTATTCTGTACACGGGCTTTTCTTATCTTCTCAAAACTTCCAGTTGATGTTTCCCCTCAAAGTGGAGCAATTAAAGTAATAGGCTGTCTCTTATATTGCCAGTGCAAAAATATGTCAATGTTTGCAGCATTGACATCCGCCCCCCTTACAAAAAGAACAGATCCTGTAATGTAAACAAACACAAGTTAGGAGCTGGCTTTTGGTTTGTTGGGGTGTTTCTTTTTGATAAGTATGTCAGCTTTCACATTGCTAGATTTCACCCAAATGCCTTCAGACAATAGGTACCCCTTCCATTGCACTAGGTACTGCAATTTTCCCTTAAAGATTATAGACTAAAGAATACGTTTCACTTCATAATGGGTCTGACCTGCTACTACGAGGGGTCCAGGTGCTTTCTTAGGGGGAGATCTTAAAGTGGAGGCTCGAAAAGGCTTCAGTAAGCTACAATGGAACACCGGGTGAATTTTTCCCAAAAGTCTGGGTAGCTTCAATTTTACTGTGACCGGGTTGATGATTTTCACAATGGGGAAAGGCCCCAAGAATTTTGGTCCCAATTTCTTGCTGGGTAAGATATTTAGTTGACAGATAAACCTTTTCCCCCACATGGAATGTTCTTTGGGGAGCCCTCTTTTTATCAGCCTGTTTTTTATAAGTCTCAGAAGTCATTTTTAATGCCATTTTCATGTTTCTCCAAACCTCTTCCCACCCCCTCACTGATTGATCAAGTGTCTGGGAAGCAGAGGGCACCTGGGGATAGTCAGGCATTGGGCTAAACTCTTTTCCTGTGGCTACTCTGAAAGGCATGTAGCCAGGGCTGCTGTGAACAGAAATACTGTAGGCCACCTCAGCGAAAGGGAGGTCAGTCCAGTTTGTCTGTTGGTAGGAAACATAGCATCTGAGGTATTGCTCCACCATTTTGTTAGCGGATTCTTCAGCCCTATTGGTAGCTGGATGAAAAGCAGATAAGCCTTGGGATGATCCAATTAATTTAAGGAAATTCCTCCAAAATTTCTCTGTGAACTATACTCCTCTATCTGAAATTATTCACTTAGGGGTACCATGCAGTCAGTAGATATGTTTCAGGAACAATTTAGTCAGTCATTGTGCAGATGGGAGTCCTTTACAGGTGATAAAGTGAGCCTGCTTCGAAAACAGATCTATCACAGTCCAGGTGACAGTATTTCCTCTACTGTCTATTGTAGATCTACAATAAAGTCCATAGCTATTTCTTCCCATGGTTGAGAAGGGTCGGCTACCGACTGCAGTAGCCCAGGGGTTTTCCCTGGAATTCATTTCATGGTGGCATATACGGTACAACTCTTGACATAGTTTGCTACATCTCGTTTTAGCCCTGGCCATCAAAATTGCCAGTGGATGAGGTGTAGAGTTTTTAAATATCTGAAGTGTCCAGCCTGTTTTATATCATGGCTATGTCTGAGAGCATTGAGATGGAGGGTTTCAGGTAGATACAATTTTTCCCCCATGTATTACAAACCATCCCTGCGTGTTAGAGAGGTTTGATTATCTTTGAACCATTGATCGGTAAGGAGCTCTCGTTTTATCTTCTTCACTCCCAGGTCATCAGGTTTAGGGGTTGTACAAGGTGTGAGTTGTGCTGCAGGTTGTGAACTGAGATAATTGCCTCGTAGACCTCTTCATGTTCACATTTGTACTGTGGCAGTCAGGATAGCACATCAGCTAGGAAATTTTTCCTTCCCGGTTATGAACTTTAAAGCAAAGTTAAAACAATTAAAGTACTGTGCCCATTGCACTTACTTTGGGGTAAATTTATGGGGAGTTTTTAGTGCCTCTAAATTTCTGTGATCTGTCCATACTTCAAAAGGGACCTTGCTCCCTTCTAAATACTGCTGCCAGTTTAATAGCCCCCATCTAATTGCGAAGCCCTCCTTCTCCCAGACTGTCCATCTCCTCTCGCCTTCCGTGAATTTGGTGTAGGCACGAGGTTGTAGGACTCCACTCTTATTCTTTTATAGTAACACAGCTCCAACTGCCACATCAGTGTCATCTGCTTCAATTACAAAGGGCTCCCCGGGGCAGAGGTGCTTTAGGACCAGTTGGGCCACAAATAGTCTTTTTAAATTCTCAAAACCTTTCTGACAACTCATAGTCCATGCTAGTGGTTAGCCAGGTCACGGTTTTCCCCCTCCCTTACCCGTTCTGAGTAGTTCTGTAAGGGGTAGAGCAATCTCAGCAAAAGAGGGAATGAATTGATGGTAGAAATTGGCAAACCTAGGAAGCTCTGGAGCTGTTTGCAAGTATTGAGGGGCTGCCGTTTAATTATTGTTTTCACTTTGGCTGGGTCCATTTCGATGCCCTCATCGGAAATTCTATAGCCAAGATAATCTAATTGGGTTTGATGAAATTCACATTTTGACAATTTGACATAAAGTTTGGCATACAATAGTTTAACACTTCTCTGAGCAGTCTTATGTGATGAATCATATTCATAACTGTATATCAGAATGTCATCAAGATACACCAAAACCCCTTTGAATAAATGTTCATGTAGGACCTCATTAATCAACTGCATAAATACGGCCGGGGACCCCTGCAGTCTAAATGGCATGACTTTGAATTGGTAGCTTCCCAAGGGGCAGTTGAAGGCCATTTTCCATTCATCATCCTCCTTTATTCTCACCCGGTAATATGCTTCTCTCAGGTCTAACTTGGTGAAGATGCTCCCCTTGGCCAGGTGGGTTAGTAAGTCTTTCAGGAGGGGGAGAGGGTATTTATTTTCCACACTCACAGCATTTAGGCCCTTATAGTCTACGCAGATGAAGAGACCCATCTTTTTTCTCTTTGAACAACACAGGGGCTCCCACAGTAGACTTGGCCCGTTCAGTGAATCTCCTCACTAGGTTTGTATCCACATATTGCTGCATCTCCTCCATTCCAAGGGGAGACACAGCGTGCATTCTTGGTCAGGGGAGTTTGGCCCCTGGTAACAGTTCAATGGAACAATCATTGGGCTGGTGAGGAGGCAAGGTATCGCATTCTTTCTCACTAAATGCCTCCACTAGGTCCCGGTACTCACTGAGGATGAGCAGCTCGCCTGATGGCCGTGAGGTAGCCATGGGCACTCGCTCATTGGGAGGGCTAAAATCCCGTTACATCTGTTGAATCAATGGGGGGATCGGGCCCTATGGGTAGTCTCACAGTTCTCAATCCTTTCTCCCACCAGATAAATGGTTTCAATTTGTTCAACCAGGCTAATCCTAAAATCACAGCCTCAGTCCTTTTTGGAGCCACCTGTTGTGATTCAGTGTCAGCCTGTGGTTCCGGCAGCTGGGTCGGATGATTCTGAAGAGGAGGAGGAGGGGTTTAGAGTGCCTTTAGTGTCAGAGGGAGGTTCTGATGCACTGCAAGACTCTCAGCCTGGCTCCTTCCATCTTGTTCAGACTCAACCGTGTGAGCACGAGGGATTGGAAGAAGACGATCCACAGCTGGCTCTGTTCAGGGACGCTAGGAGCAGGAGGCAATCTAGCAGAGCAGAACAAAGGAAGGCAATGAGGCAACTCGGGAGAAGGCAATGAGAAGCCACGCCTTGGGACTGCTGATAAAAGGGAAAGGTGTGGGAGATGCTGGTTGCTGAAGGCAACCGTTTGAAGAACTTCTGCTAGAGTCCTGGTCTGTTATTCTTGTTTAACTCTTGTTTAACCTTTTGGTTTAAGTCTTGTTTGAACTTTTTGTTTCACTTTTGTTTGAACTCTTTGGAAAAACTTTGGTTGGGTTTTTTCCAGCCTGTTGATTATAAAAAGGGGTTGTCCCTGACATTCAAACAGGGCCGGTTGTAGGCTGGAACAGAACACCACCAGGAAGCGAATAAATTCCCAGTGCTCACCTATTTCTAGGCATAGGGGCTCCGTTAAATGCGTGACTAAAGTCCCTCCCATCAGTGAGCCATCAGCTTGCTCGAACCTCACAGGTTTGGAGAGCAGGTTTGCTCCTATGCCTACTTTCATGGCAAATGGCAAGCTAATGATACATCGGGAACATTCAGGATCAATTAGCAACTTTAAATCTACACGTACCCAACTTAGGGATTATGAGTTTGGCAGGTAGCGAGAAAGGTGGGACGTATTGGCTGACTATCAAGTCGTTCTCTCCTTCGTTATCGCTGTCGAATGAGGGTAGAATGGGGGTGGGTTCAGTCCAAGTTCCGGCATCCTCTCGCGTGGGAGATGTGACCTGGGCAACAGGTTCCTGCGTCATCCGGTTGGATTTCTCTCCCATTAGCCACTGTGCAGGTTTCTTTTTCACTGCTGGTCCTGTTCTGTTCTGCTGTTAGGGGAAAGGGACTAGGCATTTCACTGCTCGATGTCCCTGCTGTCCGCATCAGTAACGCTTAAATGCCGGGCCTGCAGGTGGCCTGGGTCTTTCAGCCATCACAGTAGCTGGAGATTTTCGTGGGGATCATTGCCATTCTGTCGCGCCCCACAGGCACGACATTCAGCAGGGGCCTGACGTGCAGCACCACGCCCACGGGCCCTCCTCGCGGCGGGGAACTCATGCCCCACCCGTCTCGCTGCAGACACACTTCCTGTGTGACGGACGCCTCCCGCGCTCTCCCAGCTCGCAAGGAACACGGACCCCACCCATCTCGCTGTGGGCACATCTTCCTCGCGGCGGACGACACCCACGCTCTCCCGGCCGGCAAAGCGCCCAAGAAGGCATCCCGGGGCTTCCCGGAATTGCTCTGCCGGGCCCCGCCCGGTGCCAGCAGACTCCATGGCCTCATCAAAGGATGGGCCCGTCCAAGCTGCACTTCCTGCATCGAGGCCGACACTGGTGCCGGAAGGAGAACATAGCGTTGGCAGGCCTGCGGAGGGGCAGCTTCCTACATCGAGGCCGATGCTGGTGCCGGCAGGAGAACACAGCGTCGGCAGGCCTGCTGAGGGACATCTGCTGGTTCCCATCCCCGGAGCGCGTGGCCTGCCAGCGTTGCTGGGGACTTGGCAGTGCCAGGGTCCGTGGGGGGTGGAGGAGTGTCCGAAATCCAGGGTCGGGTGGGGGCCGTCCTTGGGTGGGGAATGGTTGTGGTAGATGGAGGTGGTGGGTCACGGGGCTGTGGTCTCAGGGTTGGGTGGGAGCTTACCTGGCGGGAGAAGAGCGCTGGGAGTCAGGGCGAGGGGCAAAAGACACTGACGAGGGAGGGCGGGGTGTAAATAGGGGAAGGGCGGATGTGGGCGTGTTTGGGTGGAGTATGGGCGTCTGCCTTGGGCAGGTATTTAGCAGCGTTGGTTGCGGGTAGCAGCCAACGCTGACTTCTTTTTCTTTTGGACTGCTGTTTGCTTTGCAATAAACTTTTCCTGTGGACTCGGCACTTGTTCCGGTTGTGTTATTTCCTGCCCTTCTGGACGAGGCTGAGACATTCAGGTTGTTCTGACCTCAGCTCAGCTTCAGGGAGGAGAGGCTTCTTATAGCGGGCGAGATGAACATCTAATTTCACCACTGCCTGGTACCATTCATGCAGCTGGTCAGGCACAGCTTGGTAGATACATGCCTTAGAAAGATGGTTGTCTAACCCTTCTCTAAAAAGATGAATTATGGATTGCTCAGGCCATCTCTCTATCCGACCAGCCATCTTTCAAAACTCCTGAACGTACTCCTGGGCAGGCAGATGAGCTTGCTTTATCTTATCGATTTGCTCTTCCACTTTGAGGGCAAAGGATGAGTCCTCAAATGTTTCTCTCAGCCACGGAGGAAAAGGTGGGGGTCCTCCAACTCAGGGGCCTGCTCGTTATATAAATTGTTCAACCATTAGGATCCTTCTCCCTCTAGGCTGGATGCAATCACATTTACCATAGCACCTGGGTCCAGATAGAGATGACCCCAGCGATTCAGATAAGAGCGTACTTGGTTGAAGAAGAAAATCAGTTTCTCTGGGTCCCCATCAAAGGTTGCTCTTTTTTTTATATATATAAATATTTTATTAGAATTTTTTAACATAACATAAATCATTCAGTAATTTGTAAAACAGAATGTTGTCTGGGTAACATTTACAAGACAGTCCTTAACAATTAATTTCTATGATCTACATTCCATATGTTAATTTCATTTGATTTCTCCTTTCCCCAAAGTATCTTTCTTTGCAAAACATTAGATTAAGACAATTCTAATTATTTTAATTTACAACAGTTAAGTATATAGTTTCAATAATCCTATTTGTCATTTTAGTTACCTTATCATAAATCCTGTTACTGTGTTAATTTCAGCTTATTTCTCCCAAATTCTAAATATTCTTACAAGTGACAATCTTTTCAACACTTAACTACATTTACGTTGGTGGGTTTCATTGTTTTTTCCATATAAACCTTCTCATGCTTTTATATTTCTTAATAAGTAAAAAAGTAAAAAAAAATACAAGAAAAGAAAGACAAAAAGAAAAAAAGAAAAAGAAGAAAAGGGAAACAAGAAAAAGAGACGAGCACTGAGGTTCAAAAAATAACATATAACTTAAAATATGTATCCCTCCTAATTTAATATATATTTATTCCCTCAATTTCTTATTCTTTTTGACCATAGCTAAGAATGTATTTAATCTGTTTAAACTTTAAGCATTCCATTCAATAGTTCTAATCATCTAATCCTTTTAACTCTCATTCAAAACACATTTTTTATGCTTTTCTTATCGTCATATTTAAATAACTAAAAAATTTGCTTTTGTTTAAATCATTTCAACTTTTTTCAGAAGGAAAAAAAGCATATATTAGTTAAGGAGAAAAAAATCATCCCTCTAAGAGTAGTATATTTCAAAGTTTTTCCATTTCTTTAGCCATATTCAAGCAAATGTTTCTTTTTAAAGTATTCTTTCTGATAAGTTGTATTTTTTTTTTTTATTTCTATTTTAGTCTTTTTTTCTCTGGCCATTGCCTTTCTTAATCAATGTTTCGTTCCATCATTTGTTTCCTTGTAAGAAATTCTGAGAATAGAGATTTGAAGATGGAACCATATAAAATAAAAAATTATGATTTAATCCAAATGGGAAATATTCCAACACGACTAAGCAACTTTGAAGATAAGGAAAAGAATGAGAAGAAATTCCTTACATTCCTCTACTGTATTTTCCTGAGAGATTTCTTGGAGTAAAATTAGGTTAAAAATAAGTTGATTCATGCTCTCAAGGCTGTTCTGCATTTCCTTGTAGTTTAAAGTCATTGTCCTTTGAAATTTTTGCCACTTATCATGTTTCCTTTTGTAAAGTAACCATTTTATACGGTTCCATCTTTAAGTCTCTATCCTCAGAATTTTGTTCAGTCATGTCTACTGTATTTTCCTGGGAAATTTCTTGGAGTGAAATTAAATTGGAAATAAGTTGATTCATACTGTCAAAGTTGTTCTGGATTTCTATATAGTTTAAAATCATTGTCCTTTGAAATTGTTGTTGCTTATCATGTTTCCTTTTGTAAAGTATTCATTGCTTCAGCTTTGTTATTTCCACTTTGCTTACACAGCTGCATTTTGTAACAACTTTGAGCTTCAGAGAGAGGGAAAAAACGTCATCCACCAGCAGGTGTCAGCATTTGCTCATTTTTCATGTCTTTCTAGTCTTTTTTCTCTCTCTAAAGAGTAAGTTTCGCTGCTAACTAAAAGGGAGGGAGCAGAGTCCCCCTAACTCTTTCCTTCTTCAGAGATCTGGTTTTGGGGACATTCTTCTTCAGTAAAATAGGTAGGATAGAGAAAACCAATATTCTTACCCAGATTCAAGCATGCTGTTTAAGATCCGCTTAGTTTAAAAGCTTATGGCTTCTGTTGTTTCAGCTATGGCTGGACATGGAGTTAGCCAGCCTTTTCTTCCGTTGGTTTCTGGGAGGCTTCTCCTGGACTGTTCAGAGAGATAGTCTCTCCTAAGTCCCTGGGATTTCCTTCCTTCATTCCACCCCTTCAGGGTGTGTTCTGGCCCCTTTGCTGTTGTTAGTTGCGAAGTCCTGTCCGACCCATCGCGACCCTATGGACAACATTCCTCCAGGCCTTCCTGTCCTCTACCATCTTCTGGAGCCCATTTAAGCTCACGCCTACTGCTTGAGTGACTCCATCCAGCCACCTCATTCTCTGTCGTCCCCTTCTTCTATTGCCCTCAATCTTTCCCAGCATTAGGCTCTTCTCCAGTGAGTCCTTCCTTCTCATTAGGTGGCCAAAGTATTTGAGTTTTAGCTTCAGGATCTGGCCTTCTAAAGAGCACTTAGGGTTGATCTCCACTAGGACTGACTGGTTTGATCGCCTTGCAGTCCAAGGGACTCGCAGGAGTCGTCTCCAGCACCATAGTTCAAAGGCCTCAATTCTTTGGCGCTCAGCCTTTTTTATGGTCCAGCTTTCACTGCCATACATTGCAACTGGGAAGACCATAGCCTTGACTATACGCACTTTTGTTGGCAGGGTGATGTCTCTGCTTTTTAGTGTGCTGTCTAGATTTGTCATGGCTTTCCTTCCCAGGAGCAAGCGTCTTTTAATTTCTTGGCTACAGTCCCCATCTACAGTGATCTTGAAGCCCAGGAAAATAAAATCTGTCACTACCTCCATTTCTTCCACATCTATTTGCCAGGAATTGAGAGGGCTGGATGCCATGATCTTGGTTTTCTTAATGTTAAGTTTCAACCCAACTTTTGCACTCTCCTTCTTCACTCGCAACAAGAGATTCTTCAGTTCTTCACTTTCTGGCATTAGAGTGGTATCCTCTGCATATCTTAGGCTGATGACATTTCTCCTGGCAATCTTAATTCCAACTTTTGATTCATCTAGCCCTGCCTTTCTCATGATGTGCTCTGCATATAAGTTAAATAGGCAAGGCAACAGTATACAGCCTTGCTGGACTCCTTTCCCAATTTTGAACCAATCAGTGGTTCCGTGTCCAGTTCTCACTGTTGCTTCTTGGCCTGCATATAGGTTTCTCAAGAGACAAATAAGATAGTCTGGTACTCCCATCTCTTTAAGGACTTGCCACAGTTTGTTATGATACACACAATCAAAGGCTTTAGCATAGTCAATGAAGCAGAAGTAGATGTTTTTCTGGAACTCTCTAGCTTTCTCCATGATCCAGCGTATGTTGGCAATTTGATCTTCAAAATCCTGCCTGTACTTCTGGTAGTTCTCGATCCACAGACTGCTGAAGTCTAGCTTGTAGAATTTTAAGCATAACTTTACTAGCATGAGAAATGAGTGCAATGGTGCAATAGTTTGAACATTCTTTGGCACTGCCTTTCTTTGGAATTGGAATGTAAACTGATCTTTTCCAATCCTGTGGCCACTGTTGAGTTTTCCAAATTTGCTGGCAAATTGAGTGTAGCACTTTTACTGCATCGTCTTTTAAGATTTTGAATAGCTCAGCTGGAATACTGTCACCTCCACTAGCTTTGTTGTTGCTCAGCTTTTCCAAGGCCCACTTCACTTCACATTCTGGGATGTCTGGCTCGAGGTCAGTGACCACCGCATTGTGATTATCGGGGACGTTAAGCTCATTCTTGTATAGTTCATTCTGTGTAATTTTGCCACCTCTTCTTAATCTCTTCTGCCTCTGTTAGGTCCCTGCCATTTTGGTCCTTTATCATGCCCATTTTTGCATGAAATGTTCCCTTCATCTCTCCAATTTTATTGAAAAGATCTCTGGTCCTCGCTATTATATTGTTTTCTTCTATTTATTTGCACTATTCATTTAAGAAGGCATTCTTATCTCTTCTAGCTATTCTCTGGAATTCTGCATTCAATTGGGCACATCTTTCTTTTTCTCCCTTGCCTTTCGCTTCCCTTCTTTCCTCAGCTATTTGCAAAGCTTCCTCAGACAGCCATTTTGCTTTCTTGCATTTCTTTTTCTTTGGGATGGTTTTGTTTGCTACCTGTTGTACAATGTTGAGAACCTCTGTCCATAGTTCTTCAGGTACCGTCTATCAGATCTAATTCCTTAAATCTATTTGTCACCTCTATTGTATATTCAACAGGAATATGATTTAATTCATACCTGACTGGCCTATCGCTTTTCCCTACTTTCTTCAGTTTAAGCCTAAAATTTGCAACGAGAAGCTCATGGTCTGAGCCACAGTCAGCTCCTGGTCTTCTTTTTATTGACTGTATAGAGCTTCTCCATCTTTGGCTGCAGAGCATGTAGTCAATCTGATTTCTGTGTTGACCGTCTGGTGATGTGCATGTGTAGAGCCGTCTCTTGGGTTGTTGGAAAAGAGTGTTTGCTATGACCATTGTATTCTCTTGACAAAATTCTATCAGCCTGTGCCCTGCTTCATTTTGTACTCCAAGACCAAACTTGCCTGTTATTCTGCTTATCTTTTGGCTTCCTACTTTAGCATTCCAATCCCCCATGATGATAAGGACATCATTTTTGGGTGTTAGTTCTATAAGGTGCTGTAGGGCTTCATAGAACCGGTCAATTTCATCCTCTTCAGCATTGGTGATTGGGGCATAGACTTGGACTATTGTGATATTGAATGGTTTGCCTTGGATTCGAACTGAGATCATTCTGTCATTTTGAGGATTGTATCCCAGTATTGCTTTTCCTACTCTTTTATTGACTATGAAAGCTACTCCATTTCTTCTGAGGGATTCTTGCCTGCAGTAGTATACCTGATGGTCATCTGAATTAAATTCACCCATTCCTGTCCATTTTAGTTCACTGATACCTAAGATGTCGATGTTCAGTCTTGTCATCTCGTTTGACCATGTCCAAGTCTTGATTCATGGATCTTACATTCCAGGTTCCTATGGAGAAAACATCTTTACAGCATCGGACTTTCCTTTCACCATCAGATACATCCACAGCTGAGCGTCCTTTCGGCTTTGGCCCAGTCGCTTCATTCTTTCTGGCGCTACTAGTACTACCCTCTGCTCTTCTCCAGTAGCATATTGGACGCCTTCCGACCTGAGGGGCTTATCTTCCAGCGTCATATCGTTTTGCCTTTTGGTACTGCCCATAGGGTTTTCATGGCAAAGATACTGGAGTGGGTTGCCATTTCCTTCTCCAGTGGATCACGTTTTGTCAGAACTCTCTTCTATGACCTGTCCGTCTTGGGTGGCCCTGCACGGCATAGCTCATAGCTTCATTGAATTACGCAAGCCCCTTCGCCACGACAAGGCAGTAATCCATGAAGGGGTCTGGCCCCTTAGGGTCCCCAATAAAAAGAAATTTCAGCCAAAGGATTCGGCATTCCAAACCTTCCAACTGCCCCGGAAAACCCTATCGAAAGTTGCTCTGTAGGGTGAGCTCATCATTGGTTGCTGGGGCCCCCATTGCTGCTGGCCTCACACTGGTTGTTGGTTAAATGGTTGCTGGGGCCCCCACTTCTGTTGTTGTGTCTCCAGTTGCTGCTGACCCCACTCTGGTTGTTGATTTAACGTCTGTCAGGGTCCCCGCTGCTGCTGCCTCCACTGGTCCTGCTGCATGTTCAGGGGTTGCATGTTCAGGTCCTGCTGCTGCCACTCTTGTTGTTGTCTTCCCACCAGCTCCTGATCTCCACGCTTCTGCACCACCCCCAACAGTTGCAAGGCTTCTATTAGCTGGGGCAAGCTCAGAGGTTGTTGGCCTTTCACTTGTGGGGGTTCCCCAACCTCGCATTGCTGCAGAGGCCCCAGTATGGGGTCCCCTGTCTCTATGGGTGTAGAGGGCTTGGCAGGGGACTCCTGGAGCTGGAAGGCAGTCTGGTCTGCAAACAGGATTTTCCACTCACCCAAATTCTCAGTTGTAGATGGTCTGGCATCTCTGCACGATTCTACTTTTCGGGGCTCTGGCAGTACAGTCTCAAGGCATGTGTAGTCTCCACTGGAGTGATTCAAGCCTGACGACCAGCTGACCTCTAACTGCTCGGATTCTGCCCCCAAATGGGAGTCCTGCAAAAACTCATCTTCCCACAGCATGCTTTCTGTTAAATCCTGCTCTGCACTGTCGGCAGCTGCAAAGTCTCTGTGGCCAAGCCAATTCTCTTTGCCCATGATAAAGATTCTCCCCTGAATCCTTACCAACTTCTCTCTAGGCCAGAGTCAACGGCAGGTTATTTGAAAGAATTTAGATTCTCGCATGATGTCATGTTTCTGATAAATGAGACAGTTCAAACAAAATGCAGGCATTGTTTATCTAAAAAGTCTTAGTAATGAAACAAAACATTGGCACTCATGGAGGGATGCCAAAATCTGAAATCGCCTCCCTCCAAACCCATCGTAACACACAATCCCCACCCTTATCTACACGTCATAAATCATATTATCCAATTAGTTTTACATATGAAATTTCACTTCCCATTCTGTACACAAGCTTTTCTTATCTTCTCAAAACATCCTGTTGATGTTTCCCCCAAAAGCAAAGCAATTAAAGTAACAAGCTGTTTCTTATATTGTCAGTGCAAAAATATGTCAATGTTTGCAGCACTGACACTCAAGATTGAGACGAATGTTCACTTTCCAACATGACAACTATCCTAAGCACATATCCAAGACAACATAGAGCCTTGGTGGAACAGTGGCTAATGCCTCCTTAAGTAACACCAGCTGCCTGCAATTAGTGCAGGTTTGCGTCCCACCAGGCTCAAGGTTGACTCAGCCTTCCATCCTTCCGAGGTAGGTAAAATTGCCCCAGATTGTTGGGGGCAATAAGCTGACTTTGTAATAATGCCACTTGGGGTGTGTGTGAAAGCCCTAAGAAGCAGGCATATACATAGAATGAAGGCTACTGCTAAGCTTGTAAGCCGCCCTGAGTCTTCGGAGAAGGGCGGGATATAAATGGAATTAAAAAAAACACATAGGAGTGGCTTAGTGACAACTCTGTGAATGTCCTAGAAAAGGGGCTTTTCAACCAGTGGTACGCATACTACCTGTTGTACACTGGCACCTCACAGGTGATATACGACCATCCTTAAAATGGTATTAAGGGAGAGGGATGAGCTGAACTGGCGGCAGCACCGCACAAACCAAAGCTAGAGACAGCTGGAGCTGCAGGGCTGTCAGGGCTCAGCAGAAGCGCCAGGATGAGTGCCGGGCTCCAGCTCTTTCCTTCACAGGGAAGGGGGAAGGAGAGGGGATGAGGCTTCCAAGTTTCTCAAATCTGGGGCAAAGCATAGCAATGGGAAAAGGAAGTTGTCAATCGCCTGGCTGACAGTGGCGGGCTTGACTGTGCTGCAGTGGAAGCACAAGGCAGAAGTGCCCCTGAAAACAGACCGGAGGGAAAGCAAAGCAGAAGGGAAATCTGAAACCACCACCACCCCCAAACAACCCCACCTCTGAACAGCCTTTTCCCTCCTTTCTGAACATGAGGATTTGATCCCGAGAAGCCGCCACCACCTGGACATCTGCTGAAGGAGCATGGGAGAAGCAGAGCCCTGCGGCTTTTGCCGCCTTGAGCTGCCTGGATTCAGGAATGGAATGTGCAGCAGAGATCTCTTCCCTGTGGCTTGCAGTGGCTCTTCCTGGCCGCCCTGAAGGTTGCAAAAGGGGATCACATGACCCTGGGTCACTGTGACCGTCATAAATATGAAATCAGTTGCCCAGCATCTGAATGTAAAAAATGTGATCCTGGGGATGCTGAAATGGTCATAATTGTATAAGGGACAGGGAAGCAGCAGCAGCTGTTCCTGGAAGAAAAGGTCCCCTGGTTTGTTTTCTTCAGCCAGGAGAATGCAATCAGTGCTGAAGCTGGCAGACGAGCATGTTGGAAAGGAGGTGGGTTTATTTAGTTTGGATCAGCTGGAAGCTTGATTGGGTTACCATAAGGATTTTTGTACAGTTTTTACAGCTTTTTGTAATTCAGAGGCTCCATTTGTGTGCTTTGGTTATTGGAATACTTTAATCTGTATTTTAGGCTAGCAATGAGTCCAAAGTGTTGACTTCTGTAGGTTTAATCCCTTTAAACAAATGTAATTAGTTTTACTCCCTTGAGTCTGTATATGGCTTTTAGAAAGTTTCCTTTGAAGCTAAACAGGCTTAATTTAAGGCTAAAGCTTTTTACAATTGCTGGAGCCTTTCAGTCTCAGTTTGCAACATTGTGACACGTGATACACCTGAGGCAGCTTAAAGAAAAAAAAATGGAGTTTATGTGTTTATTTTGTGAGCCTTTCTTCCTTTGCACTTGATTCCTTGTCTTTAATGGTATAAGGAAGCGATTGGGGGTACATTCTTACTACACTGTGGAAGGAGAGCTCAGAAGGGAGAAAGGAAGAAGGGCCAAACAGCTAGTTCAGGGGTCTACAAAATTAACAACTTTAAGATTTGTGGACTTCATCTCCCAGAATTCCTAAACCAGCCATATTAATAAAGTTGGATAAATTCATCATACATTTGTCAGTGCAAAGGGAAAGCGATTCAGCAAAGGAACAGTCACTGAAGAAATTAAACTGGTACTTTTTCCTTTTTTTCTACAGTTTGTAATATTTTATTAGATTACAGAATAAAATACAAAAATACAAATCAAATAGTAGGACACAGTGGGGAGGAAAAAGGGGGGGAAGGGGGAAAAGGGAAAAAGAACAGACTTCCTTTGTTGCAATAGAAGGAAGCATTAACACTGAACCTCAACTTTTTACTTTTCCATATTATAAACTAGCCACTTCTATAACAAGAAATGAATCTAATCAGTAAAACTCAAAATCCCCCTTTTTTTAGTCATCAAGTTTTTGACACCTTGCTAAGCACTGATGGTACTAAAATATGGTCATGCCCTAAAAGTGGTACAATCTGTGAAAAGGTTGAAAAGCCCCGTTCTAGACCTTGTAGCCTCTTGTTCTGGAGGTTAGCTAGACCAAACAACAAGCATTGAAATATAATATCCAATCTGGTAAACCCAAACCCCTCTTTACTTAGCATCTTGCAGTAGTTTATAATCTAATTCTTGGGTTTTTTTCCTTGCCATATAAACTTAGAAATATCCATCTACCATTGTTTAAATGGTGTATCGGTTGTAAGTATTGGTAGCATCTGAAATAAAAAAGCTTCTTTGGTAAGGTAAAGGTAAAGGTTCCCCCGCACATGTGTGCTAGTTGTTTCTGACTCTAGGGGCCGGTGCTCATCTCCGTTTCAAAGCTGAAGAGCCAGCGCTTGTCTGAGGACGTCTCCGTGGTCATGTGGCTGGCATGACTAGATGCCAAAGGGGCAGGGAACACTGTTACCTTCCCACCGTAGTGGTCCCTATTTTTCTACTTGCATTTTGACGTGCTTTCGAACTGCTAGGTTGGCAGAAGCTGGGACGAGTAACAGGCGCTCACTCTGTTACGCAACACTCGGGATTCGACCCGCCAAACTGTCAACCTTCTGATCGACAAGCTCAGCGTCCTAACCCACTGAGCCACCGCGTCCCTAAGTATTGGTAATATCTGAAATAAAAAAAGTATGCCTCTCTGGAATGACATCAAAAAAAGGACTTGTTGATGGGATAAACTCTATTCATCACTATTGGGTAGAATTTCTGTAATTAAGATGTCTTATCAAAGAAGCTTTTTTATTTCAAGTATTGGTAATATCTGAAATAAAAAAGCTTCTTTGGTAAGACATCTTAGTTACAGAAATTCTACCCAATAGTGATGAATACAGTTTATCCCATCAACAAGTCCTTTTTTGATGTCATTCCAGAGAGGCATACTGAATGTTTTGTGCTTGTATTTGTCAATATGAACCTCCCCCCCCAAATATTTTACCTTTTTGTCAACCCTAAAACCAGATTTTTAGTTAATATATCACAGTCCTCTGAGATCATATTCTTAATAAATATTGTTGTTTTCTGTTTATCTTAAAACCCCAAATTCATTTAATTTCCTCATCAAATATTCTATATTATTTTTTGGGTCTTGCAAGAATATAACAAAATCATCAGCAAATGCCTTCAATTTATAAACTTTCCTCTTGATATTTATATCTATTATTTTCTTATCTTGTTTAATATCTCTAATCAAAACTTCCAATACCAAAATAAACAACAAGGGAGACAAGGGGCATCCTTGTCTCGTAGCCTTTTGAATTTCATATGAATTGGTTAGATCACCGTTAATAACAATTATTGCTTGCTGTGATCTATTTGTTGTTGTTGTTGTTGTTGTTGTTGTTGTTAGCTGCGAAGTCATGTCCGACCCACTGCGACCCCATGGACAATGTTCCTCCAGGCCTTCCTGTCCTCTAACATCTTCTGGAGTCCATTTAAGCTCATGCCTACTGCTTCAGTGACTCCATCCAGCCACCTCATTCTCTGTCGTCCCATTCTTCTATTGCCCTCAATCTTTCCCAGCATTAGACTCTTCTCTCCAGTGAGTCCTTCCTTCTCATTAAGTGGCCAAAATATTTGAGTTTCAACTTCAGGATCTGGCCTTCTAAAGAGCAGTCAGGGTTGATCTCCTCTAGGACTGACCGGTTTGATCGCCTTGCAGTCCAAGGGACTCGCAGGAGTCTTCTCCAGCACCATGACCACATCCAGCTTGCCTTGATTCATGGATATTACATTCCTGGTTCCTATGGAGAAAATGTTTTTACAGCATCGGACTTTCCTTTCACCACCAGATACATCCACAGCTGAGCGTCCTTTCGGCTTTGGCCCAGTCGCTTCATTCTTTCTGGCGCTACTAGTACTAGCCCTCTGCTCTTCCCCAGTAGCATATTGGACGCCTTCCGACCTGAGGGGCTCATCTTCCAGCATCATATCGTTTTGCCTTTTGGTACTGTCCATAGAGTTTTCATGGCAAAGATACTGGAGTGGGTTGCCATTTCCTTCTCCAGTGGATCACGTTTTGTCAGAACTCTCTGCTATGACCTGTCTTGGGTGGCCCTGCACGGCATAGCTCATAGCTTCATTGAACACAAGCCCCTTCGCCACGACAAGGCAGTAATCCATGAAGGTGGCTGTGATCTATAAACTGCTTTAATCCCTTGAATAAAATTCTCTCCAAAGTCCATATTTTCCAGAACTTTAAGCATAAAAGCCCAGTTTAGTTTATCAAAGGCCTTCTCTCCATCTAAAAATATTAAAGCTGCCTGTTTCTCATAATACTGTAAACCAGTGGTGGCGAACCTATGGCATGCGTGCCAGAGGCAGCACTCAAGAGCCCTCTCTGTGGGCACACGTGTTGTCGCCCCAGTCCCACCTCTCCCAAGGCCCCCTCCTCACCAGCAGCCCCCCCAGAGGAGAGTCGCCCCTGGGCATGGCTCATGTGGAACAGCACAGACAAGGACATGGCAGCCGGGCAGCAGGGACAAGAGTCTGCCCTTGTGCCCTGTTGCGCACAGATGCTGTGGGGCGTGGGCAGAGTGTGTGGCCGCCATGGCACTGCTGAGCTGCCTGGGTGATCTGCTGCAGGCCGTGGAGCCGGTGGGTGGTCCTGCAGGTGGGTGGAGGCAGGGCGGGGCAGACGAAGCAGAGCAGAGGCAGAGTGGGCAGGATAGGGCGGAGGGCGGTTTTTGGACACTTGGTGTCTAATTCGCCATCACTGTTGTAAATATTCAATAATGTTCAAAACAGTCCTCACGTTAACTGTCTTTTTGGCAGAAAACCAGATTGATCTTCATGAAAATATGCCTGTAAAACCTTCTTTAATTTTTCTGCCAAAACTGCAGCAAAAAATTATAGTCATTGTTTAACAATGAGATTGGTCTGTAGTTCTTTATCATCATAACATCTTGACCTTCCTTCAGTTGTAACGCAATATTAGCTTATTTCCAAGTTTGAGGTATCTTTCCCCACTGTTATATTGTTCATTATATCCTTTAATGCTGAAGAAGTTCATCTTCACCGAATTTATAATATTGGCTTGTAAGGCCATCTGGACCTAGAGGTTTACCTGACTTCATTTTTTAATAGCTTCTGATATTTCAAACATAGTTACTGAGTGATTCAATTGTCTCTGAGTTTGTGAGACTTTAAGCCAGGGGTCTCCAACTTGTGGGCCGGGCCCAGTACGGGGCCACGGCCTGTTGGCCATCAGGCCTTGAGAATGGCTGGCGAGTGTACGCAGATGTGCGGGCACCCTCCCATTCATGCTAATGCTGTCATGCAGGCACTAGTAGCCCCGTTTACACATGTGGTCGGGTGCTAGTGGCCTATTTGTGCACAAGCATGGGCTCTAATGACCCATTCGCACATGCATGCGGGCACCAGCACCGCTGCGAGCACTGCTGCAGGTGCGCACGGCCCACATGTGCACAGGTGCAGGACTGCCAACCCGGAAAGGGTGGGGAGCTCTGCTTTGGGCAACCCTTAACATATATTCATCTATTTTAGACATATCTAACTCCTGCTTTTTATATAAATTGAAATAAAAATTATGAACAGACTTTTTAATAAGCTCTATATGTTACTACATTGTTGCTTTCACAATTTTTTTTATCATTCTCTTTTCCCTTTCCTTAGTTTATATGCTAGCCATCTTCCTGGTTTATTTGCAAACTCAAAATGTCTTTGCTTCACATAATTCAATTTTATTTCTATTTCTTGAACTATTAATATAAACAGTTGTTGCCATAACAGTTTAATTTGATGTAAAATTTTAGAGTCCATAGGTATCTTTTGCAATTCAATTTATTTCTAATTTCATTCAATATCTTTTCCATCTTTCCTTGGGATTTTTTCTTCTTTAGACAATTATATTGTATAAAATAACCCCTCATAACTGCTTTACTAGCATCTCAAACAGTCATTAAATTTGTCCCTTTACCTAGATTATCAAAATATTTATTTAATTTCTTTTTGCAGTCCTTTATGATCATCTCCTTTTCCAAGATAGATTCACTTAATCTCCATCTATAACTCAAACTCTTTTATCTAAATACCAAAAGAACTGAGTTGTGATCAGAAAAAGATTTAGATAAAATGTCAACTTTTAGAATTTTATTTGCAAGACTTTTAGAAGTCCATATCATACCAATTCTTGAAAAAGATTTATGTCTTTCTGAAAAAAAGTATATTCTCTAGCAGAGCCATTTTTTTGCCTTCATATATTGATCTTTCTAAGCATCTGCTGCTTCATAGCATGAATTCATAACTGTGTAGGTTAAAGAAGAGCAACAAGATTCAAATTGTAGCACATACTGCAGATCAAAAGACTGACAGAAATGCAGCTATATTTAAACAGACACATTTACCAGTCCTGTTCAACAAGGAAGCTTTACATAATGCAATTTCATTAGCATTACCAAGTGTTGCTATGGGTACCAGAGTGGACGCAATGAAATATATGTGAATGGAAGAAAAAAGAAAGACCTCAATAGTTGGAATGGAAAAGCTGCCCAAATTAGACCAAACTTAAAATATATTTTCCTTAGCATTGTAGTAACAGTTCATGTCGCTGCCAAGGTATTTGAAAAGAGTCATGGAGTAATATTCTACTTTACATAATTATGTGTATTTTGCCATGTATGATACAGATCATGACCTAAAGAAGGATGTTCCAAGTGTGCATTCTAGAGCAGAGGTCCCCAGCCTTTTGGGTACCAGGGACCGGTTCCGTGGAGAAAGATTTTTCCACAGACCAGAGGGGATGTGGTTTCGTGGGCTGCCTGCATCCCACTTCGCTTGTTTGTGCGGCCCAGTTGCTGGCATGCCGCGGCTTGGTATCAGTGCACGGACCGGGGATTGAGTATCCCTATTCTAGAGAGACCATTCCAGATGTATTTAAAATAAACAATAATTGTATTTTAATGCTTTGCTCATCATTGAAAATATTTTATACAAGGGCTACTTTATCTGAACAAACCTGAAAGTTGTACCCATAGCTATCCTCACCCAGCAAGAAGCTAACAGCTTTCTGTATCTCTTTGTTACCACCAAGTGGTCATCCAGAGATTTGTTACCCAGATATTAGATCATGTAACAAAATTTGGGGGGAAGTGAACTTTCTGATTTTCTTAGCATGTTTAATATTTTTAATGCAAGGATTAATGTGAATGATCTTATTTCATATCTAAGAACTTCTATTGTTCAGATTGCCTATTTTGTGGTTTCATTCAAGGCATAGCAAATGAAATTTTAGTTGTTTTTATTGCCCCAAATATGACTCTTGAAAATAGATTCACTACATATTTAGTAATGCAATATGAACATACAAAAGTCTACTGAATAAAACCAATATCAAAATGCATTCATATCATGGCTTATTTAGTCTGACATAAGGTACCTTGCAGGGACGCGGTGGCTTAGTGGGTTAAGACGCTGAGCTTGTCGATCAGAAGGTCGGCAGTTTGGCGGGTCGAATCCCGAGTGCTGTGTAGCAGAGTGAGCGCCTGTTACTTGTCCCAGCTTCTGCCAACCTAGCAGTTCGAAAGCACGTAAAAATGCAAGTAGAAAAATAGGGACCACTATGGTGGGAAGGTAACAGCGTTCCGTGCGCCTTTGGCATCTAGTCATGCCGGCCACATGACCACGGAAACATCCTCGGACAAGCGCTGGCTCTTCGGCTTTGAAACGGAGATGACCACCGGCCCCTAGAGTCGGAAACGACTAGCACGCATGTGCGGGGGAACCTTTACCTTTACCTAAGGTACCTTGCATATAATAAATGCAAACATTTTATAAAATTACAGCTGAAATATTCTTCCAAAGTGACTCCACGTATAATCTTTTTAATCACAAAGTGCAGATCTTAAATTCTTTCTCTCTCACACACATACAAAATCTATTCAAGGAATTAACACTTTAAATAATTTTAAAAAGCTAAAACTTTAATTGAGAAATTTAAGTTTCCCCTTAAACAAAATATATGGATTTGTCAAATCAACAACTCAAAAACATGTAATAACAATGTTTGTTATATTCAGCATCAATTGTACAATTTAAGAAATTTTATTTATATCTTAGAAATTATATTTAACATCCATATAAATTTTGTATTATGAAAGGTTTAATTTATTTAATCATTACAATGTTAATACTTTCCAGTTTCTACTGTATAAATGCAACAGTACTTAACTATTATTTGTATTCTGCACTGTAAAACATTTTAAAAAAATATATACCAATGTTTAGATAATAGGGACACTTGTTCAACAAAATTGTTCTTAGTTTGTAATAAAAAGTAATAAAAAGTTTGAAGACTCTCCTTTTATGTATAATTATCATTGTTTATCTATTCTGGTGTTTCTCAACTTCAACTACTTTAAAAGGACTTCATCTCTCAGTGATGGGCTATCTGCTAAACTAAAAAAGCAAGGCTATGGCATACACTTAAAACCGGGAAGCCTGTAATTGTGGAGCCTGTCTGGCAAGAACAAAGAATGCTTATTCACAGGGAATATGCACATGTAAAACTTGTATCAACCCTGGGTGGTTAAAGAACTGATAACAGTAACAAAGTGTTAGAACCCTGCATACCACAGCTAGAAGTTAGGAATAGGGATGGCCTGGAGCAGGGGTCGGCAACCTGAAACAGCAAAAGAGGCACTCGGAACCAGTTCCATCACAAAAAAAAAACCTGGGAGCCACAAAATGTGCATGCGCATGCACAGAACAACAGGCTTAATTGAAGAGTGGAGCCTAAGGCAAGACGTGCAACAACCCCGGCCCCATCCACCTCTGGTATGGATAATAATAATAATAATAATAATAATAATAATAATAATAATAATAATAATAATAATAATAATAATAATAATTTTATTTATATACCGCCCTTCTCCCGAAGGACTCAGGGCGGTGTACAGGGCAAATATAAACATACAAAAATACAAAAGTTAAAAAGGAATTAAACATGCCCAACTAAAAATCAATACAAACATTAAAAAACCACCCATCCCTCATCAGGCCAGGCCGGCTTGTACAAATAAAAACGTCTTCAAATCGCGACGGAAGGAGCGAAGGCCGGGCGCCGTCCGGAGCTCAACCGGCAGCTGATTCCATAGCTCCGGGGCGCCCACAGAGAAGGATATCCCCCTGGGGGCCACCAATCGACATTCTCTGATCGGTGGCATCCTGAGGAGACCCTCTCTGTGGGAACGCACAGGGCGGAGGGAAGTTGATGCCGGCAGCAGGTGATCCCTAAGGTACTCCGGACCCGTGCCATGAAGGGCCTTAAACAAGATGGCTCTGCCATCTTGCCTTTTCCTCCCCTCAGAAAAGACTGCTCTCCCCCCACCCTGCACTCTCCCTCTCTGGGACTTTCTTCTTTCTGCCTGGCAACAAGTCTAGCTAAAATCAATATGACAGTAGTTCTTAGTATGTATGCATATTAGAATGTATAAATTAAGTTCTTAAGTAAATCAACTGACTTCCCCAGGAAGAATGTTTCACACAGAGTTTTATCCCCAGCGTGGATGGGATTCAAGATTTTACAGAATTTCTCCAGAGGAAACAGCAATATGAATTGCTATAGGTTGAGCTGTTGTTCTTAGGAAGTAAGCTATTATCACTATTTTTTTTTTGGACTGCACAATACTTAGTTGTCAAGATAAATACACTTAGGACAATGGATCATGAGACTATGCTAAGAATGTACCCACATATTATTCCTAGCCAAGCAGAACATTTTGATGTTACACTAGTATTGACAACAGCCCATTAATTCTAGCTAAAGCCTTCCTGGAAAAAATGGTGAAACAAAAAAACATTACAATATGCATGTACAGAACATAGATAATGGATGGTATCAAGTTACGGATATCCAAATATATTCATGAAATTTATAGGAAAGCATTATATATGTGAACTGAACCAATTTTTGATATTACACATTTTTTATACAGTCCAGCACAGCAGAGCTATCACATAACAACTTCAAATGCTTTCAGATTTATTTGTATGCTTTTAAATTCAATATAATTAACATCAACTATTTTAAGAAGTTCAATTTTTATACTGATAAGAGAAGCTTAGAATTTAATTAGTGAAATTATTTCAAGCACAATCATCCCTTTAAAAGAGTGTTCTGAAAACACCTGCTAACATTTTCAGGAGGAAAACTGTTTTATTCTGAAGTTGGGTTTGAAAGCACAAGGCTGGAAACATCTTAAATTGAGTTATTTAGATATATCAAAATGAAGACCACATGTTCAAAGGAATTCCTAATAGAAGTGATCATTCGGGAATATGAGACCTTTTAGTTTGTTTATTCAGAATCTTAGAAATAAACTAAAAGCACTGTTAAGGCTTTGAAAAGAAATCTTTTGGACAACACTTTTTCCAATTTTAAAGAGCACCTTCACACACCCTTTAAAGTTCTTCAAACATGCTACTTTGTAAACTCACACTCTGCAAGATGATAGTGATTACTATGTGTTTATGCATAGAGAAAGGAAAATGCTTTCTCATTTAGTGAATGTCTAGCTGAGACAAAATGTGAACTGAGGATTTTCTGGTCCATAATTCACATTCTTAGCTATGTAATAGCTTTCAAATCATTTAACCAGGGATTGGCAAAATGCAGCTCTACGGATATATTGTTGGAAAAGATATTATCATGTTTTATCACTGTTCTGTTGGTAAAATCTAGTATGTGAAATGTGACCCTATACAGAACTCCACATATTGTCCATCCTTGGGTTGTCTCTTAAAAAATGACTTGCTGAATGTCAGGCATACAAGAGTTTAATAAATTATTACTAATCTTCACAAGTGGACAAAGCTCAGGTCTCCCTGATATTTGCCAATTATCCATTAAGCATCTTACAAGTTTATTTTCTTCCTTTAAGGAAAAATAAATAAACCAGAAATCAACCAGGCATTTGCAGGAAGGCCAAAGTCAAGATAGGAAAAACACCTTTCCTCCATTATTCTTTCCCTGTAAACTGAACTGTCAGAAATATACAGTTCTAGGTATATCTTTCTATGTGACATTTATTCACTTTCCTTTTTTCTATCATTTTTTAAAAAGATAAGGAATATATATATAAAGGATAAAGAGCACATTAGGAAAAGATTCTAAAACATGGAAGTCGCCATTTCTGGGAAGCAAATGGCAGAAAAGAGTTAAAATATTAAGAACAAGTAATATGGGGATAAGCATCAATATTTATCTATCATATTTCTAGACTGCCCATTCTCCTCAAGGGTAAAATCTACTTTAAACTTCCAGAAAACAATGGCAGATTACAGTAGCTTGGAGTCAATGGCCCTGATAGCTGGAGAATGGATTGAATGAAACTTCCTCTGGATCAAGAAGTGGGCTAAGTTGTCCACAAGTGTGCTCCACACAGAGGCTCTCTGCAAAGGAATTGTAATCTAATGATCTCAGATGAGTCAGAAAGCTTTGGAAGGCCAAGGAAAATCATCCTTCCTAACCCACAGTTCGACACCTTCAAACAGATGCTGGATTTGTCTACTTCCTCTTTTAGCAGCTTTAGGAAGTTCATTGTAATGATTTTCTGGTTGTTAAGAACTTTTCTATTTAAATACTAGTGAAGGTGTTAAATTACTGAAGTTGTTTATATTAGTTTGGAGGGAGGGGGAGTCTATTTCTTTTTTTCTATCTATGTACTTTTTAATTTTATTTTTCTTAGTTTGTATTAGTCTTTTGTCTTTGTATTCTACAACTGAATAAAATATTATAAAAAATGAAATCTACTTTTATGGTATATTTTAGAGATCTTTACTTCAGGTTTGTTTCAACTGCAGTTTGTGCAGATCAGACCTTATTTAATTCTTGTAAGCTCTTCAAAAAAGAGGACAAACTATAATATCTTCAGGTACTCCATCGACTTAATTGCTAAGAATGTATTTGTATTGGAATGTTTGCATTACTGTATCTCAATGTATTCTATACATCCTTTTAACAACAATTTACAAACAGCATGAGTTAATCATGCGACAACATACTACTATATAACAACACTGAACAAATGATAGTTCCCAACTGATGTTATTTAGAGCTGAGAAATTTATGTTCCATATAATCCCAAAGATCATACATGCCCAGGAAGGTGAATACTTGAAGTCTGGAGGAACTGGCTTGAATGTCAGGACCCACCCCAATCCACATCTTAGGAAAACAAAAACTCTTGGAGTCAGTTCTAGTCCAAAAGGAATCTTTACTAGGACATGCTTAATTGGTTGGTTCTCCCTCTTGCGTGTTGGCACGGTTGGTGGGCGTCCCCATGGTTTCCCCCGACGGTGTCTCTTCAGTAGGTCTATCTCCCCCTCCTCTACTAGGAGATACCAGTCGTCGAGATGGTGTGGGTCTCCTCGAGGCAGGCAAGGTTCATACAGGTCACAGTTTAGCCCGTCTTTGAAATGGCTAAGGAGGATGTCTTCTGGCCAGTTCAGCTTGCTGGCAATAGCTCGGAATTCTTGGGTGTATTCAGCCAACGGCCGTCTGCCCTGCCTGTTTTGATTCTCTCCCAGGCTTTACGATCAGCCAAGGGATCTTCGAAACGCCGCCTCAAGGATGCCATGAACCGGTTGAAATCGTTGAGTTCTGGGGCACTGGAGTCATGTAAGTTCACCACCCAGTCTGCAGCCGGTCCATCCAGGGCGGATTGGACAATTCGGATGTGGGTTTTGTCCCTGAGGATGTCCTGTCCGTATTCTTCCATATAGCTAAGGACTTGGGTTAAGAAAAACCCCAATCGTGATGGCTCCCCCTTGAATTTTGTTTCCAGGGGCGGGAGTCTTTGACTGGAGCATTGTCTGCACCGTGGATGGGCAATCTCCTCATCCTGCTCCCCGTCTGTGGTTCTGGGGGGGTACTGCTGAGGCAGCGACTCCCATTCCGTTGGACGGCCCCGGAGTTTCAGGTGCTGGATCCCCTCCGTTACCTCCAGTTGCGGCCCCAGACGCTGCCTCGGTTGCGTTTTTCAGCTCTCTCCTCCCTTAGTGAGCTCAGGGTTGCTTTCATCAGATCAATGGCTTTTTCCAGGATCCGCTCCTCCTCACTGGTGTGCAGGGAGCTTTCCATCTCTTGCCTCCATTCCGGCTGGTGGTCGCTCCGTCTCAGGGTCACTTCACCCGATGCCTTTTCCCACTCATTTTTCCTTCCTACACCCATCGACCACCGGGGTTTTCAGTCATGCTGCTCCACGGCTTCTTCCCTGGGGAAATATGCCACTTCAGTTTCCCATTGTCTCTGGGATTCCATTCAAGGGGGAAGACTCCCTCTCCATGGGGCTTCCCTCTCTTGCTTCGTCGCCAGACATAATATTTGTTGCAAAGTCCCCTGGTAAGGTTTCTCCCTTCCAAGTTGACTTTCAGTGCAAGTCCTGTCTATTGTCAGGACCCACCCCAATCCACGTCTTAGGAAAACAAAAACTCTTGGAGTCAGTTCTAGTCCAAAAGGAATCTTTACTAGGACATGCTTGGTTGTGGGAATACAAGACAAGACTTAGTATTGTTTTACAAATTGAAATTTTATAAAGGGTACCCGGTTCAACCCCCCTTCCCTCAACCCCATTTGGTCAGCCCCCATCCTTCTACTTCGTGTCATCCCTTTCATGGGAAAAAAAGGAACTTCGAATCTTTATGGTTATTGACTTCTTCCTCTCCAGAGTTGAAAGAAGACACAAGCCAGATGCCTTCTTCTCTAACCCTCCCTTTTGTTCCCCCCAGTTCAAAAGGTTCCCTTGGCCTTTGAAATAACCTAAGGCAGGCTGAATCCACATATGCTCCTCCTTCCTCAGGAGATGGCAGAATCCATAGAGGGGGATGTTTTAAACATACATTTATGAATGTGATATAAATGGATTCTGACATTGCAGATGAATTGGGAAACATTAAAAATGGTTTTATTAATAAGTTTTATATAAAAAAAACATGTTCAAGATTTATTCCAGATTTTGCCTTTTAAATCATCTTCTAAATCAGGGATCCCCAATTAGAATAAGAATAAAAATAGAATAGAAGCTGGGAGGGACCTTGGAGGTCTTCTAGTCCAGCCCCCTGCTCAAGCAGGAGAACCTATACTGTTTCAGACAAGTGACTGTCCAGTCTCTTCTTAAAAATCTCCAGTGATAGAGAGCTCAGCATTTCTGAAGGCAAACTGTTCCACTGGTTGATTGTCCTCACTGTCAGGAAGTTTCTCCTTAATTCCAGGTTGCTTCTCTCTTTGATCCGTTTCCAACCATTGTTTCTTGTCTTGCCCTCTGGTGCTTTGGAGAATCAGCATCGGTCCATGGCTGCCAGAAACTCAGGCAATATACAGTACAGGGGTCCCCAACTCCTGGTCTAAGGACTGGCACCAGTCTGCGGCATGCCAGAAACTGGTCCACGCATACAAGCGAAGTCCCATATGCGGGATGCAGGCAGCACACAAAACCACGCCCCCTTCAGTCAGCGGAAAAACCTCTCCATGGAACCAGTCCCTGGTGCCTAAAACGTTGGGGGCTTCTGGCTTAGTAAACAAATCAGTTGAATAAATCAAGGTATTTTCTTCATTGTGAATCAAAGTGCACTTGAGGGCAAAACTCGAAGTACTTACAAACCTATCTTCAACATTTTCACTTAATATGTAAAGGCCTGCCGCCTCATAAACAATTACATATAAACATACTCATTTAGAAACGAGTCACACCAATGCAATCCAGGTAGTCCTTGACTTACAACAGTTCATTTCATGACTGTTCAAAGTTACAACAGCACTGAAAAAAGTGACTTATGTTTTTCACACAACCACTGAGCTTCCTCATAGTCATGTGATCAAAATTCAGATGCTTGGCAAATGACTGATATTTATGATGGTTGCAGTGTCTCAGAGTCAGTCATGTTATCACCTTTTGCCAAGTCTGACAAGCAAAGTCAAAGGGGAAGCCAGTGATTAACAATTGTGGCAAGAAAGGTTGTAAAATAGGACAAAATTCACTTAACAAATGTCCCACTTAGCAACAAAAATGTTGGGCTCAATTCTGTTCATAAGTCAAGGACTACCTGTAGTACTTATGTCCAATTAACAAGGCACCGCACTGCAGTTTGAATTCCCACTATAATTCCCACTATAAAATCAGTTTATTAATAAATGACCACCGATTTTGTTCACCTTAAGGTACAAAATCCTTTATAAATGTCCCCTGCTGGATTCACACCACGCGCTTAATTCAACAACAGTTTTGGTGAGCGAATTGTTTCCTCTCTATGAGACCTCTAACCACCTATTTTTATAACATGTTGAAAATTCTGCAAGCGAAGATTTGAACAGAAATATTATAAGGGTGGAATGTTTCTACTGTATCTACGACTCATTTCAAGCCACTTTTTAATGGCTGTTCTCCCCTTCCCCTCCAAATGCCACGTTGCCCTTTAACAATATAAAAAAAATTGAAACCCGATTCCTTAATGCTTCTATTAAGGTGCAATTTTTACGGGGTTACATATACATTGAAGGATTTCTCGCTGTCGCGCGGAAAAGGAACTAGATTCTCTTTTAAGCCTTTAACTCCGACCCTCAAATTTGCCCAGCGTTTCACTTTTGAGCTTCTAAACAAAATCCCCGGGAATCTTGACACTTGAGGCACGCGCCACAGCTTTTTCCCCGGGAGTGGGGAAAGCGCCGGGAAGAATATAACCGACTCACCCTTCCTCCTCTCCGCCGCCCAGTCCCGCGAACAAGCCATCTCGCCAGGCCGTAATATAGGTAGAGAAATTTCTCCCCAAAGCGCTACCTTCCAGCCTTGGATTGGCCCCAGCTCTCCTTCTTACTTGGCCCAAAGCATGCCGGGTGCGGGCGTCTTTTGGTTCACCAACGGGTTCCAAGAAGAGTTGCATGGTAGATAGGCGTGTCTTCCCGGGATGGTTGGTGAGCAAAAAACTCCGTTTCCCAGCATGCAGAGGGGCCCTTTGAATGTTCGATGGGGCGGAGGCGGAGCTCGCTGTAACTGTCCCAGAGCGCGTTTGTTTAGTCAATCAGAACAATGACTTCGCCGCTACAGCCTGTGGAGCTAAGCTGAGCCGCGCGCAGAGCAATCGCGGCTGTAATTAGTAGCGCTGGGCGTGGGGGACGGAATTGTTGAAAACGGCAGCAGCTGCTGCTTGTTTTTTGAGCTGGAAAGAATCTGCAGCTGTTTCTGGCATTGTCTGTAAAAAGACGACCAAAAGGCGCACTCCTGAGCATGTGGATTCCTACAGAACACGAGAAATACGGAGTCGGTGAGTGACATCTCCTTTTGGCACTTGATGCACCTTTTCTCTGCCGTTCCCGAGGCTGTTCCGTGGGGCTCGGGAAATAGACCAGAGAGGAATCTTCGATCGTACACTCTACCCTTTGCTCCCGCACCGGTTCCTACCTTTGATCAGGGCAATTTTGTATTTCTCTACTGTGCTCTCCAGGGAGATGTTTAAGGTTTCGAAAGAAAGAGAGTGTACTGTACTGGTTTCGTCGTCGCTCTCTGGCAGCTTCCCTTTTTTGCCTTTTGCCTCCCCCGTCCCCTAAGTGTCGTTTGGACAGCTTTTGGTTTTAAAAATGTAGAATAAAGAAAAAGGAGGGATAATTTATTCATTTGCAATAGTGGTTACTATTTATCGTGGGAAGAGACTAATGGCTTTTGGGAACACTATTGGAAGATGCTTTTAACCGGGTGTCCGATTGAACCGCATCTTTCTTAGGCAGATTGTAAGTGCAATCAGTCCGCGTCCAAAAAAAAAGTAAGAAATGTGATGCTTTTAACAAAATGTAGGTTTGTTTGTTGAGTGTCATTACAACTTAAAACTGCCACCTCCTTTGTAAATTGTGAGCAGCACCAACGTACGGTTGAATGTGTGTGTTTAGTTCGAAATCGGATAGTAACCTTCTAATGCTAGTGATATTTTTGTTCTGCTTTTTTGAATACAAAAGTGTGTTACACAAGAAAATAGACTGGGCATTGTCAAGGAAGTTACAGGACAGGGCAGAAGAAAAGCTGTTTCCATCTCCTCTACTCTACAAAAGGTGAACAACAAAGAACATTACATGATGACTGAAGGATGTGGAATGTTGCACCCTTCTCTGTTGACCCACCTGCTGAATACTTAAAACCACTCACTCCTTTTATTTTTTTCTATTCTGATACATTTGAAACTCAAAAAATAATACTGTCGTGTAACTAAGCCTTTTTAAAGCTGGGCTTTGAGCCTGTGATACAAACACTTTCTACCATGTACTTTTTATTCAGATAAAAAAAATTGAAAGACCAAGAGCATCAGCATTAGTTTTAGTTCATAAACTGTGTTTGTGTATGGGGGGGGTGTTTGCTAATTAATTTTCTATTTCTGGCTTGGAGCTGGAGCGCAGATACTTTTCAACTAATAAGCAAAGCGATAAACCCCAAGACTGATTGCATGGAAGTAAGCCTTACTAGCAAAATTCTTGATAAACATATATAGAAAACATGATAAACTTGATAAACATATACAGATTGAATTACAGTAATGCTTCTTGTTTTTAAATCTTCTGAAGAAAAAATATCAATATTTGCACAAAATAGCTAGTGAAAGGCACGACAAAAATGTCAGGAATTCTGGGAGTTGAAGTCCAAGAGTCATAAAAGAGCCAAGGTTGCCTATCCCTGCACTAGACCAAACTGGCTCTCAGACCTTAAATGTCTTCTCAGATAAACAGTAATCAAGCGAGATTTTAGAGCAGAGTTCCCCAACCTTTCCAGCTTTGCAGACCGGCATGGGGTGAGTGGGAGAAAAAAGGGATGGTTCTGCATGAGCAATGGGAAAGCAGGCAGCTCCATTTGTGAGAGCAGTGGATATGTATGGCCACTGCTCATGAAAATGGAATGTGCGTGCATGCACTCACCTGCTGCTCACGCAAGGGGGCATGAATGTGCACTCGCTTTGAATAGCTCATGACCCAGTAGTGGGCCATGGCCCGGGGCTTGGGGACCCCTGTTTTAGAGTATATATACTTGATTAAATTAATTAAATTATTAATTTGTTAATCACAGTGCTGCAAAATGATAGCTTCATTAATGTTTGGAATTAGGTTAGCATCAAATACTGGGCTGTGCATATAGTAGACCAATTTTAAGGTTTATGTTAGCCACTGGTACTTGGATTTAACAACAAAATGGATTAAAATTATGCTGTTGTAGTATTTGCAGTATGATATGTGATGCTTTAGGCTTCCCTGGCTTAGTAACATATATAATAGGAAACTCACCCTATTAGAAGAGTAAGGTGTCTCTAAAACCTACCAGTATTTCCAGGAAATTTAACAACAACCTATATTAATTCCTATAATATGTAAACAGAATGGGAGCTCACCTGAGCTCAGATGTTATTATAAACCTACTTCATTTAGTAATGAACATAACCTCTAGGAATGCTCACAATATTTGTATTAAAGTGCCTTGATTTCAAAATAGCCTGGGTTCAAACAGAAAATGGGCTTATTTCAGCCTTTCAGAAATAATTTGAACTCAAAACTGAACAATTAATAATTTTTCCAAGTTTGAAGCAGTTCCAAAATGCTCAGACCCTTTTTACACTTGCAACAACTGTTTTAATGGTCAAAATGGAATGTTTTCAATTCAAGATGGTTCAGTTCAAAACTAATGAATTGAATTCCACTAATAAGCACTGCATGTAGTCTATTGTTAAGTATTAAAGTTTATGGTTTAGTTGAAAGCAAATTAGATAATTGAGAAAAATATTTCTCCTAAAATTAACAATTGAAAGGTCTAGTTGAATTTGTAGTTTGCCAATCTGTCATCACTGTCAACATATTTTGCTTAGTGGAATGTGTAAACTTTTAATTAAAAATTGATGTGGGCATAGAACAACTAGAATGTTGGAAATCTTTAACATTTCTAGTTGTTGACCATGTAAGTAGAGATTGGGGTTTTTTTAAGGATCCATTTGCATGTTTGCTGTAGAGATGTGATAAATCAGTAGTTGAACTGAAGAAGGCATATTTTTCAAACTTAATGTAGAGTTTGTTTTTGCATAGGCACTGTAATGAATTCCTATATGTGGAATGTAGTGAAAGATCTGAAAAAAATCAAAATGTCATCTAGATTAATGACTAAGTACTTGTCCAAAATATATAAGAATATCTTGGACTTCCGGTTCCTGTTTCTAGCGGAGCAGTAGGAAGATTTGGAATGCTGAACCCTTCGGCTGAAATATCTTTTTGTTGGGGACCCTAAGGAGCCAGAACCCATCCTGAAAGGGTGGAATGAAAGAAGGAAATCCCAGGGACTTAGGAGAGATGGCGGTCTCCCTGAATGGTCCAGGAGAATCCTCCCAGAAACCAACAGAAGAAAAGGCTGGCTAACTCCATTGTCCAGTCATAACTGAAAAAAACGGAAGTCATAAGCTTTAAACTAAGCGGATTTTAAACAGCATGCTTGAATCTGGGTAAGAATATTGATTTTCTCTATCCTACTTATTTTCCTGAAGAAGAAAGTCCCAAAAATAAGAGATCTTGGGGAAAAAAAGGAGAGGGATTCTACTCTCTCCTTTTGGTTACTGTAAGCGGTGAAACTTACCCTTTAGAGAGAGAGAAGAAGACTAGAAAGATCTGAAAAATGAGCAAACACTGACACCTACTGGTGCATGAGAATTTTTTTCTGACCCTCAAAGCTCTTAAAAAATGCAGCTGTGTAAACAAAGTGAGAGTAACAAATCTGAAGCAATGAATACTTTACAAAAGGAAACATATGGTAAGTGGCAACAATTTCAAAGGACAATGATTTTAAACCACAAAGAAATACAGAACAACCTTGAGAGTATGAATCAACTTATCTCCAACTTAATTTCACAGGAAAACACAGTAGAGATGACTGAACATAATTCTGAGGATAGAGACTTAAAGATGGAACTGTATAAAATAAAAAAAACATGTTTTAATTCAAATGGGTAATATTTCAACACGTCCAAGCAACTTTGAAGATAAGGAAAAGAATGAGAAAAAATACTTGATAGGGAAATGAATGATGCAGCAAAACATATTGATTAAGAAAGGCAATGGCCAGAGAAAAAAGATTAAAATGGAAATCTAGAAAATAGATGATGGGACTTATCAGAGAGAATACTTAAAAAAGAAACATTTGTTTGAATATGGCTAAAAATGGAAAAACTTTGGAATATATTACTCTTAGAGAGATGATGTTTTTTTTTGTTAATTAATACAATAAGAAACATTTGTTTGAATATGGCTAAAGAAATGGAAAAACTTTAGAATACATTACTTTTAGAGGGATGAATTTTTTTAACTAATATAATGTTTTTCTTTTTCCTTTCTGTAAAAAAAAAGTTGAAATGATTTAAACAAAGCGAACATTTTAATTATTTAAATATGACGATAAGAAAAGCATAAAAAATGTTTTGAAAGAGTTAAAGGATTAGATGATTAGATCTATTGAATGGAATGCTTAAAGTTTAAATAGATTAAATACATTCTCAGCTATGGTCAAAAAAGAATAAGATTGAGGGAATATATAGGAGGGATACATATTTTAAGTAGTATGTTATTTTTTGTATTTCAGTGCTTTTCTTTTTTTCTTCTTTTTCTCTTTTTTTGTCTCTCTCCTCTTTTCTTTTCTCTTTCTACTTTTTTACCTATTGATTAAGAAATATAAAAGTATGAGAGGACTTATATTGAAAAAATAGAATTAAATCCACCAATGTAAATGTAGTTAATTGTTGAGAAAATTGTCACTAGTAAGAATATTTAGAATTTGGGAGAAATAAGCTTAAATAAGCACGGTGACAGGATTTACGATAAGGCAACTAAAATGATAAATAGGAATATTGGAAAAATTATATACTTAATTGTTTATCTAATGAGAATTGTTTAATGTTTGCAAAGAAAGATACTTTGGGGAAAGGGGAAATCAACTGAAATTAACATATGGAATATAGATTATAGAAATCAATTGTTAAAGATTGTCTTATAAATGTTACCCAGACAACATACTCTTTACAAATTACTGAATGATTTATGTTATGTTAAAAAATACTAATAAAATATATACAAAACCCCCCAAAATATATAAGAATATCTCATTAATAAATATGGAGAGTTTGGCTAGCATGTAAGTAAACCAAAGAATATTGCTATGCATTCAAATTTACCAAATTCACCCTTTGCATCAGTCTGTTAAGTACTATATTTATGTTCCTCTTCATCTGAATCAAATTATAAACTATTCTCAAGTCCAGTTCAGTGAAATGCACATCTCTGCATGGATTATAGATCCTTGAATGGGGTGTACAAAAACAATATCCCTTGGCACTAATGAAAGACATATTGGCTCACCTAGCAAAGGTGAAGATTTTCTCGAAATTGGACCTACAGGAGGCATATTATTGGATTAGGATTAAGGAAGGAGACGAATGGAAGACAGCATTTAACTGCCCCATAAGGTGCCCCATTTGGACTACAGGGAGCGCTAGCAGTATTCATGCAACTGATAAATGATGTCCTTCAGGAGCACCTTTACAAGGGGGTTCTTGTGTATTTGGATGACATCTTAATTTTCACTGAAATGAAGGAGGAGCATATTAAACTAGTCAGGGCAATTCTAAATAAACTGTGGGCCACCTGACTTTTCGCCAAACTGTCAAAGTGTGAGTTCCATAAGGAAAAAAGTGACTCTTTGGGGTATCGAATATCTCAGTGGGATAGAGATAGACCCAGAAAGTGTCCAGGCAGTGCTAGAATGGGCACTGCTGTGCATAAGGAGGCAATTGCAAAGTTTCCTGGGATTCGCTAACTTTTACCAATAGTTCGTCACCTCTTTCACACAAATCGCATTCCCTATTATCAATTTACTAAAATAAAACGGGGAGAGCAAGCCGAAACCTAGCCAGCCACTGAAATGAACTATTGAGTGTCAAACTATTGAGAGATTAAAGAGATTTTTCTCAGCCGAGCCTCTCCTAAAGCACCCAGACGCAGAAAAAACTTTTGCTATTCAGGCAGACGCTAGTGACGTAGCAGTAGGCGCAGTACTGCTCCAAGAAAACCAAGAGGGCCAGTTAACCTTGTGCCTACAGGTGTTCTCCAAACAGGTGCACTTCATCCCGTGCTCAAAAATTCCCACAGCTAAGACTAGCAAAAATGTTTGTACAGCATATCTGATTGCATGGGGCTTCGCAATGCATAATTTCAGACAGGGAGGTGCAATTTACCTCAGAGTTCTGGAGAGCCTTTTTGGACCTCCTAGGTACCGCCCAGGGCTTGTCATCTAGTCATCATCCACAAACAAATGGTGGGACAGAACATTCGAACCCATTATTGGAACAATATTTAAGATGCTTTATTAATTATCAACGACAATTGGACCAACCTTTCTTTTGCGGAAGTGGCTTACAATAATGCTGTTCACTCCAGCATGGGTTATACCCCATTCCAGATCACAACAGGACAAAGCTTCAACCCAATGCCTGAGTTGCCAGTAAATGAACTCACCACCCCCTCCCTGAAGGAATGGATTGCACAGCTCCAAAATATGTGGTTGGTAGTGAGAAAAGCATTAGACAAGCTAGGGAAGTTTACAAAGTGCAGGCAGATAAAAAGCAGGTAGAACCTAAGCCATTTAAAGTCAGGAGGAAAGTACACCTGTCCACAAAGTATTTAAAATCTCTACAGCCGTCGAAGTTAGGACCAAACTTTGTGGGGCCCTTCCCTATTAAATGAGTCATCAACCCGGTAACCATAGTATTGGAACTTCCAAAAACATTAAGAAAGGTTCATCTGGTATTTCATTGTAGACTATTAAAATGTGAACTAAGCTCACCTTTAAGGCCAGCCATGGTTCCTCCTCCACTACCCATTATGGTGGAGGGAAAACAACATTTTGAAGTCAAGGAGTTCCTAGATTCTAAAAAGAATTATGGATCAACCCAATACTTGATAGCAAACCGGAAGTCTGAACTCCTCTTTTATTAGTCATTGTATTATCATTGTGAGGGTTTTCAGAATCTGATGAAATAAATTATTCCAATCTGCATTCTGAATTCCAGTTACTATCTAAAGCAGCCTGAACAATAACATATCTATGAATTTTAGTTCCTAGAAATCTCAGAAATCTTTTGTTTGCTACAAAATTCTGGAAGTTGAAATCCATTGATCAGGAAACTTGGTGGCACAGTGGTTATAATGTAGCACTGCAGGCTGCTTCTGCTGACTCCCAGTTGCCAGCAGTTTGGCAGTTCGACTCTCACCGGCTCAAGGTTGACTCAGTCTTCCATCCTTCTGAGGTGGTTAAAATGAAGATCCAAATTGTTGGGGGCAATATGCTGGCTTGGTTAACAGCTTAGAGAGGGCTGTAAAGCATTGTAAAATGGTATATAAGATGTGTATTTAGAATATTAGATTTTGTTATAAAAAGGGGGAAATGTAGAAGTTGAGATAAGGGAAACTCTGGTCATCTAAAGCTTGGAAATTATAACATACCAAATGTTAAGTTGAATATTGAGGGGGAAATATTCCCCTAAAGCCTGGGGGGAAAGCAATAACAGGGGATTGATTGTATATAAAGATTGAATGCAAATACAATTAAGATATGCATAAGTTAAAAATTATTGATAAATGTAACAAAGATGGTTTTACTTAGTTGATAACAATAAGAACTATATTAGTTCAATATGAGATAGTAGATATTAAGGGAAAAAGAGAAGAAATATCTGATGATGTAACTTGAGATCTGTGCTAAAGATTTATCTATGTGATGGAATTACTGATTACCCAGTCACCACGTTACTTTTTAAATGTTTAATTGTAAAATTAGAAAACTAATAAAATATTATAAAATAAAAATTAAAACAGTAATGAATGCTGAATGATGGGATTTTCCTGCATGTAAGAACTCTAAAAGAGGAGTTCTTACATGCAGGAAAATCCCATCATTCAGCATTCATTACTGT
>JAKJMR010017768.1:86242-103652 GCA_024449315.1 Daboia siamensis | reverse complement strand
AAATTAAAACAGTAATGAATGCTGAATGATGGGATTTTCCTGCATGTAAGAACTCCTCTTTTAGAGTTCTTACATGCAGGAAAATCCCATCATTCAGCATTCATTACTGTTTTAATTTAGACAAAAGTAAGCAGATATGACTATTATGTAATTATTTTTGAGATATTAAAATTGGGGTCAAACTTGTGTTTGCTATTACATTGTATTTCAAGGCTATGCATTTAAAAATACATTGTAATATATGTTAGCATGAATTAAACACCTTAAAACATTTAAAGCAGTTGTGTCTTCTGGAAAGCTCCATACAGGTGTGTATGCATGGTATACTTCCTGAACGTTTCCCAGCACCCATTTTTTTACTTTATTCTTCCCATTGCCTTTTTATGTTTGCCAAACTCTTAGCCTATTCAACAGATGGTTCTGATTTTTTAACCTTAATCTTCTATGTCCACCCTTGAATACAGATGCAATCTTATATTCTGAAAGTTTAGGGATCAGTAATTTATGCTCTGATAGCTGTTCTGTCCAATTCTAAATAGCAAGCAAGAAGACTTCTTGATTCTGCAATGAGGAAGAGTTTTTTGCAGGTAGTCCCCAACTTATGGAGGGACATTTGATGACTTTTAAAGTTATATGGCCCCAGAAAGGATGCTTTATGGCCATTGCAAAAATATTGCACACTCCCCTCTGTTACAACTGAACATTTTCATCAAATAGATTCCTAGAGAAGAAGCAGATCCTCCTGTCTAGGAATCTGCTTCATGGTTTTAGATCTCAGAAAGCTAAGCCTATCAGCTTGGTGCTGCCTGCTGCTCTAGGAATCTCTACAGGAATGGGGAAAAAGAATGTGTGTGTGTGTGTGTGTGTATAAAAGAGAGGTGGGGTATGTTTGAGAGTAAGTAAGAAGAGCAGAAAAAAGTGAGGTAAAAAGAAAGGAGGGGTAGACCAGTTAGAAGTGAAAGAGAAAGACAGAAGAAGAAAATGAAGGGGGAGCAAGTGAGCTTTGTCACACTTTTTTTCTCTAGTTCCCTCCTGCTCTGCCATACCTGTCATACCACACATACTGTTCCTAGAGCACGGGTCAGCAACCCGCAGCTCTGGAGCTGCATGCGGCTCTTTAAGTCGTCTCCTGCGGCTCCCAGTCCTCCGCCGTTCTGGAAAAAAAAGTGGGAGTAAAAAAGTCCCATTGAGAGAATGGGGAGGCAGAAGTTTGGAGAGCTGGTGCCTTTTGGGGCCGAAAAAAATGCGAACAAAGGCAGCAGCTCTCCAAATGGGGGGCGGCGGTTTGGAGAGCTGCACGTGCAGCTCTCCAAACCACCACTGTCCCGTTTGCAGAGCTTCCGCCTTCGTCCATGTTTGATAGTGGCGGCCGATCTCCAAATGGGCGGCGGCGGTTTGGAGAGCTGCGCGCGGAGTTATCCAAACTGCCACCGTCCCATTTGCAGAGTTTCCGCCTTCGTCAAACATGATCTCCAAACCGGCGGCAGCAGTTTGGAGACCCTGGGGGGAGGGGCAGGGAGCTCGGGCAGCTCCGACGGCGCCCAGGCTGAAAACGGTGCCGCAACCCAGCGCCCAGCGCCAGGGAGACCCACCGCCACTGCCCCGCAGGTGCCTCCCGAGGCTGCAAGCTTTGCATGGGAAGCCCGGCATCCGGGGAAGTGGCAGCGAAAGGGCCGCCTCCCTTTCCCCCCACCCAGCTTCATTTGGGAGTTTTGTGCTCTCGAAGTTGGCAAGGACTTTTCGGGCTAGCTAGCAGAAGAGAAGCCGGGCCCTTCCTTCTCGGGAGCCATGAGCAGGTGTGGGAAGCGGTGCAAGTGCAGCCTCGTGAAATTTGCCCGCACCCTCTTCAAACTCATCATGGGCAGGCTTAGCAAAGGCAAAGGCGAGGAGTAAAAGTGACGCGGAAACGGCAGGCAGTGGCGGCAGAGGGAGGGAGGGAGGGAAAGGAGCGAGAAGACCAGCCGACGCCATTCGCCAATCGTTGGATTTAGGGAGTGGAAGGTTCCCGGTTCCCTTTGTAGAGGCCGTTTGCTGCGCTTGTGGCATTTTGCAGGCCGAGAAAGGTGTGCTAACTGTTTGTTGGGTCACTTCTGGGCGATCACGGGGGCCCTGGATGATGTGGGGTTTTGCAGCAAAGCCTGGTAGGAAAAGGCTTCATTGGGACACACTTTCCTGCTTGGGGGGCTTCCGAAGCTACGAATCACCCTTTCCAGTTTGCAGCAGTAGTGGCAGCAGCTGGAAGTCGGTGTGAAAACCAGTCCACGAACCTCTTGTTTCCTGGGGGGAAGAGTTGGAGCCTGTTGTTTTGTGCATGTGCGCGCATGCGCACACATGCACACTCTTCTTTGTGGCTCCCAGTTTTTTCTTTTGTGAGGGAACCGGTTCCGAGTGGCTCTTTCACTGTTTCGGGTTGCCGGCCCTTGTCGTAGGGTATGGGAGGGGGAGAGAGAAATTGGCACCACACAGCAATAGTTTTTGAAAAAATAATCCAGTCCAACCATTTCTTTTCTGGGAAACAAGGCTTCTTTGCAAACATAATTCAGTAAATTTCTACCACTTCTAAGCAGTTGTGTGCTTGGATTTCAGCAGGTGCCAGAGTAGAGAGGCAGCAGTGTAATATAAGGAGGGATGCACTGCAGGCTTCATGCACATGTCTCTCTGCTCTGGAGCTGAAAATCCTGCATGCAGTGAGGAGTTTCAGCACCAGAGCAAAGCCTCTCAGGATTTCCCCTACCTCCCTGAGTCATGCTGCACTCCTTTGCTGAGACTCCATTGACAAAGACAGATGAGATTGTTTAACAACTGCAACTGGTTTTGTGTGCCAGTTTTGTGGTCATTGAGTGAAGCAGTCACGTGATGTCTCATTTGAGAACTTCTTTACTCAACAACCCAGATTCTGATTCCAATTGTGATCATAGGTTGAGGATTTTTAGGACCATTCCAGTGATAAGATTATGAATGTCTGGAGTTGTTTACTTAGACTGGGAATGCAAACTTGTTAGTTTAGGACAGTGGCCCTATATAGAAGGTTCTCCTGTACTAAATCAGTGAAACAATAAGTAGACATTCAAGTCTAGCAAATGCATTACTGGGAAGTTTGGAAAAAATCAGTTTTAGTTAGATATATCACAGTTGAATTTTGTCAGCTGTTAAAGCATATCCTATATAATCATTTAAAATTCTATGCAATATTTGAGATTATTCTTCAAAGTCATAGGTCAATCTCAATTTTCTTCTTTGCACCTATAATTTGTACTTATCTCTAATAGAAGAAGCCATTCATAAAAACTAAATCTTCAGAATAGAAAAGCTTGTTTTACTCCCAGTTTTCCACATAACATTATTCAGCATGAAATAGAACTTGGACCTACTAATGTATATTTATAAGTGGTCCCAGTGTAGTTTGTGGAGCATATACAGTGTAGATGCCTCCAATTTCTCCTCTAACAATCTGTCCCTTGCTGGTTCTTTATTATTCTGCCATATAATCGTATTTAAAGAAACAAAATTATCAATTGTCTAAAAGTTAAAAAAAAACTTCTTTGAATCAGATTCAACTCCTGGAAATTATATGTTCGACTCTCAACCTACTGTATATTTAATAACTATAGTTCTCTGCAGAAAAAGAAGAAAACATGAATTGCACACTGTTTAGAATTTTTTGGGTGAATAGCATATTTATCTGTTTTTCTGACTTTCATAAGCATATGTATTTCCATAAACCTCATCAGAAGACTATATATTTTGTTTTGAAATTGCAACACTAATATTAAAATGTGTGATAGGTAAATGAAAAAAGAACTGGCAATTTCTTTTAATAGTGTTTTGTAGTACATTCACATGCTTCACATCTGTTGAAGCCTAATTAATGTTTTATGCATTCTTGAAAATATGCAGAATGAAAAAAAATCTTTATAGATAATTGTGAACAGTCTAAATAAGTCTTCTGCAGAGGTAGGTTGCATATATGTTCACAACATTTTTATCATGCCCTGTGAAGAACTATTTCCATTTCATTAGATATTAGTCTTAATACTTTTTTTGAGCATATTTTGAAGTAGTTCTAGAGTTAGTATGTTTATGTAGTGATGCTGAGCCAAGCAGTTTTTGATAGAATGAACTATATAAAGGCTGATTTAACTAACCAAGTTAAAGAAAAAGAAACTTTTCTGAACTACAAATAGTGGGTGTTGAGTAATCAGAGGAAGCTTTCCTAAGTTCTGATTCCAATTAGTAGTTATTTTTTGCCTTTAAGTTGTGTAAGAGTTTAAACTACAGAATTTGTCAGTGCTTTCAGTTCTTCCTTTTTTAAAAAAACAAAGCATGATTTTAAGAACAACATTTATTTGTCTTATCTGAAACAAGCAGACATAGCTGGCTAATATTTTTTGAAATATGCATTATTTTTCTGACAAGGAGTCAATTGGCACAATTGAAAATATGGTGGGGTTTTGTGGTTTTTTTGAAAGAACCGAAGTAAATTATGAAGAATTACCATGCATTGAGTTTTTGCATAATTCTCTACAGCAGAATTCTGACACATCTGTTTATCTCAAACTATACCTATGTAATAATTTACCCTCTTCCAAGTAATCCTCATAACCTCTCTTAAATATCTCCTGTCATATATGCAAGTAGACAGAATGTGAGAGTAAATATTCAACACACAGTGGGCTATTATAATAACAGAGGAATAAATATGCCACTGGAGATCTAGTCCCTCAGTAACATTATAAGGGATTATAATAGAATAGTTTTCAACTTAAGACCACAATTGAGCCTAGAATTTATGTTGCTAAGTGAGAAATTTGTTAAGTGAGTTTTGCCCCATTTTATTATTTTTCTTGCAAAGATTGTTTAACACTACTGTTGTTAAATTAGTAACACAATTGTTGAATCTGGCTTCCCCATTGACTTTGCTTGTCAGAAGGTCATAAAAGGGGTTCATGTAACCCTGGGACACTGCAACTGTCATAAATATGAACCAGTTGTCAAGCACCCAAAAAATAAATCACGTAATCATGGAGATGCTGCAACAGTCATAAATGTAAGAAAGGGTCATGTCACTTTTTTCAGTGCATTGTAATTTCAAATGGTTGTAAGTTGAAGACTACTTGTATGTATGTGGAAAGATTAACTTTTTTAAATGTAAATTTTATTGGTTTTTATAAGGGTGGGGAGGAAAATGAAGGGATAGGGTGGGGTTGGGGTTTCCCCCAATTACATTCAATATTTAGCAAATAGCATATTGTCTGGGTTGGTATACATCAATAGAAGTAGTAAGAATAATGATTGATAACAATAATAGATATAGCAAAATATAGTAAACAATGTTAAATTTTCAATCTATAATATTCTTCTTAGTAAAATAAGGTCAAAAAATAAGTATCACATTCCTTTCTCTCTAATTCGTTTGTCTAGACCAGGGGTAGGCAACCTCGGCTCTTTTATGACTCATGGACTTCAACTTCCAGAATTCCTGAGTCAACTATGCTGACTCAGGAATTCTGGGAGTTGAAGTCCATGAGTCATAAAAGAACCGAGGTTGCCTACCCCTGGTCTAGACATTGATAAAATTTATTCCAGGTTCTATAATAGACTAAATGCTCTTTTTCTTTAATCTCTAAAGTTAATCTATCCATTTCTGTACAATCTAGTATTTTCTTGATAAGTATTTCTTCAGTTGGTAAACTCTCATTTTTCCAGTATTGGGCATACATAATTCTCGCTGCTGTTAATACATGTAATATTAAATACCCAGTCTCTTTATCATAATTGAAATCTATCATTCCTAACAAAAACAGTTCTGGTTTAAATTCTATTTGTTTTTTAACCATCTTCTCCAACCATAAATGTATTTTAAGCCAAAACCTTTTAGCTTTAGAACATGTCCATCAGAGACGATAATAGGTACCTGGTCTTTGGCTGCATTTCCAACAAACATTTGAAGTATTTTTAAACATTTTCGCTAATCTCACTGGTGTCATGTGCCATCTGTAAAACATTTTATACAAATTTTCATGATACAGCTTTAGTTAATCTAATATTTCTATCCCATAACTTTTCCCATTTTTCAAGTTCTATAGTGTGAGCAGCATTTTTTGCCCAAATTATCATTGTTTCTTTAACTTGTTCTTCCTCCATCTTTAGATAAAGCAGAAACCTGTAAAGTTTTTAAATCAGCTTCTCATCTGTTTTTAACAATATACGATTGAGTTCTGTCTGTTCATTGTAGAGCCCCGTTGTTTTCAAGTCTTTTTCATATCTTGTTTCAATTTGTAAATATGGCCACCATGCTAAATCAATACCTTGTTGATATAGGTCTTGTCTAGATTTCAATCTTCCTTCATTATCCAATAAGTCTTTATATGTTACAGGTTTATCATAATTAATTAAGTTTGGGTAAGCAAAAGCTTCCATTGTTGAAAGCCATTCAGGTATCTTAATATAATTTTTTTCCTTTATTTTTTCCCATTCTAAGAGAAGTGCGTTTCTTATGGTATGGTTCTGAAAGTATCTATGGGCTTTATTCTTCCCATACCATAAGAAAGCATGCCAGCCAATCTGCAGGTCATGCCCCTCAAGATATAATAGTCTTTTATCTCTGAGTGTTATCCATTCTTTAATCCACATTAGAATAGCTGCTTGGTAATATAACTTCCAGTCTGGGAGTCCCAGTCCTCCCCTTTCTCTAACACCTTGTAACATTTTCACTTTAATTCGTGCTTTTTTCCCTTGCCAAATAAATTTCAATATTATGGTATTCAGTTCATCAAAGAAAGCTTTTTCTAATTTTATGGGAATAGTTTGAAATAGAAAGAGTATTTTTGGTAAAATGTTCATTTTAATTGTAGCTATTCTCCCCAGCATTGAAAGTTGGAGGTTTTTCCAGTTTTCTAAGTCCAATTTTATTTGGTTTAGTAATTTTGTGTAGTTATCCTCTTTTATTGTTGCACATCTTGCTGTTAAGTAAATTCCCAAATTCTTAACTTTTTTGACTATTTGAAGGTATGTTTTTTTTAAGTTGCATTTTCTGTTTTTCTATTATGTTCTTTGTCAAAACTTTAGTTTTTTCTCTGTTTATTATCAAACGTGCTACATTACCATATTGTTCTATTGTATCCAACAGTTTCGTGCTCATTTCCAAAGGTTCTTCCAATATAAAAACCAAGTCATCTGTAAATGCTTGTAATTTATATTTTTCACCCTTTATCTCTAGTTCTTTAATCTCAGAGTCTTGTCTAATGTTTCTGTTCAATACTTCCAGAGTTAGTATAAATAGTAGGTTTATATAATTCTTTTTAATTGATTTTAAGTTTTGTAATTGTTGTATCTATTTTTTAAAAAAACCTTGTGAACAGCCCTGAGTCCGACGGGAAAAGGGCGGTATATAAATTGAATAAATAAATAAATAAATAAATGACATCCCTGTCTTGTGCCCTTTTTAATATTAAAGTTTTTTGTATAGTCTCCATTTACAATTATTCTAGCAGTCTGTTTATCATAAATTGCATGGATTGCATTCATAAAGTTTTCTCTAAAGTCCATTTGGGCAAGTTGCTGGAACATGAATTGCCAATTTAGATTATCAAGTGCTTTTTGTGCATCAGAAATATCTGTTTCCCTGGATGGGCTTCATAGTACTCTAAGACATCCAGGATTGTTCTTAAATTATTTTTTATCTGTCTTTTAGGTAAAAAACCATTTTGATCAATATGTATAAATTCACTGAAAAATTTCTTAATTCTTTCTACCATTATTGAAGCAAAAATTTTATAGTCCACATTGAGTAATGAGATTGGTCTATAATTTTTTATATGTGTCAAGTCTGCGTATTCTTTAGGTATTAAAGTGGTATTAGCTTCAGTCCATGTCTTTGGTATTTTGGTTTCCAGGAGAATTTCTTTGCTAAGTTCTTTCAAAGTTGGAGTTAAGATATCTTGTAAAGCAGTATAGAATTCTGCAGATAGTCCATCTGGCCCCGGGGTTTTATCTTTTTTTGCCTTTTTATAGTTCTGTAATTTCCATCATTGATATTGGTTCATTCAATATATTTTGTATGTTCTGGGAAACTTTTGGTAAGTTTGCTTTTTTAAAATATTGCTGTATTTTTTCCTTGGGGATTTCCTTTCCTTTGTAAAGTGTCGCATAATATTCTTTAACAATTTTTTTCATTGCGTCATTTTGAAACTGTATTTCTCCATTTATATTTTGTAATTTCTTTATCATTTTCTTTTTCTTTTTTCAATCCGTATGCTAGCCATCCTCCCAGCTTATTTGCATTTTCAAAGAAATTCTGTTTAGCAGTTGACATTGTCAATTTATAATTTATAATTTCTCTTCCATAATTCTTGCCATTTTTCTAATTCTATATTATAACCAAAGTTTTTCGCCCACCTTATCATTGTCTCTTTACTTTGTTCACTTTTCATCTCTAAAATTAACAAAAAATTATACATTTTCTTAATTTCTCATCAGAAATTAATAGTATCTTATCAAATACAGTTTGATCTTTATAGAATCCATACAGTTTCATATCTTTTTCGTATCTACTTTGTATTTGTAAGCGTGTCCATCAAGACATGTTGATACCCCGATTTTCCAGCTCTTGTTTCGATTTTAATGTCCCATCAGTACTTAAAATATCTCTATAAGTACAAGTTTTTTCAAAATCTAACAGATTTGTTTGTAAAAAAGCTTCAATTGTTGATAACCACCCTGGAATTTTTACATATATTTTTGTTTTAATTTTTTCCCATACTGTTATCAAAGCATTTCTAACACAGTGATTTTGAAAATATTTATGAATTTTGTTTTTACCACACCACAAAAAAGCATGCCACCCCAATTGTAAATCACGTCCCTCCAAGCAAATTTTGTATGGTAGTATCTTCTTTTCTATTTTCTTTGAAAAAGAATTCCATTTCTTTTTTTGTTAACTCTATAAATTCTTTTTCCTTTAATATGGAACGATTTAAGTCCATCTTGGCCCTTTTTGTATTCCTTTCCAGGTCATTTTCAAGGGATTATGATCTGCCCATATGCCTGTTTTTATTTTAATGTCCTGAACATTCATTCTCAAATCGGCAGTCATCCAAATCATATCAATCCTTGACCAGGATTTTTGACTATTTGAATAAAAAGTATATTGCAGTTTTTGTGGATTCACTTCCCTCCAAACATCTTGAATTCTGATTTCCTCCACCATATCAAAAAATGCCGTAGATAATCTTGCTCTTCCATTTTTCCATTTTTGCACTGAAGTCTCCTAGTAAGCAAACATTTTGGTACTCCATTTCTATTATTTTTCTATGTAAGTTTTTGTAAAAAATTTCTTGATTATTGTTCGTTGCATAAATTGCCACTAATAATATTTGCTTTTGATGCAAATAAATTTCTACCATTAAAATTTTTCCTTCTTCATCTGAATATACCATTTTAGAATCTATTGTCTCTTTAATATATAAAGCAACTCCTCTTTTTTTCTGTTGTGCTGATGCATAATAAAGTTTCCCAATTTTTGAATATTCCAATAATTTATGATGCTGTACTTTTATATGTGTTTCTTGCAAACAGATTATATCCAAATTCAATTTCCGTAATTTCCTAAAGATCTTGTTGTTGTTGTTGTTAGCTGCGAAGTCGTGTCCGACCCATCGCGACCCTATGGACAACATTCCTCCAGGCCTTCCTGTCCTCTATCATCTTCTGGAGTCCATTTAAGCTCACGCCTTCTGCTTCAGTGACTCCATCCAGCCACCTCATTCTCTGTCGTCCCCTTCTTCTATTGCCCTTAATCTTTCCCAGCATTAGGCTCTTCTCCAGTGAGTCCTTCCTTCTCATTAGGTGACCAAAGTACTTGAGTTTTAGCTTCAGGATCTGGCCTTCTAAAGAGCAGTCAGGATTGATCTCCTCTACGACTGACCGGTTTGATCGCCTTGCAGTCCAAGGGACTCGCAGGAGTCTTCTCCAGCACCATAGTTCAAAGGCCTCAATTCTTTGGCACTCAGCCTTTCTTATGGTCCAACTTTTACTGCCATACATTGCAACTGGGAAGACCATAGCCTTGACTATACACACTTTTGTTTATAGGGTGATGTCTCTGCTTTTTAGTGTGCTGTCTAGATTTGACATGGCTTTCCTCCCCAGGAGGAAACGTTTTTTGATTTCTTGGCTACAGTCCCCATCTGCAGTGATCTTGGAGCCCAGGAAAATAAAATCTATGACTACCTCCATTCCTTCCCCATCTATTTGCCAGGAATTGAGAGGGTCAGATGCCATGATCTTGGTTTTCTTAATGTTAAGTTTCAACCCAGGTTTTGCACTCTCCTTCTTCACCCGCAATAAGAGGCTCTTTAGTTCTTCTTCACTTTCTGCCATTAGAGTGTTATCATCTGCGTATCTTAGGTTGTTGATATTTCTCCCAGCAATCTTAATTCCAACTTTTGATTCATCTAGCCCTGCCTTTCTCATGATGTGCTCTGCATATAAGTTAAATAGGCAGGGCGACAGTATACAGCCTTGCCGGACTCCTTTCCCAATTTTGAACCAATCAGTGGTTCAATGTCCAGTTATCACTGTTGCTTCTTGACCCGCATATAGGTTTCTCAAGAGACCAATAAGATGGTCTGGTACTCCCATCTCTTTAAGAACTTGCCACAGTTTGTTGTGATCCACACAATCAATGAAGCAGAAGTAGATGTTTTTCTGGAACTCCCTAGCTTTCTCCATGATCCAGCGTATGTTGGCAATTTGATCTCTAGTTCCTCTGCCTCTTCGAAATCCTGCCTGTACTTCTGGTAGTTCTCGATCCACATAGTGCTGAAGTCTAGCTTGTAGGATTTTAAGCATGACTTTACTAGCATGAGAAATGAGTGCAATGGTGTGATAGTTTGAACATTCTTTGGCACTGCCTTTCTTTGGAATTGGAATGTAAACTGATCTTTTCCAATCCTGTGGCCACTGTTGAGTTTTCCAAATTTGCTGGCAAATTGAGTGTAGTACTTTTACTGCATTTGTCTTTTAAGATTTTGAATAGCTCAGCTGGAATACTGTCACCTCCACTAGCTTTGTTGTTGCTCAGCTTTTCTAAGGCCCACTTCACTTCACATTCTAGGATGTCTGGCTCGAGGTCAGTGACCACCTCATTGTGATTATCAGGGATGTTAAGCTCATTCTTGTATAGTTCTTCTGTGTAATTTTGCCACCTTAATCTCTTTTGCCTCTGTTAGGTCCCTGCCATTTTGGTCCTTTATCATGCCCATTTTTGCATTAAATGTTCCCTTCATTTCTCTAATTTTCTTGAAAAGATCTCTGGTCCTCCCTATTCTATTGTTTTCTTCTATTTCTTTGCACTGTTCATTTAAGAAGGCATTCTTATCTCTTCTAGCTATTCTCTGGAATTCTGCATTCAATTGGGCGTATCTTTCTTTTTCTCCCTTGCCTTTTGCTTCCCTCCTTTCCTCAGCTATTTGCAAAGCTTCCTCAGACAGCAATTTTCCTTTCTTGCATTTCTTTTTCTTTGGGATGGTTTTGGTTGCTACCTGTTGTACAATGTCGCGAACCTCTGTCCATAGTTCTTCAGGCACTCTGTCTATCAGATCTAATTCCTTAAATCTATTTGTCACCTCTACTGTATATTCAACAGGGATATGATTTAATTCATACCTGAGTGGCCTAGTGCTTTTCCCTACTTTCTTCAGTTTAAGCCTAAACTTTGCAACAAGAAGCTCATGGTCTGAGCCACAGTCAGCTCCTGGTCTTGTTTTTACTGACTGTATAGAGCTTCTCCATCTTTGGCTGCAGAGCATATAGTCAATCTGATTTCTGTGTTGACCATCTGGTGATGTCCATATGTAGAGCCGTCTCTTGGGTTGTTGGAAAAGAGTGTTTGCTATCACCATCGTATTCTCTTGACAGAATTCTATCAGCCTGTGCCCTGCTTCATTTTGCACTCCAAGGCCAAACTTGCCTGTTATTCCAGTTATCTTTTGGCTTCCTACTTTAGCATTCCAACTGGAGAATTCAGTCCATTTATGTTTACTGAGAAGATTCCATTTTTTGTATCCATTTCTATTTATTTATATTTCGGTCTAGTAGATCTAGTAGTCCTTTGTTCTCTAGCAAGTCCTTCATCCTCACCCTTTTGGTCATCTTCCTCTTTCTGTTCTTCTGTTTGTGCAGTTGCTCCTTGTGTCCTCTGTTCTGGTTGTTTCTCCTCCTTACTCTCCCCTTGACTTAATTTTACTCCTTCATCTAGAATTGACCTATTCCTCAATTCAAAGTCTTCTGCTTTCCAAATTGAATCCAGTCTATATCTTGTATTGTTCCAGTTTATTAAGATACCTTCCGGCATCAACCATCTAAAATTTATGCCATTGGCTATCAATTTTGTAGTCAAAAAATGATACTGTCTTTGTGTAACTCTAACTCTTTTAGGTATCTGCTTTAAAACCACAATTTCTTTAGTTTTATATTGTATTGGTTCATCTCTAATTTTCCATAGTACTTCATCTCTTGTTATCTTCTTTGTAAACCATACATGTACTTCTCTTGGCAATTTATTTCTTCTTGCATAACTTGAATTGAAGCGAAAAATTTCATCTAACTCAAGTTGAATTTCTCCTCGATCCACTTTCAAAATCTCCTCCAAGATATCAATGATCACCTCTGCTATGTTTTCTTCTCTATCCTCAAGAATGTTTTGAAATCTTAAATAATGTTCCACTTTTTCCATCTCTAACATCTTAATAGCGTTCTCTAATTTTTCATTTTCTTGTAATAGCATTTCCATCTTTTTATCATTCTCATCTGTTTTTTCTTCAGTTTTGTGTATCTTCTGTTGATTTTTTATTATGTGATTCTGAGTTTAAAATTTTCCCTTTATGTCCAAAATTTCTTCATTTAATTTCTCTAATTTACTTTGTGTAGTCTTGTGATTATCATGCATTTCTAAATGATTCCTTTCCAAAGTCTCTTGATTCTTTAACATAAGAAGAAATTTTAATGAAATCTGTGTTTCACTTTGAGCAGAACTTACTTTTTTCATATGCAACATTGCTTCAATAGATCCCTGTGTTGTAGGGCTGGATTGTCCTACTGAAGGTGCAGAAGAAGTTTTCTTCATGAATCTAGTAATGTTTGATGAAGTCATTTTACAGCTTACAATCTAAAGCACGCAGTTGAAATTCCGCTGATTTATGGTCCTTTTTGCTTCCTGCTGGAGACGCCTATAGCTGATAGATTTAAAACAGCCTTTTTCTTCATTTTTCCAGAGGGTCCTACAGTTCGCTCTGATCAGGTGCCCCCTCATCTGAGCTCCTGAAGTTTCCCTCCTCCTTCATTGCCTCTCCAGGGCAACTTTCCGACACTTAGGGGTCACTAGACAAAGAAAAACCAAGCTGGAAAACTGAGCACCGGCTTTTCCCAGTTGTCCCGACAGCTGCCAAACAGGAAGTCTAGATCTAGTATTTTCTTATAAAGTTTAAGATAAAATTGTTCTTGTTTATCATTAGGTGCGCATATTCCAATGATTACTATTTGCTTTTGATCCATCAGAATTTCCACGATTAAAATTCTCCCCTCTTCGTCCACATAAATTTGTTTGGGGCTCATCTTTTCTTTGATATAAAGGGCTACTTTTTTCTTTTGGGATGCCGATGCAAAGAACAGTTTGCCTATTTTTGGTTGCTCTAGAATTTTGGTATGTTGCCACTTAATGTGCGTTTCTTGGAGACAACTTATATCCATATTTAATTTTTGTAAGCATGTGAAAGATTTTCTTCTTTTTGAGGGAGAATTTAGGCCATTAATATTTACTGATAGTATCCCCATCTCTTCCATCCTTTTCAATTATATCTGGGTCTTAATATCTGTCTCTGGTCTCTTGGTCTTGCACCTTCTTCTGAATAGGCATATGTGGTTTGGGTTTCTTTGGTCTCTTCCCTCTCTTTTGGCTCGGCATCACCTTGAACTGGCAATTCCTCTTATTTTTGGGGTTCTGGATTATCTTTCTCCAAAAAGGCTCTGTGACTATCAAAAAACTCCAATGCTTTAAGTGGTGTATCCAGTCTATATCTTTTTGTATCCTAGTAAAGTAAAATCCCTTCTGTAATCAGCCATCTAAAATTCACTCCTTTTTCAACAAGTTTCTTAGTTAAAAATTGGTAGTCTTTTTGAACCTCTCTTATCCTTTTAGGAATTTGCTTAAGAACCACAATTTCTTTTTCTTTCTATTTCAACGGCTCATCTCTTACTTTTCTCAGGATTTCATCTCTTATGGCTCTTTTTAAAAATCTGACGTGGACTTCCCTGGGCACGTTATTTCTTCTAGCATAATTTGAGCTGACATCAATTCTAGAAGATCCTCTTCCTTGTCTTCTTGTATGTTTTGGAATCTTAGGAAATACGACGCCCATTCCATTTCTATGGTCATCAAAGAATCTTCCAGTTCTCCATTTATCTGGATGAGTTTTTGGTTTTCATCTTTCAGGTCTGCTATTTGATGGTCAATCTCCATTGACTTATGTTCCATTTTTTGAATTCTTTGCTGGTTTTCTGCAATCATCTTTTTGAAGTCTGCTAATTGAGAATCTATGTTGTTGATTTTTTGGTTCATTTTGTCTAGGTCACTTTTCAACTCTTCATGATTTTTAGTTGCTGTGGCGGACTGGGCAGCGTTGGCATCAAAATTGCTTGTAAGATAGCTTGGGTATCCTTCTGTTGGGTATCAGTCTTCTCCTGTTGTAACATTGTGGTTTTTGATTTCTGGTAGACTGGGCTTGCAGAAGTTGAGGCAGGAGCAGAGGAGCCTTTTTTTTCCAAGTTTGGATGCCATATTTTCCAGCGTATAAGACGACTGGGCATATAAGACGACCCCCTACATTTCCTGTTAAATTAGGGGTTTCTCCTCCTGGGTACGACCAACTGCCTTTTTCTACACTCCCCTTAATGACGAGCCCAATTGTTGGGACTCCGAGAGGTGGCTGGGCTTAGATAGGGGCCTTGGGTTGAGACGTGTTAAGAGGCCCTTGATACATTTTCTAGTCGGTTATTTTAAAAGGTTAGGGAGGGGGAGGGATAGTAGGGTGGGGAGGGAATTATTAACCGGCACTCAGTCTGGGCCTGTTAGGGGTCCTGACAGGACAGGGTTGGGGATGGAGGCTGCTGGTTCTGTGAATGCAGGGGTAGGGCTTCAAATCCCCACGACGATAGGGAATGGCAGCAGGTGGTTGCACGGAGGGCCACATCAACATCTGGGATCACGCCCCCGCTGTCTTCGAGCGGTGGTGCGCTCCGACCCTCCGGTTAGCACCCTTTTGCCCAGGGATGAGGGTGATCAGGCCTCTGAGCTTAGGCTGGTTTATTTTAATGCCAGATCCGTCGTTAACAAGGCTCCCCTCATTCAGGATTTGATCGAGGAGGAATGTGCAGATCTGGCATGCATCACGAAGACTTGGTTGGGCTCGGAGGGAGGGGTTCCTCTGACCAAGTTATGCCCTCCAGGTTTCCATGTGCTGCACCAGCCACGGGCTCAGGGCAGGGGTGTGGGGTGGCAGTGGTTGTCCAGGAGACTTTATGCCCGCGGGAGACCACCATTGTCCAGATGGCCGGGAGTGAGTTCCTCCTCCTGAGATGTGTCCCTCGGGCTCAGTTGGGCTTGTTGCTCACATACCTGGTGCCCAGCTGTGTGGCAACAGCCCTCCCCAAGCTACTCGACACCCTCTCAGGGTTGGCGGTGGAGTTCCCCAGGCTTATAGTTCTGGGAGACTTCAACCTGCCTTCACTGGGAGGGTCGTCTGAGTTAGCTCGGGAGTTCATGGCTTCCATGACGGCCATGGGCCTGACCCAAGTAATTCAGGGCCCGACTCGTGGGGGGGTCACACTCTCGACCTGGTGTTCCTGTCTGGACAGTGATTGGATGATCTGGGAAGGAGTTCACCAACCATTGTTGATGATACCCAACCATCACCAACCATTGCTGATGATACCCAACTTTTTCTCTTCTCCCCGAACCAACCCAGCGATGCCCTCGCCGTAATGTCCCGTTGCCTGGAGGTGGTCCAGGTCTGGATGGGGAGAAACAGGCTTCGTCTCAATCCTGCCAAGACTGAGTGGCTGTGCATATCAGCATCTCGGGTTAACCAGACTATTCCACCTTTAACGATGGGGGATGAGGTGTTACTCCCCGTTGATAGAGCTCACAACTTGGGCGTCCTCCTGGATTCACGGCTCAATTTTGAAGACCATATAGGAGCCGTGACCAGGGGGGCTTTTGCCCAGGTTCGCCTGGTGTGCCAGTTGTGACCCTACCTGGACCGAGATGCCCTGCGCACAGTCACTCATGCGCTTGTGACCTCCCATTTAGACTACTACAACACTCTCTACATGGGGCTGCCCTTGAGGACCACTCGGAGGCTTCAGCTGGTGCAGAATGAGGCCGCGTGAGTTGTGATCGGGGTTTCCCGATACTCCCATGTAACGCCTCTAGTCCGTGAGCTGCATTGGCTTCCGGTTGCCCTCCGGGTGAGATTCAAGGTGCTGGTGATGACCTATAAAGCCCTAAATGGCTTGGGTCTGGGATATCTGAGGGAACACCTGCTGCCAGCATCAAGTTCCCTTCGTCCAGTGCGCTCCCACAGGGAAGGTCTTCTCAGGGTGCCGCCGGTGAAAGATTGCCAGCGGATAACACCAGGGAGAGGGCCTTCTCAGTGGGTGCGCCTGCCCTCTGGAACCAGCTGCCCATGGAGCTTAGGACTGCCCCCGACCTTCGTTCATTTCGCTGGGACCTGAAGACCTGGCTCTTCAAGCTTTCCGGCCCAGGCTGAGAATTTTAATTGGGGTTTTTATTTTTTTAGGGATTGATTTAATCTTTTTAAATTGTTTTTAACTTTTGTATCTATCTTTGTTTGAAATACCCTGTAAACCGCCCTGAGTCCTTCGAGAAAGGGTGGTATATAAATCCAATGAAATAAATAAATAAATAAATTATAGGGTTTGGGCTATACTTGCCGTATAAGACTACTCCTCTTCCAATGCACACCAAATAAAAATTAAAAAACATCAGATTTGATTTTAATATGGTAATTTTAATTCAAATGCTTATGACATGCAGGTAATTAGTAGGAAAACTGTTACTTATAAACATAAGGCTGCTTGTCATGAAACATGTAAACATAAAACAGTGCAAGTGGATTAAACTTTTCCTAATTCACTCTAAAGCTTTCCCTGCGCAGACCAAATGGGAGATCCACTCCCGGTTTTCCAGCCAGCCCGCCCAGTTCCTGAGTCAAATGTGTCCTTAGAGCTAAGCAGCTGCTCTGGCTGCTGCATTCCCCACCTGTCTTTCAAGTTGGGATAGACTGCAGCTGCTCTTCAACTTTAGAAGGAAAGACGCCCAGACCCCAGCCTG
>JAKJMR010017768.1:62797-81242 GCA_024449315.1 Daboia siamensis | reverse complement strand
AATCTTGTCGTTTGGGAGGAGTTTGACTCTGTTACTCCGGAGGAAGTTCACAGGATTATGGGGAAGCTGAGTTCCACCACATGTTTATTGGATCCGTGCCCTTCCTGGCTGGTTTATGCGGCTCGGGAGGGGACACGAGGCTGGCTCCAGGCGGTTATATCTGCTTCTTTGAGTGAGGGTAGTTTCCCCGCCGTCTTGAAAGAGGCGGTGGTGAGACCCCTCCTCAAGAAGCCTGCCTTGGATCCAGCTGTGTTGAATAACTTTCGCCCGGTCTCCAACCTTCGCTTTCTTGCGAAGGTTGTTGAGAGTGTGGTGGCACATCAGCTCCCTCTGGCCCTGGATGAAGCGGATTATCTAGACCCGTACCAATCGGGTTTCAGGCCCGGGTACAGCACGGAGACGGCATTGGTCGCTCTGGTGAATGATCTCTGGAGGGCTCGGGACAGGGGATGTTCCTCTGTCCTAGTCCTATTAGACCTCTCAGCGGCGTTCGATACCATCGACCATGGTATCCTGCTGCGGCGTCTCAGGGGATTGGGAGTGGGAGGCACAGTTTTGCGGTGGTTCTCCTCCTATCTCCTGGGGCGTTCGCAGTCGGTGTTGGCAGGGGGACAGAGGTCGACCTCGAGGTCTCTCGTTTGTGGAGTTCCTCAGGGGTCGGTCCTCTCGCCCCTCCTGTTCAACATCTATATGAAACCGCTGGGTGAGATCATTCGTGGTTTTGGAGTTGGGTATCATCAATATGCTGATGATACCCAGCTTTTTCTTTCTACCCCAAACCACCCCAGTGATGCCCTCGACGTGATGTCCCGTTGCCTGGAGGCGGTCCGGGTCTGGATGGGGAGTAACAGACTTCAACTCAACCCCGACAAGACTGAGTGGCTGTGCATACCTGCATCCCGGGATATTCAGAATATCCCATCACTTTCTATGGGGGGTGAATTATTACCCCCCGTAGATAGGGCTCGCAACTTGGGAGTCCTCCTAGATTCACAGCTTACTTTGGAAGATCACATAGTGGCTGTGACTAGGGGGGCCTTCGCCCAGGTTCGCCTGGTGCGCCAGTTGCGGCCCTATCTTGACCGGGATGCCTTGTGTACGGTCACTCACGCACTCGTGACCTCTCGTTTGGACTACTGCAATGCTCTCTACATGGGGCTGCCCTTGAAGACCACTCGGAGGCTCCAACTGGTACAGAATGCAGCCGCGAGAGTTGTGTTGGGAGTCTCCCGATACTCCCATATAACACCTCTGCTCCGTGAGCTGCATTGGTTGCCAATTGTCTTCCGGGTGAGATTCAAGGTACTGGTAATGGTGTTTAAGGCCCTTCATGGCATGGGTCCGGAGTACCTTAGGGATCACCTGCTGCCGGCATCTACTTCCCTCCGCCCTGTGCGTTTCCACAGAGAGGGTCTCCTCAGGGTGCCACCGATCAGAGAATGTCGATTGGTGGCCCCCAGGGGGAGATCCTTCTCTGTGGGCGCCCCGGAGCTATGGAATCAGCTGCCGGTTGAGCTCCGGACGGCGCCCGATCTTCGCTCCTTCCGTCGCGATTTGAAAACATTTTTATTTGTACAAGCTGGTCTGGCCTGATGAGGGATGGGTTTGTATTGGATTTTAGTCGGGCATGTTTAATTCCTTTTTAATTTTTGTATTTTTGTATGTTTATATTTGCCCTGTACACCGCCCTGAGTCCTTCGGGAGAAGGGCGGTATATAAATAAAATAATAATAATAATAATAATTATTATTATTATTATTATTATTATTATTATTATTATTATTATTATTATTATTATTATTATTTCCAAGTTTAAAAAGAATTAAAAAATAAAAATAAGAAGTAAAAATCATAGTGGCTTTCACACAAACGCCCAGTTTTATATAAGCAAAGGCTTTTGCAAGCTTCTAGCCAAAGACAGCCCTGTGATAAAGTAGCATTTTCACTTTGCCGGGAGCTTAAACCGCCAGTTGTAAATTGGAAGGGGGGGAATAAAAGAGAATTCCACCCCCCTCCCTCGAGTAAGGGCTTCGCTCCCAAAGGCTGAAAAAGTGCTAATCGCTAAGGGTCTGGGCTTGTAAAGAGAGTAAAAGGAAATTCCTCACCCAGCTGACTATTTGTATGCAGATTAGAAGTCTTTTGTCTCCGCTGAGCAGCTGGCAATGGCAGTTCGTATGAAGTACTGTACGATCCGCCTTTCTTCCTGCCGATTCCAGGAGCTCTGTCTGGCTACGGCCTAACCGCAGTCCTCAGACATTCACCCTTTGGGGGCTGCTTCTATGGGGCAGCATTCAGTCCATTTGGACCCACTAGCTGGTAGAATTCAGACCCTGGGGGAGAGAGACCTTTCCCCCAAGTCTGATTTTGCACTTTACACTATTGATGGTTATTTATTGAAAAGTAATTTATTCAGCAGCAGTTCAAACGAAGGAAGTGTGAAGACTGATGCAAAGTATGAATTAAGCAACTCTGCTTTTTCCCTGTTGCCTGTTATTTACTTGCCATCTTCTCTCTTTAGTGGATCTACAGTTTCTGTGAAAAGAGCAATAATTGGTTTCTAGCATAGTCTCACAATGTACCTGCTTTCCAACAGGAATCCTAATGGCACTTTTTCAAGAGGCAACTGGACTTTCTTGTTTTTCTTTGAAGACATTTCACTCCTCATGACTGAGAATCTCCATAGACATTTTCCAACAGGAAATTATCCAGGTTTAGCAACTGACCACTTACACCAGACATGTCAAACACAAGGCCCGGGGGCCGGATCTGGCCCGCGAAGTGGTTTCATGTGGCCTGTGTAGCCATCCTGGAAACAGTGAGGAACAGCCCCCACTGCCTTGGCCCTGGTCCAGAGACCCTCCTTCTGCCAGAGACCCTCAGATCTTTCCTACTCCTGCCCAGGCCCCCATAGGCACCCTTGATGCGAACAATATAGAGCTGGCCATGCCCACCCAGTAGGCCACACCCACCCTGGCCATACCCACCCGGCCCCTTGAGGGCAACCGCAATGCTGATGCGGCCCTCAGTGAAATTCCTAGCATTATATACACTTCTATTGCAATGCCCCCCCCCTCAAGAGAGATAGAATAGGAATGGGTTCTGACAACTGTTTTATTTTTAAAATTCTGTGTTGTCCACAAATCCAGCCTTTTCTATTTTTACACTAATTTAAAAATAAAAATATTGTTTTTCAAATGGTTTTAAACTTTTGCAGATCTCCTCGGTATTCTCGAAATCAATTATTGTAGTATGCTCAGTTACCTTGTTTAACATCATCATTTACATGTCACTTTTGTTAGTGGCATTTACCATTCCCTCCACAGTGTTTTGTACAATACTTCATATTATAGGGATCAAGCAGGGGTAAGCACATTAATCCTACAAATATCACTACTAACTTGAATAAAGCTTGTTTCCAATTCCTAAAAATTCCTCCCAGGAATCCTTCATCCAAATTTTAATTACTCCTGTAACCAGAGCCATATTGAGGTCTAACATTATCCCAATTCTGTCCACCCCTGGAAAAGTACTTCTTCCCTTTCACTTTTAACACCATCGTCTGTAACGGGCTGAGATTGGTACTCAGGACACCAGTCTTCAGTGATCACTATATCACACTCTTCTCCATAGTCTCTGTGTATCGGTGCAGTCTGGGCAATGGGTACAACAACAACAATTACACCAACATTTACAGTCACAAAACCAACACATTTAAACCTCCCTCCCCTTTTCTAATGTCTCTATATTTTGCTTTTACTTATTGTCAACTTCAAAGGATCAGGTTGAGGCACACTTCTCCACTCAGTTGGAGCTTCTACTGGTCCTTTTACATCGTGTAGTGGGTCCAGCCTTTCTCTGCCATTTGTATTGCTGTTTTGGATTTCAGCAGCACCTGGAAAGGGCCTTCCCACTTCGGAACCAGCTTCTCCTCCTTCCAACTCCGAATCAACACTCAATCTCCAATCTGGAGTTTGTGGACTGGAAACTCCAAGGGAGGTGTTTGTGCCAGCAATCCTTGTTTCCTGAGAAAATCAAAATATCTGGATAGTTTATGTACATATTGCTTCAGTACTCTATCTCAGGTTTGGAGTGAATCTATACAAATTTGTCTTGGGGTAAAAGCAACTCCAAATAATATTTTATAGGGTGACAGTCCCATGTTTTTTTGTGGCTGAGTTCTAATTCTCAGAAGTGCCAGTGGCAGGCATTTAGTCCAGGGCATGTGGGTCTCTAAAATTAGTTTCGTTAATGATTCCCTTATCTTTGCATTGCTCTTAGGGTGTCAAGGGGTGTGAAACTTCCAATCTGTTCCCAAAGTTTCAGCTACATTCTGAAATATTTTTGCAGTAAAGTGGCTACCTTGATCACTATCAATTTGTGTTACTGGGGATTACTTGATCCAACAGTATCCTAGAAACCATATTAGTTGTTGCATTACTACATGGATATGTCCCTGCCTACCCTGTCAGGTAACCAACAAAAATTATTATTATTTTTTATCCTACCTATTTTGTGTAATTCTGTAAAATCTACCTGAATGCATTGAAATGGTCCTAGGGCAGGTGGCCTCCTAGTTGCTGTTTTCTCATAGCTTGTCTGTTAGTTTTCTTGCATATGAGACATGTTTCAGTGATTTGTTTGGCCACGGTATAAATTCCAATGCACCCATAGTGTTTCAGGAGCTCATCCACCAATGCCTAAACCCCCCCCAGTGGCTTCCTTCATGTAACTTCTCCAATAATCCTCGCACTATGGGTTTATTGATTACCTGCCTCCCATCCAGGAGAAATGATTTACCCTTCTCTCCTTATTGCCCACCTATCTGCATTATTTCTTGTTCCTCTGTTTCTGAAAACACAGGGATCTCTTCTAGCATTTCTACAATGGGTATTAAGACATTTATTCTTTCTTCATGTTCTGCCCTCTTGGCTTCCTCATCCGCAATCCTATTTCCCACACTTTCAAAAGAATTGCCCCTTTGATGTGCACTCACATGGGTTATGGCAATTCTTTTTGGTAACTGAAGGGACTCCATTATCTGTTTGATCAGCCCTTCATGAATTAATTCCTTTCCTTTGCTGTTAATCATTGCCCTTTCCACCCAAATTTTCCCAAAGGTATGGCCCACCCCAACGGCGTACTTTTAATCCATATAAACAGCTCCATCTTCGTTTTCTAACAATTTTAAGGCCTGATTTAATGCATAAAGTTACACGTTTGGGCTGACCAGTTCTTTGGCACGCTACCAGATTCTACCAACTCTTTGGTGTGTCCATTTATGATTGCATACACATTTTTCTTTAACCCATTCTCTACCCGGGAGGAGCCATCTATAAATAATGCCTCCCCACCTTCTAGTGGGTACTCTTCCAGATCCGGTCTAATTTTAGTTTGCAAATCAATCACCTCTGTACAATAATGTTCCAAACCCTCTTGATCTATTTGTCTAGTATTGGTCAGAAACTGGGCAGGGTTTAAATTGTGATCAGTGGTTAGTACCAGGTCACTCCTTTGCATTAGTATGGTTTCATATTTTAAAATTCTAGAATCTGTAAGCCACCTTCCTGCTTTTTGCTGCAATATTGTCCTAACTTGGTGGGGAGTACTTACAATAAGCACTCCTCCGAAGGTTAGTTTTCTGCTTGCTTGAACCAAAAGCACAATGGCTGCTATTGCCTATACACATGTGAGCCACCCCCTTATTACAGGGTCCGTAATTTTTGAAAGGAAGGCCACTGGCTTTCTTTCTCCAGCCCAGTTTTGGGTCAATATCCCCTGTGCTACTCTATCTTCTGTATTTACAAACAAATGGAAAAGTTTTTCCAAATTTGGTAGACTTAAAACCGGAGCTTTTACTAAAGCTTGCTTCAGATTTTCAAAGTTTCCTCTTTTGTGGCCCGCCCATTTTAAACCCCATGGTTCAGTATATATTAATTTAGAATATAAGAATTTAATTAAATCTGCATATCCATCGATCCACAATTTGTAATATCCCACCAATCCTAGGAATTTTCTCAGTTCCTTTTTGTTTTGGGGGAGTGGTTGTGAGGCCACCCCTTCTATTCTATCAGGGGTGATTTGCCGACTCCCTTCACTAATTAAATGTCATAAGTATTTTACCTCCCTTTTCACATATTGCAATTTGGTTTTGGAAACCCTTAGTCACTGTTGTCCCAGAAAGTTTAGTAATGTGTTGGTAGTGTCAATAGTTTCCCCTTTCTTTTTCCCAGAGATTAGAACAGGGGTGTCAAACTCAATTTCATTGAGGGCCGCATTAGCATTGCGGTTGCCCTCAGGGGGCCGGGTGGGTATGACCAGGGTGGGCGTGGCCTACTGGGTGGGTGTGGCTAGAGTGCATGTGGCCTACTGGGTGGGCGTGGCCAGCTCTACATCGTTCACATCAAGGGTGCCTATGGGGGCCTGGGCAGGAGTGGGACAGATCTGAGGGTCTCTGGCAGAAGGAGGGTCTCTGGGCCAGGGCCAAGGCAGTGGGGGCTGTTCCCTCACTGTTTCCAGGATGACTTCGCGGGCCACATGAAACCACTTCGTGAGCTGGATCCGCCCCCCGGGCCTTGTGTTTGACATGTCTGGATTAGAAGATCATCCACATATTGTATTAAACAGGTCCCCTTGGGTAACTGCAAAGCCTTCAAAACTTGTTCTAAGACCTGTCCGAATAAGTTGGGAGATTCTCTAAACCCCTGAGGGAGTACAATCCATTGGTATTGTTGTTTCCTTCCTGTGTAAGGATTCTCCCATTCAAAGGCAAACATGGGCCTTGACTCATTATTTAGAGGACATGCCCAGAAGGCATCCTGCAGGTCCACTACACTGAACCATTGGTGATCTGGGGGAATTCTCACCATTAAAGTATAGGGGTTTGGCACAATGGGGTGTCGGATCTGAAAAATTCTGTTCAGAAGCCTTAGATCTTGGATCATTCTATAGGAGCCATCTGGTTTCTTTACTGGTAATATCGGAGTATTATAAGGTGACATAGAGGATTCAAAAAGACCATCCTTTAAGAAGGCATTAATCACTGGCTGTAGACCTTTTCTTCCTTCCATTGAAATGGGATATTGTTTTTGCCTAAATATTTTGTTAGGTTCTTTCAAGTTGATTTTTAAAGGGGGGATCTGTAAACATTCCCCTGCCCGGTTCCTTTCTTTCACCCAAACAGATGGGTTGATCTTATCCTCCTCCTCCTGGGTCAGTTTTCTCATGAATGCCTCAGGCTTGAACTCTAATTTTAATTGTAATGCCATCAGAGCATCTCACCCTAATTAGGTTTACTCCAGCCTCAGGAATATATAACATCTCAAAATTAATTTTCTGTCCCCCATCTTTTATTTTAATTTCCAGGGGATTGATTTTGTGGAGTTCAAATCCTTCCCCTTTTACCCCAGAAACTCTGATCGCTTGCCCACTGAATTTCATTTCTGGAGTTAATACAGAAAAGGAAGTTCGGGCTGCTCCTGTATCTATTAGAAATACTAATTCTTCTTCACTGGGTCCCACTAATAAATTTATCAAGGGCTCTCAGTGGGACTTAAATATAAAGTGCCCCTGGCACCCATAATATTGCTCCTCATCCCCTTCCATTAACTTGTACACTTGCATTTCCTTCTGTTGCACGGGACAATCTTTCTTAAAATGTCCGGGCTGGCCACACCTAAAGCATCTCCTTATGCATTCCTCCTGCCCTGTGCCATTCCTACTTCCCTGTGTCCTTCCCCTGAATCCCTGATTCTGATTTCCCCTGTTCCAATCTACTTTCCCATGTCCTCGTCCTCCTTCCGGAGCTCGGAGAGGTGGGGGTTCTTGCTGCCTTACTACCTCCTTAATTGTGGCTACCATCACTCTCCCTTTTTGCTTTACTTTTCCTGATCCCTCTGAACATATACCTTCTGAGCTTCCTTCAATAAATCATCTATGACAGGAGCCACTGCCTGTGCCACTTCCCATTCCAAATCTTCTTTAGGGTTCTCTCTCAAACTCCTTATATGCAATGCAAGCTCCATGTCTCTATATTGTGAAAAGATAATTTCATCTTCTTTTCTGTCAATTTTAATCTCTGTTCTGTCCAATTTCTGTTCAGCACTGATAATTTTATTTTCCAAATTCTCAACATACTCCATAACTGAATCCACACAAACATCCAGGCATTCAGTGTGTGCAGCCAAGCCCTGAAGTGCAAGCACTATATCCTCCCTCATCTACTTTTTTGATTAACAAATTCTTCCTTTGTTTCCTTTATTTCTTGCTGTAATACTTGCATTGATTGCATCACAACTTGCTGAATATCTGCCAATGTAAATGCAAGTGATGGTGGGGAAGGTAGTTGTACTGTAGGTTTCATTGTAGTTTGCCCTGCAGCTTGTGATAAAAGTGAAGAAATGGCACTTTTAGAGATTGTAGGGCCTCTCCCACGCCTTGCAGCCATCTCTTAAGTTTCGATTTCCTCTTTCTTCTAGCAGAATTAAAGTTCAGGGGAAAAAAGGAAGAGGGAGAAAATAAAAATAAAAAAAATAAAAATAAAAAAGGCAAACTCTCAAAATACACAAAATCCGGTACTGGTTAGAATCAGTTGCAAATTGTATCTCATGCTATGTTGCAAAATGTAGCAACTTTCCAAACTGTCACTTCATGCAAGAAAGCAACATTCCAGCGCCATTTTTACTCCGTTTCAATCACCTTAAAACTTGAAGAAGATAATGAATCTGAGTTAAAGTTAAAATCCAACTTGAAAATTCAAATCCTCCTGTTTCACTCTGCCTGCTTCTCAGAGAAAAAATACTCACAGTCCCATCTAAGCAGCAGATGTAGTTGTCGCGTCTGGTTCCACTCCCTTATGGAGTGAAAGCATCCTGGGAGCGGAGAGAGCCTGGGCTCCGAGGGATCTCACCCTATCAGCCCCCAAGCTAATTGAGGAATTGACAGGGGAGCTCTACCTCTACCCAGACAAGCTCGTCTCCCCCTCTTCTCCTGAGGGAGAGACTTCGGCGCCACGGAACAGCTGATTTTCACTGTCTCCTAGCGCTTAACGCTTCCCAAGATCAGGCAGCTTCTGGATAAGACATTTAGGGTTAATTCCTGGATTGCTAGACAGAAAAATCTACCTAGAGATGTAGTGATTTACTTCAGCAGAAGATCAACTAGAAATGCAATCATCCAAGCTTTTTACCAGGAAAGATTCCAAATTGCAGGCCAAGATATTATAATTTTAAAGGAGATACCCCAAAAAATTCTTAGCAAAAGGAAAGACTTCGCCTTTTTGTCTGATGACGAGGTATAGGTTGAATACAATTTCAAAAGCAAAAGATTTTTATACTAGGGTCCTTAAAGCAGGTTCATCACCGTCTCCTCAAGTTAAAAGAACAGAAGTAAGACAAGAAGATAAATAGTTGAGTGAAGGGGCAATGTCATTGCCTCTTGAGGAGATGCAGCAGGCTGAGACTATGGAGCAGAGTTTGGTGTTAAAGGAGGACCCAAGAGAACAGAGGATGACTAGGGCTGCATACAAGCGTAAGGAAAAAGAGCAAAAACAGAAGCTTGTATCTGGTTTAACTACGCAAGATGCGGCTGTTTCAGAGCCTGTGGGAGGAGCACGCCTGAAGAGAGCAACAGGTGATTTTCAGGTCATGTTCCAAAGGCTCCTGGTCACCAGAGATGGTGAAGTTCCTGACATGGAATGTTAATGGCTTAAACTCACCACAGAAAAGAAAGAAAGTATTTTACTATTTGAAACAACATAAAAATGATATTGTTTGCTTACAAGAGACTCATATTGCATTAAAGGACCAAAAGTTTTTGGTTAATTCCCGGCTGGGAACACATTTTGCAGCCTGTGCTCCGGACAAGAAGGCTGGAGTGGTCATTTATCTAAGAAAAGATTTTTCAGCTAGATTAATTGATTCAGATAAACAAGGGAGATATGTTAGTATTGAACTGATGTTACAAGGAAAGAAAGTTCTTCTTATTGGATTATATGCTCCAAATCAACAACAGCAAAAAATTTTAAAATTTTTACATCAAAGACTAATCGAATTGGATTACAAATCTGTTATGATGGGGGATTGGAATGGAGTTTTGGACTCATTTGAAGATAGGAAGGGATCTTTTAAAAACCCTTCTAATTATTTGAAATTGCCCAAAGCCTTTTTTGATTTGAAGGAGGATTTGGAGCTAAGAGATGTATGATGGGAAAGGAATATGAAGGACAGAGATTTCACTTTTTTTTCGGATAGACACAAATCCTTCTCTAGGATTGATTTTATTTTAATTACTACTGATCTTCTCTCTAGGGTTAAGAATGTTAAGATTTTTCCTAGGACATTGTCGGATCATAGTCCTGTTTGGTTTGAGTTCTTTGCTGAAGTTGATAATAGAAGATCCTGGAGACTGAATGAAAATCTATTTACAAATGAGGTGTTTTTGCAGAAATGTACAGAACATTTGAAAGAATTGTTGGTTATAAATATGCATAAAGGTACATCGATGGGAATGGTTTGGGATGCTAGTAAAGCGTCCATGAGAGGGGTCTTGATTTATATGAATAATGCTTATAGACATAAGCAAATGCAAAAATGTAAAGATCTTGAGGAAGAGATTAAATCTAAGGAGAAAGATTTTATTTTGAATCCATTGGATAATAATTTAAGGACCTCGATACATTTATTGAAAGAACAATTTAGTATGCTAATGGCTGACCAAGTAGCAACTAATTTGCGTTATGCTAAGCATAATGCTTTTTGTAATGCAAATAAGCCTGGTAGGTGGCTAGCTTATCAATTAAGGAAGAAACAGAAATTACGTACTATAGATAAAATAGAATATAAAGGAAAAGAAGTCTATCAACAAAAATTGATTAAGAGGAATTTTTTAGATTTTTACTCAAAACTATATTCTAGAGAAAACATACAAGCTTTAGATATAGATAAATATTTACAGGAAGCACATTTTCCTAGACTTTCAAAAGAACAATAACTTGAGATGAACTGCTTAATAACATCAGAGGAAATCTCTTTAGCTATTAAACAGTTGAAAGTGGGCAAGGCCCCGGGAACAGATGGATTAACAGCAATTTATTATAAAATGTTGTTGGTTGAAATGATTGACCCTTTAAAGATGTTTAATGAAATTCAGACTGGAGGAGCAATTCCTCCATCTTGGAGGACAGTTTTTGTATCATTGATTACAAAGGAGGATCAAGACCTTACTCAACCTAAAAATTATAGACCTATATCGCTTTTGAATATAGATTATAACATCTTTGCCAAAGTATTGGCTAATAGATTAATGCAAGTTTTAAAGCAAATGATTCATAGTGATCAATCGGGATTTATATCTGGAAGGTATATGAAATATAATGTAAGACAAATTGTAAATTTGCTTGAATATTTGGATAAGAACAACCAAGTCCCTGCAGCATTGATATTTTTGGATGCAGAAAAAGCTTTTGATCAATTGAATTGGCAATTTTTATTTAGAGTTGTTGAGGAAATGAATTTTGGAGAAGGATTCTTACATTCTATTAAAGCTATATATCAACAACAAACTGCACAAATTATAATTAATGGGGGGGGGGGTTTAACAGAGATGTTTAAAATTGAAAAAGGTACAAGACAGGGATGCCCCCTATCACCATTGTTGTTTGTATTAATGTTAGAGATTTTATTAATTAAAATTTGAGAGTCTTCTATGATAAATGGAATTAAAATAAAACAGAATGATTATAGATTGAGAGCTTTTGCTGATTACTTGGTTGTGACATTATTTCAACCGATACAATCGGTTATAGATTTGATGGAAATTATAACTCAGTATGGTAAGGTTTCAGGGTTTAAGGTAAATAGTAATAAGACTAAGATATTGTCTAAGAATATGTCTATGAGTGAAAGGGAAATGTTAATTAAATTAACAGGTTTTGAAATAGTAAAAAAGGTTAGGTATTTGGGAGTGTATATTGCAGCTTCAAATGCAAAATTATATAAGAATAACTATGAAACACTATGGTTGAAGATACAAAAGGATTTAAATAATTGGAAAAAATTACAATTATTTCTATTGTGAAGAATCGCAGTTGTTAAAATGAATGTTCTGCCAAAGTTTCTTTTTTTGTTTCAAATGATACCTATATTGAAAAAGGATGCCAACCTTGATGAATGGCAGAAGGGTATTAATAAATTTATCTGGGCAGGGAAGAAACCAAGAGTTAAATTTAAGATTCTGCAAGATGCTAGGGAAAGAGGGGGACTCAAGGCGCCTAACTTGAAATTGTATTATGATGCGGTGGTCATGACATGGGTTAGCGATTGGCTTAATTTAACTAATAAAAGAATACTTCACCTTGAGGGTTGGAATTTGGTATATGGATGGCATGCATATTTGCTTTATGATAAAAAGGTAAACAGGGCTTTTAAATCTCATATTCTTAGAAGTGCCTTGCTGCGTGTCTGGAAAAAGTATTATTATAAGTTAAATTATAAAATACTGATTTGGGGAATTCCCGGACATGCGATAGAAGGTGTATCTATGGGAGTGAGTTTGGATATGTTTTCCTATAAGGAATTACTTAGATTGGAAGGGAATAATTGGCAACTTAAATCATTAGATGAGTTAAAACAAGAAAACATAAGTTACTCTTGGTTCCAATACACCCAACTGAAAGCTAGGTGGAAGCTGGATCAGAAGGTTGGCATTACAATTATAGATGAAAATTTAGTAAAACAAATTAGAGATTTAAATTGGTGCACATATAAAGAGGATATATAATGTTTTAATTGAATTGGACTCAGAAATGGAATTAGTTAAAGATTGTATGATAAAGTGGGCACAAAACATACAGGAACCAATTCCGTTGGATACTTGGGAGGTAATCTGAGTCAGAAATGTTAAATTTACTCAGGCTCAAAATTTAAGAGAAAATTTTTATAAAATGTTTTATAGATGGCATTTGGATCCCAAAAAGTTGTCTAACATGTATCCTAACCTACAGTCTAAATGCTGGAGATGTGGCAGTTTAGATGCTACTTATTTTCATATGTGGTGGACTTGTAGAAATATAAAAGCTTTTTGGATTAAAATTTGGTGGAACTTTCAAAAGATTTTAAAGAGAAAGATAAAGTTTTCTCCACAATTGTTTTTATTGGGTATTGTTGTAGATTGTGATACTAAAGAAATCAATTTGACGTTGAACTTGATAACAGCAGCACGGTTACTGGTGGGACAATATTGGAAGAAGGATAGTTTGCCTACTGTAGAAGAATGGGTACTTAAGGTATCAAATCTTGCAGAAATGTCTAAGATTTCTGCTTATTTGAAGGATCACTCGCAAGAAAGATATATTTCAGTTTGGACGAGATGGATAGATTATATTCAGAACAAATATGGGACTAAAAAGTTCCATTTAGCTTATGAGTAGATTTTAGATTGTTATTAATTTTAGTATTAGTATTGATTATATTTTTAAGTTATTATTATTATATTTTTAATAATTTGAAGGTATCAAATGTTAAAGGAGAGTTAAAGCACATTATGAATTTGGTTAATTTTATAATGGATAATTTTAATTAGAATGTGATTATTATATCTATGTCCCTGTATTCAGCTCTGGGAAGTGGGGGGGAGGGGGGTGGTTTGGGGCGAGTGGGTTTTGGGGATATGTATTGTAAAAAAAATTTGTAAAACTCTTTAATAAAAATAAAAAAATAAATCATCTATGGACTTTGTAGTCCAATCATCTAGTTTCTGAAATTTCTTTGAAATATCTGACCATTCCCTCCCACTTTCTTCTACTTCCTATTTTCATTATGTCTTTCTTTTTCCCCTTGCTATGAACAAATGTTTATCTCCTTTAAGCTTTCTAATTTAAAATTACTCAAACTTGATAACAAATCCTAACCACCAAGACTTCCCCAAATGTCAATTTTAAACAAAAATGCCACTGGCTACCTCTTTCCCCCCACTTCTGGGTAAATCCCCCCTCTCCTAGCCATTCCTTTGTCTGTTTTTAGAAACAAATTAGTAAAGAGCCAACAAGGGAGCGCTCACCAAACTCTGCTTAAGTTTGTTTGCATACAAATCTTTATTCAAAACAACATAGCTCATTTATAATCTGAAAAATTTTTCTTAACTCCTTCCTTTTAAACAAGGGTTGAATTACAATTCCTTCAATTCTCTTACGTATTATTTTCTATCAGTGTGTCCTGCACACAGAGATAAAAACATAAAAAAATAAAACAACAACAAAAAGCAACTCCACACACAAAATAATTCTAATTTAATCAGATTCCATTCAAATGGAAACAATTTTCCATTAAGTAGGTTAAAAATTACAAGTTGAAACTGCAAGAATGGGTATTAAATTTCACATCCACCCCTCCTTCCTCAACCCAGAATTCTAAGCAGGAAAAAAAATAGTTAAAAAGATCAGACCTCCCCTTTCTTTCTGTCTCTCTCACTCTTAAAGCAACACAAAGAGACAGGAAAAGAAGAAGAAATTAAACAAAAATCTCACCACTAACAAAATAATTTTCTCTTCTTCACATGCAAACACTTGCTATTGCCTTTCCATTTCACTTTTACAGCAGCAGCAACAACAACAAAATCTGCAGTTTACTGTTTCTTTCACAGTCTGGGGTGGGGGACAAACTCACACAAACACACAGACACAGGATCAGCATATCCACACATTCACTTCCATTCATATTCACGTACAGATATTTCATTTCATATAAACTTCTTTTATTAACCTATATGTTTAGTGCTTGACATAGCCAATTTTTAAAACTTCCATATTTTGAGCAAAATGCACTAGTGCTTTTAATAGGATTTCTTGGCCACTCAAAATAACAATATTGAGTCATGATACCTTTACTCTTATCCCAGGTGTATTTTCCAGATGAATCCATCCCATCCTGCTAGCATTTAAAACAGCAATACTTTATCATAATGCTTTTACTTTTACCTCAACTATATAGTTTATCCTGCCAATCTTGCCCTCAAATGAAGTAATTAAAACTACCTAACTGTGGCCACTGAGTTCCCTCATCTATTTGTTTTTGTCCCCAAATAAAACAATAGTATTGAATCATGAAGTCTTTACCTAAATCTTTTGCCATTCTACTAAAAGGAGGATGATTCCATCCATCCAGGATCTTCCCCAGGGGACTGTGAGGAGGGATGAAAACATTATTTCCCTTTCCCACATCTTTATCTCCTTGTCCCTGGCCTTGGGAGTCCCCTCTTTGATCTTTTTGTGGCCTCTTGGAAGGTCTATTACCCATCAGTGGTTACTGTCTTATGCTTCACCAAGCTGCTTCCTCCTTTCACTCAGGAGTCCGCTCTCACTTTCTTTTGCCAGCCCTTATGGCCCTTGGGGCATCTCATTCACCCTCTCACAGGTCTCAAATTCACACCAGCCTAACCACCCAGCCACCCAGGTAACTGTGAAAATGCCCTGATTTTCTTACCTGGGTCTGTGCACAGAGTTTCCTGGCAATTGGTACTTGACCCACCTCCTTGCCATCCCAGTCCTTCAGACCCTTGGGACATTCATACCTAGTGCATGTATGTCTTGCCAGTCTTCCAGGACTCTCTCACACATACCTCTCACAGATCTCAAACTGTCCTACCCAACCCTCCAACTGTCTAGGTTTTATTCCTTGGCTTTCTGCCAAGTTTTGCTCACCTAGGTTCGTGCACAAAGTTGCCCGGTCCTTCTCCTGGTAATTCTCTGGTCCCCTCTCCTCAGTTCTTACCAATCACTATTTGGTCCATGGGCCTGGCTCCGTTCCGCCTCCTCAACCTACAAGTGCAACTGTGAACCATTGAAATCAATGGGGCATGCCTTCCTTAGTTGACCTCACCTCCCAAAGATGCAGGAACGTTGGGCAGCCAGTTGTTAGAAACATGATTAAAACACCAACAAAATTGGATTGGTAAGAAAAGAGTTTATTCCACAGAAAATAGAAAAAGCAGTTTGCAAAGTGCAGTGGATCTCTGAGAGAAGCTAGAGACCACACTCAAATATTCAAATTCCTAGCATTATTTACTTCTATTGTGACACTCCCCTCCCCTCCCCTTCAGTTCCATTTGAAAGGACTTCAGAGGGCACAATCTTGTCCAAGACCAGAATACATCACCCCTCCCCTGATTACATTTGTTTCAAAACTCCCCCTGGCCACCCTTTTGTCTTGTTAAGTCCATTCTGGGAAAAGGGAGATAACATCAGTCTTTAACTCACATTGTAGCTGGCAGCAGACACAGAGGCAATAAACAAAGTAATAGGTTATAGAGCAAAAGGTTATAGGGGGCAATAAACAAAGCAAATAGAGGAAGCAATAATCTCGCAGGTATATCTACTCCTCCCCCTCGGGAGAGATAGAATAGGAATGGGTTCTGACAACTGTTTATTTTTAAAAATCTGTGTTGCCCACAAAAGTGTAATTATTTCTAAATGTTAATGTTATGCAAATTGAATCCTATTTTGCCCTTCTTTTTTATATTTACTCTTTGTCATAAGATATGACTTGAAAAGTTCTGTTTAATACTTCTACATTTCTACTTTTTATATATCTTGCTTTGAGACTACCCAATTGTGAGAACTCTATGGAATTAAATGCCTATTGATAAAAGCAGATTCTTTTACTGTGGAAAGTGGGAATTTTCATTTAAAATTCCTCTGTAAATTAAAATTAATTATTAATGCCCCAAGTATTTTAGAATTTGAATTCTTTTTCTAATAACTGTGGTAATGGTTTATGCAGGAGCAATGGCAGAACTAAAGCAAGTGATTTATTCTCTACTATAAACTTTTCATTTGAATATTAAAGTACAAAATGACTAATATTTCCTTGTATCCCACATGTCAGAAGGCATATATCATTGTATAAAAAGATAAAGCATTTAAGTAGGAATCAAAACTTTTATAAATTAAAACATTTGATTGCTTTTCATAATGGAGTATCTTAATTTTACTTCCTGAACTTTTTTTCTTTTAGGTTATTTGCCCAGAAATTAAATATCTTTATAATTGTGAGAGTCAGAGTTGAGTTAACTTTCTTCATATTAAATGAAAAAACACTGGCAATTTCAATATTTACCCAGTTATGAACAAGTTTTGAAGTGTTTATGAGATATTTTATGCTGATTTCTATAAGATATTCTAGATCTTTTTAATAATGTAGAAGTGGGACAAAACAATTTTTAATTATTTCCTTAAAACCTCAGCCGATTTGGCTGTTGTATTTTTCCTCCACGCACTATTTTATAGCTTCCAGGGAAATTACATTTGTGAGAATTTAAACTCTGTTCACTAGTCTTTAAAAAAGCAAACATTGGAGCCATTGTCCAATTTAATCAGATCTTCTATGACTTAATTATATAACTTAATTCTATGATTTACAAATTAACTAAATTTGAATACATAATTTTTAAAAATGTATATTTTAGAAAGACACATTTTTGTTAAACCTCTTGTGATAATGCTCTTGTTTTTGTAAATTTCCTACCTGATTTAATGAAAAGTGCATCTTAATTGATTTTAATTATTAGCCTTACAAATTAGTCTACCAGAGACTACAAATCCCAGTAAGTAAAATTCCACAAAATGAGAATGTTTGTAAGCACTTACAAAATGTCTTTATATTACCTGGACGATATTGCATGAAAACTGTCTTGCATTACAGTCAGCCATTTGAAGTTGTTCTGGAGTCAGATGGCTTCTAAATATTGATGATGATGATGATGATTTAAACAACTTCATAATTTTCCTGATGGAAGCAAGCTTTTCTTCTCCCTAGTTCTCTGGTACAGTTGCAGGGAGATCAGCAAAATCAATTTCCATTTTTTTAAAGGAGAAATTGTGTGCACTTAAAAAAAAGAATAGAAACAGCATGTTTCCAAATATCTCTTCCAAACTGTACTACAAAGGATGACAGCAAGTAGTTTGAATCTTACTTGGTCTTGTTCCCTTTGCATAATGCAGCATTTCCCAACTTTGGTGATCTTCGGGTGTGTGGACTTAAATTCTCAGCATTCTCATAGGTGGATATGCCAGCTTTGCAATTCTGCAATATAAAATCACATGAATGGAAATGGCCATGGGAAATGCTGCCATAATGTATAACATTGAAAAGCAACTGCAATTAGGAGTTGCCGCATGCTGATTTGGCTTAGTATTTGACTATTTGTGAGCATGCTGGCTGGAATTTTTTGGGTATTCTGGGAAAATCAGAAAATCCAGACATCTTAACATTGCCAAGGTTGAGAAACACCATGATACATAATGCTCATATCTGTTGAGTAAGAGATCATACTACTTCCCACATTTCTGTTCTTAAGTTCCTATGTCTCGATTAAAGGAAAATAAATAAAGGTTATTCTTTTATAAATGGCACCAAATGTAACACCAAATGTAACACCAATGAATTGTATCAAATGT
>JAKJMR010017768.1:32101-47797 GCA_024449315.1 Daboia siamensis | reverse complement strand
TTTCAATAAATCTTTGTTTTTGTTAACCAGACTTGTCTTTGAGTTGTATCAAATTTGGGTATTTAAATCTCACACGATCATCTTTCTAATAATAAACAAATCCCAAAAATTCAACTGAACTTTTCTGTCCCAACCCTGTATCTGAATCTTTCTCACTTGAGACCTTCTTGCTCAAACAATCTGTCAGAAAGCTTGGATCCCAAGTGTGATAAAAAGAGTAGAATATATGAAGCATGCTGTGAGAAAAAGCACCTGGGAATGAGAGTTAAGATTTTCTCATCTTCAATAACTCTTAAAGGTGGGTGTCTTGACAACAGGACATCCATCAATACTGCCTCATATAAATTCCAGTACTTGAAAGGAGCAGGGAGGAAAGAGGGAGAGAACAGAATACAAGAGATTTGGAGATCTTATCCTACATTTACATTTATGCCCTTATTGGGAACTGGTTCTGAGTTGTGAGTATTGGGGGGGAAATCTGATAGCTAAAATAATGCACAGAGTAAAACATGTATGCAGTCTGGTAGAAGGTTAAGCAACAAATTCTTTTCCATAGTAGATCTACAGATCTAGGAACTGAATCAGTTTTTATTGTCCAGAAGATATTTCCCCTCCTTCCTTCCTGCCTGACACATGCAAATTGAAATGTAAGATGAAATGACTAATAATGAAGCTGCTACTGTTATGGGAAGAAAAAGGAATAGGTTTAAAAAGTGAAATGGTGTGTGAAAGAGAGATGTTTGGTTTTTTTTTGTTCTGTTTTGGTCACTGACAGAATCTGATAACTTCCTAACTGTTTCCGATGAATCAATCCCACATGGATAGACTGCATTGTTCTGCAACTGCACTATCTGCTTGTTGATAGGCCTACTTTCCTATCTTTCCTTTAATGAGCTCTGTAACCACAGCAACACCCCCTGCCAAACAGTGTTATTACAGTACCCTTGTTGTCTCGCCTATAACTTTTCTCTCTCCTCTTGGCATACTGACCTAGAATGCTGCCCTATATCTTAATGGAATGTTTCTTTTTAATAGTCCTCATTTAGAAAAATTCAGTTGTTGCACCTGAGTGTTTGCTAGATTGTGATATAAAAAGTATTTTTTAAACAAGTACTACTGGTAGATTTAAATAAGAGTACTATTTTCATGGAATTATCTCTTTGCAGCCAGATATGTACAGATATGGTTGGTTTTCTATTGTATTGATGAGATCACAGCCAATCCTCATCTAAACAATATAAACATACACAGTATGTGGTTTTTGCCATTTTTCACTTATTCAGTGTTACCTAAGTTGGTTGTCATCAAACTTTAGACAGTAACTTACATACATTCATTGCTTAAGTGAGTGGTGAGCTCTTGTGAACATACAGTACAAGGATTGAATGAAAAGTCAGGCCACAGTATAATACACAGTCCATACATAACAATGTTCTTTTCATCAGTATGTGTTCTTTCACTTCAGTTGGTAGGAAGTTTGGTATAATGGTTAAGGTGCTGGTCTAGAAGCCAGGAGACTAAATTCTAGTTTCATCTTAGCTATGAAAGCCAGCTGGTGACTGGGACAATCACTCTCTCTCAGCCCAACTGAGCTCACAGAGTTGTGGGGAAAATAGGAGGAAGGAATATTAGGTATGTTCACCATATTGAATTACTTAAAAAGTAATAAAAACAGGATTAATAAATAAATTATAGTTACTATAAGAAAAAAAATCTTTGTTGTTTGTCAAATAGAAAACTAGTGAGTATTTAGCAGTGAGCTATAAGCCAAGTGCCATGATTATATTTTTTTATTGCTGAAGAAATCCCTCCAACTAAAAAATCCAAATGGAGGTTGTTTATGATAATGATTATGTTGATATGAGTACTGTGCTTTTAGTGGGCAAACAATTATAAATCAGGAAGAACTGATTTGTGTGATTGAGAATAAATTGGATGACTTGTGACAGCAGTTGACAAATTTCATATGAGAAAGGATGATGAAGTGTTTGCGGTCAGTTAGCAGGTCACTCAAAGAGAAACTGCTTTCTAACTTGGCATTGCACAGGATCATGTGAACATGATTTGTGTTCTTCAGTATTGAAAAGTTTGTGCAAGATGGTTCCTTGCATTCTGATGGCAGAGATGAAGGCTAAGGGTTAATGTTGTAGTGTAGTGAGAACAAAGGTGATGAATTTCTTCACAGCATTATGGCAGTCAACAAAACCTAGGCTCATGAATATGATCCAATACAAAACGTCAGTCCATAGAATATTATTACAAAACTTATGAAAAAAATCATATACAGGTATAAACCTAATAGAGCCTGCCCATTAGGATCGTAAGTCAAAAAATTCTTCAAATGAATCAGACTCAATTTTATAAATGAACAAAAATCTGACTTACTATTTCCTCTGATTTGTTAATTGATCATTGCCATCGTTAACTGAACTGAGAGGCTTTTCCCACTGGCTGCCCATCAGCTCTTTCAAGTGCAGCCTTGGCTCAGGAACTAAATTGTCTCAAAGCAGGTTTGCAGCGATCACAGTTGCTTTTCTAAAAAAAACCCACAAAAACTCGCCAGCTGCAAAAAATCACCGGATCTTGTTTGGCCATGTGACCAGGGACAAAAAAACCCCAAACCCTGCCAGCTTCAGGAAATTGCATTCGTAACCCAAATGGCCCAGGCATGTACCAGAGTTAAAAATGGCTGCCCCTGCAGCAGTGACTAAATCCAAGTCACATGGCTACAGAGACCTCTTTTTGGTTGCAGTTTTGAATTTCTAACAAGTACCCTTTCTGGGAAGGGATGTGGTGGCTCAGTGGGTTAGGACGCTGAGCTTGTCGATCAAAAGATCAGCAGTTTGGCGGGTCGAATCCCGAGTGCCACGTAACAGAGTGAGCACCTGTTATTGTTCCCAGCTTCTACCAACCTAGCGGTTCAAAAGCATGTAAAAAATGCAAGTAGAAAAATAGGGACCACTACGGTGGGTAGGTAACAGCGTTCCGTGCGCCTTTGGCGTCTAGTCATGCCGGCCACATGACCACAGAGACGTCCTTGGAAAAGCGCTGGCTCTTCGGCTTTGAAATGGAGATGACCACCGGCCCCTAGAGTCAGAAACGACTAGCACGCATGTGCGGGGGAACTTTTACCTTTACCCTTTGTGAATAAATTCATTTTTATGAAAATTTGCTAAATAAACATTCATACCTGGGGGGTTACCTGTAGAGGTTTTTGAATTTTCAGCAAGAAAATTCATGAGTATATCTATTTCAGATATAGATGGTTTTCTTCACATGGATTTTCTTGAGCCTGGGACCACTGTCAACTTAGAATGCAAATAGCAATATTCAAAATTTTGAAACAACAATTAAGCTGAGTTTGGAAGTTTAGAAATTTTGCAGTAATCTTTTTTTGTATATATATTTTATTAGAATTTTTTAACATAACATAAATCATTAATTTGTAAACAGTATATTATCTGGGTAACATTTATAAAACAATCTTTAACAATTAATTTCTATGATGTATATTCCATATGTTAATTTCATTTGATTTCCCCTTTCCCCAAAGTATCTTTCTTTGCAAAACATTAGATTAAAACATTTCTCATTATTTTAATTAACAACTAAGTATATAATTTCAATAATCCTATTTGTCATTTTAATTGCCTCATCGTTAATCCTGTTACTGTATTTATTTCAGCTAATTTCTCCCCCCAAATTCTAAATATTCTTACTAGTGACAATTTTTTCAACAATTAACTATATTTATATTGGTGGATTTAATTCTGTTTTTTCCATATAAGTCCTCTCATAATTTTATATTTCTTAATAAGTAAAATATATAGAGAAAAGAGGAGAGAGACAAAAAAAGAAAAAAAAGAAAGAAAAGGGAAAAAAAGAAAAAGACAAGAGCATTGAAAAAACATACAACTTAAAATATGTATCCCTCCTAATTTAATATGTATTTATTCCCTCAATTTCCTATTCTTTTTGACCATAGCTAGAAATGTATTTAATCTATTTAAACTTTAAGCATTCTATTCAATAGTTCTAATCATCTAATCCTTTAACTCTCATTCAAAACACATTTTTATGCTTTTCTTATTGTCATATTTAGATAACTAAAACATTTGCTTTGTTTAAATCATTTCAACTTTTTTTTAACAGAAAAAAACATATTATATTAAGAAAAAAAATCATCCCTCTAAGAGTAATATATTTCAAAGTTTTTCCATTTCTTTAGCCATATTCAAACAAATGTTTCTTTTTTAAGTATTCTCTCTGATAAGTTCCATCATCTATTTTTGGGATTTCCATTTTAGTCTTTTTTCTCTGGCCATTGCCTTTCTTAATCAGTATGTTTTGCTGCATCATTTGTTTCCCTGTAAAGAATTTTTTCTCATTTTTTTCCTTATCTTCAAAGTTGCTTGGATGTGTTGAAATATTTCCCATTTGGATTAAATCATGATTTTTTATTTTATACGGTTGCATCTTTAAGTCTCAATCCTTAGAATTATGTCCAGTCATCTCTACTGTATTTTCCTGGGAAATTTCTTGGAGTGAAATTAAGTTTGAAATAAATTGATTCATGCTCTCATGGTTATTCTGCATTTCTTTGCACTTTAAAGTCATTGTCCATTGAAATTGTTGCTGCTTATCATATGTTTCCTTTTGTGAAGTATTCATTTCTTCAGCTTTGTTTTACTCTCACTTTGTTTACACAGCTGCATTTTCTAAAAACTTTGAGGGTCAGAGAAAAAAAATCCTCACCCACCAGCAGGTGTCAACGTTTGCTTATTTTTCAGGTCTTTCTAGTATTTTTTGTCTCTCTAAAGGGTAAGTTTCGCTGTTTCCAGTAACCAAAAGGAGGGAGCAGAATCCCCCTCCCCCGTTCCTTCTTCGGAGATCTCTTATTTTAGGGACTTTCTTCTTCAGGAAAATAAGTAGGATAGAGAAAATCAATATTCTTACCCAGATTCAAGCATGCTGTTTTAAAGCCGCTTAATTTAAAAGCTTATGACTTCTGTTGTCTCCAACTATGGCTGAACATGCAGTTTAGTCAGCCTTTTCTTCTGTTGGTTTCTGGGAGGCTTCTCCTGGACCATTCGGAGAGACCGCTGTCTCTCCTAAGTCCCTGGGATTTCTGTCCTTCATTCCACCCCTTCAGGGTGGGTTCTGGCCCCTTAGGGTCCCCAAGAAAAAGAAATTCCAGCTGAAGAGTTCGGCATTCCGAATCTTCAGACTGCTCACTGGAAAACAGGAATAAGAAGTCGAAATTTTGCAGTAATCTTAGGCCCCACTTCACAACCTCCTGAAAATGCAATTGTAAAGTAAGATCTTGCAATCTTAGACCATACAGTCTAGATCTGGTGTCATATGATTTCTCATGTTTTCTTGTAATTGAAAGAATCTGTTCATTAATATTAGTTTGACTCAGGTGAAGAGGTGAAAAGGACCTGAGGTGGAATTCTTTTATAATAGCGTTAAGAAGTTTGCCCATTTTTTACAAAAACGTGTAAAGAATAATGGTGATTATGTGAAGAACTTCTTTTGTATGTGCCTTTAAGTCAGTTTTGACTACTGATGATTTCCTGGACAAGTCCCTAAAAGGTTTTTTTTCAAGATTCCAGTAATGATTTGCCATTGCCTTTTTCATGGACCAGTGAGTAACTGGTCCAAGGTCACTCAGCTGATTTTGCGCCTAAAGCACAATTTAAACTCTTCCAATTTCTAATTTGTTAGCCACTACACCAAGCTGGGTATCATGATGAAGCAAATATACTGTAGATAACACTAGGCTGAGTTAGATTATTTTCCTATTTCATTTGTCGAATTGATCTTATTTAAAAATATGGAGATCCAGGCATTACTTTTCATTTAACCTTTACATCAGGGCTTTTCAACTGGTGGTACTTGTACCACCGGTGGTACATGAGCACCTGGCTGGTGGTACGGGGCGAGTGTGTCGGTTGCCTTCCTCCCCCCCCCGTGCTCCTTCCCAGCTCAGTTGCTTGCGAAAAACATACTGCTTGGCAGCGGCCTGCAACAACCCTACCGAACATGCCCTGCAGGAGGGCGCATGAAGACCGCAGGTGCAGAGCGAGGCCCCACCCTCCCCGGTGACTCATTGTGCAGCAACTGGATTGACTTGTTCTCATGCATGCGGGCTAGCAGGATCCGTGTCGCCCTTTCCCCCTCTTCTTCAGAAGCAAGCGCGAGCCTGATGGGGACAGAGCCATCCACTCCCTTGGCAGGTAGGGCTTTGAGACTGCTCGTGTTATGGCCCTGAGCACCAACATCCCAACTGCCCCTCCTTCCTTCTCTCTCTCTCTCTTTCTTTGTGTTGTGGCCTCACTGTCTTCCATCTTCTTTTCCTCTTCCCCCCGCAAGCTTGCAATACTGCTCACGGCCCTCATGTTGCCTCCCGGGGCTCAAGACTTTTTCCCTTTTCCTCTTCCCGAGGTGCCCAACTTTACAGAGGGGAAAGCAAAGCAGCCAAATGGTGCACACCCTCCTGGAGGACACATCCCGCAGCAGCAGGATGAGTTTGTTTTGCTGATATGCGCCAGGTGAAGCCATCAGAATGCCTGTGTGAAGGGGAAAACCCACCCACCTGACTCCCTCCCCCCCACTGTTTCACAGCATTTAACCCTTCACCATTTTCATGATGGCTGGCCTGCCTGCCCGCCAGTCAGTTTCCCCTTCTGGGCCAGGAGAAGTGCACAGCATTCTGTATCATGGGCTTAAAGTCTGAAACAGCCGAGCTAGGAGGTGCGCACAGAGCGAGTGTCTTGGTTATCTTCTTCCCACTCACTCTGCTTTTTTTCCCTGCCCTTTCCTCAATGGCCTTGAACGCATGCTGAGGAGGAGCAGGGGTGTCCGGCCCTTTTTCTTTTTTCTGCCACCACCGTCACCAGTACCATGTGGAAACAACCATTGCCGCTGCCTTTCCTGCAAGCACGTGAGCTGGGCAGGAGCCCAGGCGACACAGGCGCTTGCGGCTTTTCTGCAGTGCAGACCCAAGGGGTACTTCATTCCCACTCGGCCTCTCGCAGGACCCCGGCTGCCTGCACTGGTGGGAAACAATGGTGCTTCTTTTTCCACAGCGGTGGAGCACAGATGTCTTTGCCTCTCTGCTTTGTTCCACTGGAGAAATCCCTGTCTTAGCAAGAGAGGCAGAAGTGATTGCACTTTTGCAAGCAAGAAATCTTGCGGATCTCCTTGCGAGGAAGGAAACCCCAGATGTGGGCAAGCCAGGGAGACTATGTGTGTGTGTGGGGGGGGGGGGGGGGGAGAAATCCCCGGCTGCAATTCCCATGCAAGATTTCCTTCTGCCTCTCTTGCAAAGACAGGGATTTCTCCTTCGGAGGATGCCAGCAATCCTCTCCGCTATTTTCCACTGGAGTAATCCCTGTCTTTGCAAGAGAGGCAGAAGTGATCACCTTTTTGCAAGAAGGAAATCTTGTGGGTCTCCTTGTGAGGAAGGAAACCCCAGATGCAGGGCAAGCCAGGGAGTGGGGGGGGCAGGGGGGAGAAAAGCTGCAATTCCTGTGCAAGATTTCCTGCTTGCAAAAGGGCGATCACTTCTGCCTCTTTTGGAAAGACAGGGATTTCTCTGGTGGAGGATGCCAGCAATCCAGGGTGGGGCTGCAGGCAAAGAAGGGAAACCCCTTCTCAGAGCATCTGAGATGGAGAAACCCCCTGCCCCACTGCCTGCCTTCTCCTTTTTTTCTGCAAGGGGGGGAAGAGGAAGGAGGAGGCACAGAAGCAGCGGGCAAGATTGCAGCCCAGCCCAGAGAAGGGGAAAGAAGAGCCAGTTGGAGAATGCATCTTTCTCCCCCCACCCCTGGAGGGAGAAGCCCCCCTTGCCTGCCCGCCACCCCAGCAGCGCCGTGCAAAGCTGCCAGCCACGCATCACACCTCGCCATGGTGGGTCAAGCAGCAACCCTGGGCACAGGAGGGGCGCAAGTGCAGCCACCTTCAAACATGCGCTCTCCCATGCCTCTGTGTGCACACAGGCAGGGCCGTGATGTTGCTGGTTCACTTCACCCCCGGCCGCTCCGTGTTGCCTGCCAAAACCAGGCTGGGGTCTGGGCAGCAGTCTGGGAGGAAAGAAGGGACAAAGAGGGAGGGAAGCAAGGAAGAAAGGAAGGAAAGAAGAAAGGTAGGGATAATGGGAGAGAGGGAGGGAAGGAAGGCATCCACCCCAGTCCCACCCCCCTCCACCAGAGACCTACGGATTCCCCCCCCACACCGGCACCCCGCAACCTGAGTGATGAGCTGGCCATGCCACCCGCAGCCATTGACTTTGCTTGTCAAAAAGTTGCAAAAGTTGATCACATGACCCTGGGACACAGAACGTCATAAGTATGAATCAGTTGCCAAGCATCCGAATATAAATCACATGACCCTGGGGATACCGCAACAGTCATATGTGTGAAAAATGGTCATAAGTCACTTTTTTCAGTGCCTTTGTAACTTCGAACAATCACTAAGCGAATTTTGTAAGTCAAGGACTTCCTGTACTTTATCATTTTTTTTCCTTTTGGGGGGGGGGTCACATTTTTGACACCTTACTGGGTGACTGGTGGTACTCAGATATTGCCTTATCCTGAAAGTGGTACAATGGGTGAAAAGCTTGAAAAGCTCTGCCTTACATAATGCAAGGGATGCTACTTGCACAAATTTCTTAGGTACCCTTCTAAAGTCTGAAAAATGAGCAAATGTATTATTTTCAGCTCTTGAAAATAAGAAATATAGCATAGTAATCCAGAGTAGCTTAATACACTGATAATAATATTTGACAATTATTTTTTGTAAGACTCTATAATGTTTAAATTAACTTATATGCTGTTAACTTTTTTATTGTGTCCTCTCAAGTCTGTTGACTTCTGGCGACTGTATCTGCAGTTTTAATTAGCATGATTTACCACTGCCTGGTTCCTAGAACTTAGAGAGAGTGACTTCCTCCAGATCAGCTAGCTGGCGTAGCTAAGGAAGGACTAGAACTCACATTCTCCCAGTTTTAGCTTCAACTACTACACCAAACTAACCACTGCTGTTAATCTTTATTTCTTATTTATTGCTTTGCCATCTTTGTGAATACATTTTAGTTGTATGAAATGAAACTGTGGTGTGCAGTCTTCATTTAGTTGTCTCACAACTAGTTGTAGTTAGATATAACCACATAGTTATATACAGACAGTGCTTTTTTTCTAAAAAAAAAAAAAAGGTGCCAGAACTCAGAGGTGCTGTCACTGGGAGCAATGCTGATGTCTTGCTACGGTGTCGCCGCCTGTCCTTTGCACCCCCACCCCTTGCGGCTCGGAGCCACATGCCAATGGGGATTTCCCTCCCCACAGCCACCGTGGGGATTCCCCTTCCCGCAGTTGCCACGCCACGGCCCATGCTGAGCCCCCACCCAGAGCTGCTCCAAACCCTGACCCAGAGCTGTGTTCCTCATGGCAGTGGTCTCCGGCGCCAAACAGCCTCTTTCCAACTACATCCAGAAAAATTTGTAACGAACATTGGAATTTTCAAGACCATGTTTGGTATTTCCCAGCAATCTTTTACTGGAAGGAAAAAGCAATCCCTGCTGCGTTTCTGATCCCAGAGAAGCATTTGCATGTATGCAGGTATCTTTAGGGTGCCATACTTATGGATGAGAAATATTGGTTGCAAAGTTGGCATTTCTGGATGTAATACAGATATTTTGGACTTATTTTTGTTTCTTTGCATGTTTGATATTTTTAAAAAGGCATATGCTACTGACTACACTTATGCACATATGTAACATCTTTTGCTAAGATACATGACCACTGCTTGTCCAGAATGTGAAAAGTGAAAGATTTTGACTAAACAAAATTTTAATGTACAGATAATACCACCAGAAATTATTTTAGCCTTTTTAATAAATGTTGTTACTGATGTTAAGTTCACCATGGAAAACATCATATATTGTTATGTATAAAAGGTAAAGGTAAAGGTTCCCCCGCACATGCGTGCTAATCGTTTCCGACTCTAGGGACCGGTGCTCATCTCCATTTCAAAGCTGAAGAGCCAGCGCTTGTCCAAGGATGTCTCCGTGGTCATGTGGCCTGCATGACTAGCCGCCAAAGACGCATGGAACGCTGTTTCCTTCCCACCGTAGTGGTCCCTATTTTTCTACTTGCATTTTTACATGCTTTCGAACTGCTAGGTTGGCAAAAGGTGGGACAAGTAACAGGCACTCACTGTTACGCGGCACTCGGGATTTGACCCGCGAAATCGCCGACCTTCTGATCGACAAGCTCAGCGTCCTAACCAATTGAGCCACTGAGTCCCTGATATTGTTATGTATAGGTAAAGGTAAAGGTTCCCCTGCACATGTGTGCTAGTTGTTTCCAATTCTAGGAGCCAGTGCTCATCTCTGTTTCAAAGCCGAAGAGCCAGTGCTTGTCCAAGGACGTCTCCATGGTCATGTGGCCAGCATGACTAGATGCCAAAGGCGCACGGAACGCTGTTACCTTCCCACCGTAGTGGTCCCTATTTTTCTACTTGCATTTTTACGTGCTTTCGAACTGCTAGCTTGGCAGAAGCTGGGACGTGTAACAGGCGCTCACTCTGTTACGCGGCACTCGGGATTCGACCCGCCAAACTGCCGACCTTCTGATCGACAAGCTCAGCATCCTAACCCACTGAGCCACCGTGTCCCTGTTATGTATATAGTAGGTTAATTATTTAAAGACTGAAGTGCAACAGAACTAGATTCTAAATAATCCATTTTTTCAAAACACACAACAGTCCAAAAAGTAAAAGTAAAGTCCAAATTAAGAATATTTCATTCTTAAGAATAGTTTAATTTAAAGTGGTTTAGTTGTAATAGTTTATAGATTCAAAATAATTTTCAAGAGTATAAAAGATACTATTTTTTTCTAGCATCAGCTAAATTAGACATTATACATTGAGAAAAATGTTTCTCATTTCTTTCCTTTATTGATTTCATTGCAGAGATGTTAACATAGGAAATAGATTATTTTGTTATCTAATTTTACCTTCCAAAAGACAGAACCAGATGAAAAATGTGAGGTTCTTTCCTGTTGGCTTTTTTGAATTAGCTGTTTTAGATTCTAAAAGTTTAGTTCCTAAAGAAGTATCCTTGTAAATAATTTTATTGTTCTCCTCTAGTGCAGGGTAGGCAAACTTGGCTCTTTTTTTTTATTGAAAAGTTTTTCAATACATTTTATCTTTAACAAACCAACCCCTCCCCACCCCCTCCCTCCCTTCCCAACCCAACCCAACCCTCCCCCCTCCCCTTCCCCCCTCCCCGACTTCCCAGAGCTAAATACAAGGTATAAAAGTAAAAAACAATCATAAACTACCATATGCTAACAACAATGAACTATTAGTTCTAACGCACTTTAGCTCTTATAAGATGACTACAAGCAATATAAATGTCCCATCAATACTTATTCAAATGCTAAATGAAACTTTTTAGTCCCATAATTATTCTGGATGTAATCAATCCATTTTTTCCACTCCACAATATATCGTTGTTGCGAATGGTCTTTCAGATACGCCGATATCTTTGCCATTTCCACCAGGTTAGAAACTTTTAAAGTCCATTCCTCTATAGTCGGCAGTTCTTCCTTCTTCCAGTATTGCCCTATTAAAAGTCTTGTTGCCATAATTAAGTTCAACATCAGCTTAATGTCCACAACAGTAGTATCAGTAATAATGCCCAGTAAAAACAATTGCGGACAAAACTTTATCCTTTTCTTAAATATCTTCTGCATATTCCACCAGATTTTAATCCAAAATGCTTTAACCTTTTTACAGGTCCACCATATGTGAAAATACGTTGCGTCTTCGCCACCACACCTCCAACATTTAGGCTGGTAATTCGGATACATACTTGCTAACTTTTTGGGATCTAAATGCCACCTATAAAACATTTTATAAAAGTTCTCTCTTAAATTTTGAGCTTGTGTAAATTTTACATTTCTTACCCAGATCTTTTCCCAAATATCCATTGTAATAACTTCCTGAATATTCTGACCCCACTTTATCATGCAATCTTTAACAATTTCTGTTTCTGAATCAATTTCTATTAATGCAAGATATATCCGTTTGATATGTGCTGGACCCTGATTTCTAATTTGCTTTACCAGATTTTCATCAACCATTGAAAAACCAATTTTCTGATCTTCTTTCCACCTGGCCTGTAGTTGCCCATACTGAAACCAGGTTTGAACAATCTTTTCTCCTCGTAAAAAGTTATACGGCTTCAAACACCATACATTCCTCTCCAAACTTAAGATTTCCTTATATGTAGTCACATCATGTTTGAACCCAACATTTATGTTCTCTGTTGCATGTTTCGGTATTGCCCATAAAAGTATCTTATAATTTAATTTATGTCTATACTTTTTCCAAACTCGCAACAATGCATGTCTTAAAATATGCACCTTAAACACATTATCTACTTTCTTATCATACAATAAGTATGCATGCCAACCAAATAACAAATCATGACCTTCAAGATTTAATAATCTCCCTTGTGTTAAGTTAATCCAATCACTTATCGCTGATAATGCAGCAGCTTCATAATATAATTTAAAATTGGGCATTTTGAGACCACCTCTTTCACGCATATCCTGCATAATCTTCAATTTAACCCGTGGCCTTTTCCCTACCCAGACAAATTTATTAATACCCTTTTGCCATTCCTGCAAGTTTGAATCCTTTTTAAGAATAGGTATCATTTGAAACAAAAATAGAAATTTTGGCAAAACATTCATTTTCACTGCTGCAATTCTTCCCAATAATGACAATTGTAATTTTTTCCAGCTGTCCAATTCCTTTTGAACTTTACCCCATAGCTTTTCATAATTATTTTTATATAACTTTACATTTGAGGGTGTCAGATCTACCCCCAAATATTTAACCCTTTTAACAATTTCCAATCCAGTTAACCTTTCTAAAACAGCCTTTTGTAATACTGTCATGTTTTTAGACAACATTTTAGTTTTTAGTATATTAACCTTAAATCCAGAAACTTTCCCATATTGCATTATTAACTCCATCAATTCCACAACAGAATTTTCTGGCTGTGTCACCATAACAATCAAATCGTCTGCAAACGCCCTCAATCTATAATCCTGATCTCTTATTTGAATTCCCTTGGTTTTTTCCGAATTCCGTATTTTAATCAATAATATCTCCAGTGTTAAAACAAATAATAAAGGTGATAACGGGCACCCCTGCCTTGTGCCCTTTTCAATATTGCATATTTCGATCAGACTATTATTCACTGTTATTCGGGCTGTTTGCTTTTGATATAATGCCCTAATTGGTTGTAAAAATTTATCCCCAAAATTCATTTTATCTAATACTTTCATCAAGAATTGCCAATCCAGTTGATCAAAAGCTTTTTCAGCATCCAGAAAAATCAGTGCTGCAGGGATCTGGTTGTTTCTTTCCAAAAATTCCAACAAATCAACTATATGCCTCACATTATTTTTCATTTGTCTACCACTTATAAACCCAGTTTGATCACCATAAATTACCTGTTGCAGTACCCTCATCAGTCTATTAGCTAAGACCTTAGCAAATATCTTGTAGTCCGTATTCAAAAGTGATATTGGTCTATAGTTTCTTGCTTGAGTGACATCCTGATCTTCCTTCGGAATCAAGGAAATAAAAGCAGTTTTCCAAGACGGAGACACCTCTCCTCCCCTTTGAATTGTCTGAAACAATTCCCTTAATGGCTTTATCATCTCAGACTGTAAATTTTTATAGTACACAACAGTCAAACCATCCGTACATGGCGCTTTACCCACTTTCAATTGTTTAATTGCTAAAAGAATTTCTTCCTCAGTTATCAGTTGATTCATCTCTTCCTTTTGTTCTTGTGTAAGAACCGGAATACTGAGGTTCCTCAAATATGCATCAATATTTGCTTCATTAATCTTATCTCTAGCATATAATTTAGAATAAAAATCAACAAAGGTTTCCTTAATAAGATTCTGTTGATACACAACCTTACCCTTATATTCTATTTTATCTATATTAGAAGCCCTTTGCTTCTTCTTTAGCATATAAGCTAACCATCTACCTGGTTTATTGGCATTACAAAAAGTATTATGTCTAGCAAACCGTAAATTAGTTGCCACCTGATCAGCCATCAACTTATCAAATTGTCCCCTTAATAAATTAATAACCTCTATAATCTTCACATTCGATGGATTCAAAATTAAAGCCTTTTCTTTTTCCCTAATCTCATTCTCTAATTCTTTCATCCTAAATTCCAAATTAAGTCTATATTTATTATTCAAATATATTAACACACCTCTCATGTACGCCTTACTAGCATCCCAAACCATTTCCATAGAAGTACCCTTATACATATTAATTTCAAAAAAAACCATCTGTTTTTTTACATTCTTCCACATTTTCCCGATTTCTAAACAGGTTCTCATTTAAACGCCAGGAGCGCCTATCTCTGTTGTCCTTATCAATCTCTAACCAGACTGGACTATGATCAGACATAGTTCTTGGACAAATCTTTATCTTCTTAATCCTAGAAAAAAAAAATCATTAGTGATTAATATAAAATCTATCCTAGAAAAAGATTGATGTCTATCAGGAAAAAAAAGGTATAATCGACTTCCGGGTGGCAAGACGCCGCCGAAGACAGCTGGTTTTGGGCTATCCGCTCCGCGGCTTTGTAGAACCGCCGAAAACAGCACCGATCAGCTGTTTTGGCGGTTCGGAAGCCCCCTCCTCGGGAGAAGAGGAGGGGGTGAGTACCCAGGTAGGGGTAGAGCTCTCCGGGGCCGCCAGAGCTTAAAGTTCTGGCGGCTGAAGGATTGAGCCCCCCGAAGCCTGGGTTTGCTCCGGGCTGCGCAGCGTTTCTGCTCCGTGCTTTTAGGAGCAGAACAAGGCGTTCGCAACCATCCCTGTCTACAGGAAAGGACTTTGGAAAACGAGAAAGCAGGCAGAGCGATGCAGGAGAATAAGGAGCAAGTGGACTTTTGATCTTTGGCTCAATCTACATTGAAGACCTTGAAAGTGAAAGTGCGTAGTAAGTAACAGTGGGGGAAAATGGCGGCTAAATCTTCCAAACTTATTAGAAGTGCGGGGGCTTCCCCCCTGCACCAGTCTTCGTTGCAAGCTTTAGTACCCCCTGCACCTTCACCTTCGCCTCTTTTGACAGTTAAAGTTTTGCAAGATGCTTTGGAAAAGCATTCACAGCAAATAGCTGAGATTATAGATGAAAAGTTGGATGAGAGGTTAACAGAAAAACTAGCTGAAGTTAAGGATGAAAGGCTGGATGAGAAGTTAACAGAAATAAGGGCGGACATCTTGCTTGCATTTCAAGGCATGGCAATATATATTGAGCGTTTGGATGAAAGAGTGGAAGATCTCAGCCAAAATAATATTAAATTAGATGCAAAGATATTAGAGACTGAGAATGTGGTGGATAAAATTGATAATGATTTGACATTGGTGCAGTACCATGAGATGGAGTTTGCTGTTAGAATCAGAGGCTTGAAAGAGAATCCTAAAGAAGATCTGAAGGAAATAGTCTCTGAGGCTCTGGAAGAGGTGCTGGGACAGCCAGCAGATGGAATTGCAGAAGATATAGATAAAATCTTCCGTGTCAATTCGTGGATTGCAAGACAAAGGAAATTACCTAGAGATGTGGTTGTTTATTTTACAAAGAGAGCA
>JAKJMR010017768.1:4841-17101 GCA_024449315.1 Daboia siamensis | reverse complement strand
CGCATCTGCACGGGCTGGTTGGGCTTTCTGCAGGTTTTGCCTGCAATTAAGGCAGGGTGAGTTTTTTGGCTCAGGGGAGGCTGGGGGGAGGGGGAGCTGCTTGTGGGGGGACATGCCTGCTCACATAAATGCAAATGTGTTTCTTCTGCATGGAAGCTGCTTTGCTGAAGGTTATATCTTCTTTCTTTCCTTCCTCTTCTTCCACGTTCTTCGCCTCTCTGCTTTGTGCCGCCTCTGGGGATGGAGGGAGAAATTTGCTCTGCACCTTTTCCTCGTGTGTGTGTGTGTGTACGTGTGTGCATGTGTGTGTGTGTGTTTGAAGCCTCCATTTGCCTGCCTGGCAAGGCGGGGGAAATTTGCTCAGCCTCCTCTCTGGTGTATGTCTTGCTTAGGTAAGCTCCACTTTAATCAAATGTTGTTCTGCGCATGTGCGCGCACATGCACATGCACACGTGTATTTTGTGGCTCCCAGGGGTTTTTTTAGTGAGAGAACCGGTTCCAAGTGGCTCTTTCACCGATTCAGGTTGCCTACCCCTGCTCTAGGGTATGCTGCACCTGTAACAGTCCAAGGGAGACTACTTCTGTGCATGCTCTCCCAAAGCACCACAGACTGGGATGAGCTGCTTCTGCCAGAACAGAAGCAAGACTCAGAGATGTGGCATGGATCCCTAAGTTGTCTCCAAAGTATCCGGGTGCAGTGCACGTATGTTCCCATTTCACCTGCCGCCGCAACGAAGAAAGAGTTGCATCTCAGATGCATTAACGAAGTGTTCCTTCCCCAGTGAGATCAGTAGCCCCCGCCCCTGCTCCTGCTAGCCTGGTCTGGCAGAGGACAAAAGGCCTACAGCAATCCTTTGGCTGTGAGGAATTGGAGGGGGAAGGGAGAGAAACGCAGCAGCAGTAACAGAGATGCTTTGAGCCTCTCAGGCTGAGTGGCCGGCTGAGAGGAGCAGACCAGATACAGCAGCTGAGCCGACAGGAAAGCTGAATGGAGGCTTCACCAAGGCAGAGACTAGCACCAAAGACAGAAGAGAGCTGGCAGAGAAAACGAGGCCGGAGCAGTGAGCAACAGAAATGAAGGCAAAAATTAAGTTTGAGGTCCCAGTAGGAAGGGAGGGAAGACCCCCAGTAAAGAACAAAAAGGAATTGAGCTTAAAAAACCTTTAACAAAAATATAAAGAAGAAAAGGATAAATAAAACTAACATAATAGTAAGAAGATTAAATAAACAAGCACAAACAAGCAGATAAAAGGATAAGTAAAAAAAAAAACCAGGCACAATTACCTAGAACAGAGAAGGAAGAAACAAGGCTAACAGCAAAACACATCCACCAACCAAAAAGAGGGATTTTCAAACAACAAACTCATGGAACAGGCGACTGATACTATTGTGGTATGCAATACATGTTCCATGTATGTGCTTATGCCCAAAGAACACCCACATTATACACACATTAGATGTAAAGTATGTGAACTATTAGAGGAAAAAGTAAGGCACTTAGAGGCAACTCTAGCCATACCCCAATCCACAAAAGAAAGCTATAACCAAATAATGAACAAATAACTCCCAGAGGATTTGACCCTACTGATAAATCCTTGGAGGAAAACAAATGGAGGTATGTCACACATAGAAGGAAACACAATACTCAAAGAAAGAATGAGCATACAACTAACAAACCCCTTCTGCCTAATCCAACCCAACCAGAAGCAGCCCCATCAAAACTGACCTATAGATTTCTCCCCTTAGATGGAAACATGCAGACCCACAACCTCCCCTTCAAAGAAAACATGCAGACACCTAGCAAAGAAATAACTCCAAATATCCCTTAAAAAGTCACTTCAAGCTCTCTTCCGGGTGGCGCTTCAGTGTCGTGGATGGCCAGGATCGACCACCAGCCTTCCGATTTTGTTAAAGCCGCAGAGCAGCCGACAATCAGCTGTTCCACAGCTTAAAAACCCTTCCCCTCGGGTGAAGAGGGGAAGGGGCGTCTCTGGGTAGGGGTAGAGCTCCCCTGGAGCTCCAGAATGTTTATTCTGGGGCTTGAAGGGTGAGAGCTCCCCCGAAGCCCGGAAACACTCCAGATCGGAAGATTTTTCTGCTTTTAAGCAGAACAAGATGCTGAATCCACTCCTGCTGGATTTGTTTGTTTTTTGGAGTAATTGATGCAGGCGGAGCGGATGGGGGACCAATATAAACAGCAAGTATAAGACTTTAACTCTGGAACTTCAACTTTTTTCCTGTTTCAACGATCATTTTAAAAAGGATGGAAAGATGGCGCCTGAGTGATTCTTTGTAACAAGCATTGAAAGTGTCTTTTTTTTTCTCAAAGTGAAAGTGATTGGATACTGAGGAGGAATATCTAAAGTGGATTTTCAGAAATTTAAGATTTTGTTAAATTTTGGAGCTGTTTAAAAGTGACTAAGACTTGGATATTTAACATTTAAACTACAACTGCAAATGGGGCGGAAAAGTGAAAATGTGTAAAGAAAGTTAATTAGATGCTAAAATGGCTTCCAAACTGCCTAGAATTCCTGTTTCTAAAAGTCCGGGGGCATCACCTGTTCAGCAAACTGGAATTCAATTTTTGATGTTACCTGCTGCGGCTGCTGCACCTCCACTGACTTTAAAAGACTTACAAGATTCTTTAAAAGATGCTTTAAAACTTCAGTCTGAAAAAATATCTGAGCAGGTGGCAGAACTTATTGAAGAAAAAAATAAGGAAATATGGGAGGACATTTTGATGGCATTTCAAGGGCTCTCAGGTTGTACTGAGAGTCTGGATGAACATGTGGAAGAAACAAAATAATCTGATGCTGGAGGCTAAAATGTGTGAAGTTGAGAATAAATTGGACAAAATTGATGATGATGTGGTTATGACACAATATAGAGACATGGAGTTTGCCCTGAGGATAAGAGGCTCAGGGCAAAACCCACAGGAAAATCTGGAGAAGATGTTGGTGGATGCTCTGGCGCCTATTTTGGGAATTCAACCGGAAGATTTTTTTGTGGAGATAGATAAAGTATTTCATGTTAATTCTTGGATTGCTAGGCAAAGGAAACTGCCAAGGGATGTGGTTGTGTATTTTTACAAAGAGAAAGATCAGAAATGAGATCATTCAAGCTTTTTACAATAATAGATTTAAAGTGGCTAATCAAGAGTTTTGATTCTGAAAAAGATTCCCCCAAGAATTTTGAGAAAAAGGAAAGATTTTGTTTTTCTGTCAGATGAATTAAAAAAATGACAGCTTCAGTTCAGATGGGAAATACCAATGGGGATTGTGGTGAATTATGCTGGAATAAGATACCGTCTTAATACAGTCCTGAAAGCATGTGATTTTTATTCTAATGTATTGAAAGCAGGTTCACCACCATCTTCAGAAGTTAAAGGAGGGAAAGAAGAAGTTAAAGGAGGAAAAGAAGAAGGAGAGCGACAGGCACAAGAAGTACAGTAAATTTAGGAAATTGTGCAACCCCTGGTTTTATTAGAAGAATCTAAGACTCAAAGAGTGACACGGGCTGCATCTAGACGTAAGGAACAACATCAACAGAAACAGTCTTCTATAACTACAAGTCAGGAATTTACTAGTGAAGCAGTGGGAGGGGCTAGGCCAAAGAGGCAGATGCTTATGGATCTGCAAGAAACACTCCGAAAGCTTCAAGTCGCAAAAGATGGCGACAAAGATTCTAACCTGGAATGTTAAAGGATTAAATTCACAAAAGAGAAAGAAAGTATTTTAGTATCTGAAACAATTTAAAAATAATGTTATATGTTTGCAAGAAATACATATTCGTGCATCTGATCAAAAATATTTGATAAATTCTAGACTGGGCATACAATTTATTGCATCTGCTCCAGAGAAGGAAAATGGAGTGGTTATCTATGTAAAGAAAGACTTAACAGCTAATTTGATTGAAGCAGATAAACAAGGAGGATATATTATAATTGAACTATTAATAGAAGGAAAGAAAACACTTTTAATTGGAGTATATGCACCTAATCAACTGCAAGGAGAATTTTATAAACTGTTACATAATAAAATAACTCAATGGGATTATAAATTGAGTATTTATATGAGTCTTCGGAGAAGGGCGGGATATAAATGGAATTAAAATAAATAAAATAAAAAATTTTTAATGGGAGATTGGAATGGAGTGTTGGATACTCAGAAAGATAAAAAGGGTTTTTAAAAAAATACTCCAAGCCATGCTAGATTGCCAAAATCTTTTTTTGATTTGAAAGATGACTTGGAATTGTGTGATGTCTGGAGAGAACGAAATTTGGAAGAAAAGAATTTTACTTTTTTTTCTGACAGACATCAATCTTTTTCTAGGATTGATTTTATATTAACTACTAATGATTTTTTTCTAGGATTAAGAAGATTAAGATATGCCCAAGAACTTTATCAGATCATAGTCCAGTTTGGATGGAATTGGATAAGGGCATGAAGAAAATGTGGTAGAATGTAAAAAGTATATGCGAGAATTTTTTATCATGAATATGCATAAGGGTACTCCCATTGAAATGGTTTGGGATGCAGGTAAAGCTTATAAGAGAGGAGTGCTAATATATTTGAATAATAAACATAGATATAGATTGGAATATAAGCGTAAAGAAATAGAGAAGGAAATAAAGTTGAAAGAGAAAGCTTTTATTCTGAACCCATCTGATAAGAGGTTGAAAGAAGTAATTAACTTGTTAAGAGGGCAGTTTGATATGTTAATGGCAGATCAGGTGGCAACTAATGTACAATATGCCAAACATAATACTTTTAATAATGCTAATAAACCGGGTAGGTGGTTAGCTTATTTATTAAGGAAAAAACAGATCACATAATATTGACAAGATAGAATATAAGGATAAAGAGGTGTTTCAGCAAAATCTTATTAAAAAAGCTTTTGTTTAATTTTATTCTAAATTATATGGTAGGGATATAAAGCAAGGTTTAGATATGGATAGTTACTTACAGAATATGAATATCCCAATACTTACACAAGAGCAATGGGAAGGGATGAATCAATTGATAACTGCTGAAGAAATTATTTTAGCAATTAAACAATTAAAAGTGGGTAAGGCACCCGGTACAGATGGTTTATCAGCTATTTATTATAAAAATTTACAATCAGAAATGGTGGAGCCATTAAAAGAATTATTTAGAACAATTCAATCTAAAGGAGAAGTGCCTCCATTGTGGAAAACACCATTTATAACTTTGATCCCTAAGGAAGATCAAGATCTTGTTCAACTTAAAAATTATAGGCTTATATCACTTTTAAATAATGGTTATAAAATATTTGCAAAGATTTTAGCAAATAGATTAATGAAGGTTATGCAGCAAATGATTCATAGTGATCAAACAGGATTTATAAGTGGTAGACAAATGAAAAATAATGTGAGACATATTGTAAATTTATTAGAATTTTTAGAAAGAAATAAGTCCCCGCAGCGTTGATCTTTTTGGATGCTGAAAAGGCCTTTGATCAATTGAATTGGCAATTTTTATTTAAAGTTTTGGAGAAGATGAAGTTTGGTGATAAGTTTTTACAATCTATTAGGGCAATATATGAAAAACAAACATCTCAAATAATAATTAATGGTAGTTTAACAGAAGCTTGTAAAATTGAAAAGGGAACAAGACAGGGTTGTCCGCTGTCACCATTATTGTTTGTTTTAACATTGGAAATATTGTCGATCAAGATACATGATTCAGAGAAAATAAAGGGAATTAAAATTAAAGATCAAGATTATAGACTGAAAGCATTTGCGGATGACTTGGTAATTACATTAACTCAACCAACTCAATCGGTTATAGATTTAATAGAAATAATTTTACAATATGGATTTAAGGTAAATAGGCAAAAAACTAAAATATTGTCTAAAAATATGACTAAAGAACAAAAGGAAGCTTTAGGAAAACTAACGGGATTTGAAATAGTTAAGAAGATTAAATACTTGGGGGTTTATCTTTCAGTTTCAAATGCAAAATTATATAAAAATAATTATGAATTGTTGTGGTTAAAAACACAAAAAGAATTAGATAGTTGGAAAAAATTACAATTGTCCTTATTGGAAAATATTGCAGCTGTGAAAATGAATGTTTTGCCTAATTTTTTATTTTTGTTTCAAATGTTTAAAAAAGATTCAAATTTGGAGGAATGGCAGAGAGGTATTAATAAATTTGTTTGGGCAGGGAAGAGGCCGAGAGTTACGTGATGTACGTGAAAGAGGTGATATTAAAATGCCCAATTTTAAATTATACTATGAGGCTGCGGCATTATCATCAATTAGTAATTGGTTTAATTTAACACAAGGGAGATTACTGAATATTGAAGGATATGATTTGTTATATGGTTGGCATGCTTATTTATTGTATGATAAAAAAGTGGATAATGTTTTTAAGACACATATATTAAGATATGCCCTGTTGCGAGTTTGGAAAAAATATCGTTATAAGTTGAATTTTAAAATTCCTATTTGGGCAATACCTAAACATGCGATAGAAAATATAAATGTGGGATTTAAGCATGATGTGACTACATATAAAGAAATTCTTAGATTGGAAAGAAATGTGTGGCAATTAAAGCTATTTAATATTTTAAAAGAAGAAAAGATAGTACAAACTTGGTTCCTATATAGGCAGTTACAAGCTAGATGGAAATAGGATCAGAAAATTGGTATTTCTATAGTAGATGAAAATTTGGTTAAACAAATTAGAGATCAAAGTCCTGCACATATAAGAAGGATATATAATGCATTGATAGAATTAGATTCAGAAACGGAACTTGTTAAAGTTTGTATGATAAAATGGGCCCAGAATATTCAAGAACCAATAACAATGGATACTTGGGAAACAATCTGGGTCAGAAATGTAAAATTTACACAGGCACAAAATTTAAAGAGAGAATTTTTATAAGCTGTTTTATAGATGGCATTTAGATCCTAATAAATTGGCATCTATGTATACAAATTATCAGCCTAAATGCTGGAGGTATGGTTGTGATGATGCAACGTATTGTCATATATGGGTGGACTTGTAAAAAAGTTAAAGCTTTTTGGATTAAAATTTGGTGGAATAGGCAGAAGATATTTAAGAAAAAGATAAAGTTTTCTCCACAATTATTTTTGCTGGGTATTACTATAGACTCTACTGCTATAGAAACTAAATTGATGTTGAATTTAATAACGGCAGCAAGACTTTTGGTAGCGCAATATTGGAAGAAGGAGGATTTGCCTACTATACAAGAATGGACTTTAAAAGTTTCAAACCTGGCAGAAATGGCAAAAATCTCAACATATTTGAAAGATCATTCGCAACAAAGATATATTTTAGAATGGAGAAGATGGATTGATTATATCCAAAATAAATATGGGACTAAAAATTTTCAGTTAGCATTTGAATAAGTATTAGATTTATAATATTTGTTATTATTTAGTTATTTTTAAGAAGAGTTAAAGTGCGATAGGACTTAAAGTGTTATTATAGCTAGTTAGCATATTATAGTTTAAGATTGTTAGGGTTAATACCCTGTATTTGCTCTGGGAAGTCGGGGGGGAGGGAGAGGGAGGGATGGGTTTTTATGTTTAAAATGTATTTGTAAAACTCTTTAATAAAAAAAAGTCACTTCAAATATCACTGAAATAAGTCACATCAACAAGCACACCTGAAATAAAACCCATGAATAGAAGGTACTGTTGAATGGATACAAACTGTTCAAAAGAAACAGGTCTACAAAAAGAGGAGGGGGAGTTGCACTATATGTAATAGAACACTACATATTTACAGAAATGCACATGATCAAAGATAAAATCTCTCCAGAATGTATATGGGTCAATATAAAAGGGGAAAAAAGCGACATTGCCATATGTTACAGGCCACCCAACCAATCAGAAGAAATAGATGAACTGTTTGCCAATCCGTTAACAAACGTAGGTTGGAAACATATCACAGTGGTAATGGGAGATTTCAACTATCCAGATATCAACTGGGAGACAAACTCTGCAGTGAGCAGGAGATTGAATAGATTCCTAACCAACCTAGCCAACAACTTTGTCATACACAAGGTGGAGGAGGAAACTAAACATAAAACTATACCAGACTTAATCGTTACAAATAGAGAAGAATAAAAATTGCCAGCACCTTGGGGTTAAGTGACCACGTCATACTGGAATTTGATATAATGCAAACACTAGCAATAGAAAACACCCCAACCAATGTCTTAAAGTTCAAAAGAACTGACTTTAACAAACGCAGAGAGAACGTAGGAATGATCCCATGGATGAAAATCCTAAAGGGGAAAACAACCAAGAAGCGTGGGAAACTCTGAAAAATGTGATCATAAAAGCCCATACTAGCACATTGCCACTGAAAAAGAAAAACAAGAAATTCAAGAAGAAACCAGCATGGCTACACAAAGATGTCTCTGAAAACTGAAAGTCAAAAAGAACAAATACAAAAAAGGGAAAGAGGGGCACATAACGAAGGCCAATTATCAGCAGATAGTGAGAACATGCAAAGATAAAGTCAGGAAAGCAAAGGCTCAGAATGAATAAAGATTTGCAACAGAAATGAAGGATAATAAAGTTTCTTCCAACATATTAACAACAAGAAAAAATTCAAGGAAACTGTATGTCCACTAAAGAGAGAAGTTGGCAAGGAAACATCAGGCAACAGGGAGAAAGCAGAGCCGCTTAACTCATATTTTGCATGAGTCTTCACATAAAAAGAAATTATAGCCCAATACACACACACACACACACACCCAAAAATGGTATGAGAACACCTCTCCTACCTTGACAAATATAAATCACCGGGACCCAACAGATTACATCCTACAGTTCTGAAGGAGCTGGCAGATGTTATCTCAGAACCGTTGCACCACATCTTTCAAAAATCGTGGAGCACCAGGGAAGGGCGTAAGGATTGGAAAAGGGCTGATGTGGTTCCCATCTTCAAGAACGGGAAAAAAACAGACCCAGGAAGTTACAGACCAATCAGTCTAACATCAATACCTGAGAAGATCTTAGAAAAGATAATCAAAAAACAGGTTTGTGAACAACTAGAAGCACACAAAGTTATAACTAGTAACCAGTATAGGTTTGTTAAAAACAGATCATGCCAAACCAATCTTATTTCATTCTTAGATAAAATGACTAAACTAGTAGGCGAGCGAAATGCTGTGGACGTAGTATACTTAGACTTCAATAAGGCGTTTGATATACAGTAGACCACAACCTACTTCTTGGTAAGCCAGAAAAAGCTGGAATAGACAACATCATCACCAGGTGGATCTGTAGCTGGCTGGCAAACTGTATTCAACGACTAGTCTTCAAAGGCACCATATCCACATGGAGAGAAGTAAGCAGTGGGGTACCACAAGGTTCTATCTTAGGCCCAGTACTCTTCAATATCTTCATAAATGACTTAGATGAGGGAATTAAATTTGCAGATAACACCAAACTGGCAGGAATAGCCAACACCCTAGAAGGCAAACTCAGGATCCAAAAGATCTTGACAAACTTGAACCATATCAAACAAAATGAGTTTCAATGTGAAACATATGAAACATAATAAGAACGGCTGCAGGACTTGGGCTTGGCTAGTCTAAAGAAAAGAAGAAACAGGGAAGATATGATAGCAATTTTCCAGTACTTGAGGGGTTGCCAACAAGAAGATGGGGTCATTTTATTCACCAAAGCACCAGAGGGCAGGACAAGAAACAATGGTTGGGACTTCCGGTTTGCTGAGGTGGCTGCCATGGACGTCTGGAATGCGAGCTCTGTCTTCCGCGCCCAGTTTTGCTTTGCTGGGGAACCCTGGAAAGGGTCGAAAGTCGCCCTGTAGGGGCGGCCAGCAAGGAGGGGATCCCCATTGGATTGCAGGAGGGCAGACATCCATAGCAGCCACCTCGGCAAACCATAAGTCCCAACCAATGTTTCTTGTCCTGCCCTCTGGTGCTTTGGTGAATAAAATGACCCCATCTTCTTGGTGGCAACCCCTCAAGTGATCCAGGGCAGCCCTCCAAACTGGTGGATGAATGGCCATAACAATGTGGCTCATCACTAGGCTGCAGATAGCTGAAGTCGCACTTACCACCAGGCAATTTTAAAGCAGCACGGATGAGACTAGGTGAGATCTACCTTCCTTAAATCCTAAATATTTTATTTACCTGCATAAGCTGCCTAAAGTACTTTCCCCCCTGTGGAGAGGGAAGGGAGATTTTTTTTACAAGTTTTATTGATTTTTTAATATTTATATATACATGTATTTATGAAGCAATACTTTTATTTATTTTTTTATTTTAATTCCATTTATATCCTGCCCTTCTCCGAAGACTCAGGGCGGCTTACAAGCTTAGCAGTAGCCTTCATTCTATGTATATACCTGCTTATTAGGGCTTTCTCACACACCCCAAGCGGCATTATTACAAAGTCAGCTTATTGCCCCCAACAATCTGGGTCTCATTTTACCTACCTCGGAAGGATGGAAGGCTGAGTCAACCTTGAGCCTGGTGGGATGCGAACCTGCACTAATTGCAGGCAGCTGGTGTTACTTAAGGAGGCATTAGCCCACTGCTCCACCAAGGCTATCTATTATGCAGAATTTTCCAGTGATGTAATTTGATGAGGATTATAGTAGGTAAGAAATCCAATAGAAATTATCCTCATTGACTTTTAAAAGCATTTGTATTTAATATAATTCAATTAGTGTAAGAAACACTCTGGTAGTAGTGCTTGAGACCAATCTGTTATGAATTTAAAGATTTTTTAAATAGATCTTTGAATCAAAGTTTGTTTCTTTTTCTCCATTCTCCATCTCATTAAAAGCAGCTAAATCACTGTGATATTATTTGAATTTTTTTTAGAATGGCAAAAGGAATTGTCTTTTTTCCATTTAGAATATAATTTTCTCTTGATTTGAAATTTTTCTAATGTTTTTGCTAAAGAAATTTGCTAAAAGAATATATTTTTATCTTAAAAAATAATTTAGGCTTTTTGTTTCTCTTAGGATTTCTTGTTACAGATATTTACTGTTTTTCAAATATTAATACAGCCAGAAATGTTTCCAAAAGATTGGGCAGTGATGCGTTTAGTTGCTAACAAGTAAGATTTCTTAAATACAAATATAATCATAATGGGTCTATTTTTTATTGAGATTGTGTGCTTATTACTTTCTGTTTACAAAATGCCAACAAATTTCATTTCCTTATAATATAGCCAAGGAACCTCACAGCTTTTTCTATATTATATATTCTTATTTGAATATAACTATTTTATTGTCTGTCTATCTATCATCTATTGTGCTTATAATTGATGATTAATGAGACTACCAATGAGACCTCTATATTATTCCAGTTAAACTTTAAATATTTCCCATCCTCTAGTGAATAACAAAAGACATGCATTAAACTGAAAGTGTTTTTAAAATCAGCATAAAACTGTCCCATCAATAAGTTTCAAGTTGGCAGCATTCTCATGAGACAAAACTTTGAATATTGTTTATTTAGACAGAATGAAATGCCTGTCTGTTTCCTCAGGGTCATCAACAAACTAGATTTTTTTTAACACTGTTGCCTAACTATTCTTTGACAATATAACACAACAAACAAATAGTATGATTGCAAAAAAAGCACTCAAGATGACAGAGGTGCAATCTAGGTAACATCCAAATTGAAACCAAGATCTTGTTATAATTTGAAATAAATCTGCGATGGGGTGGGGAGATGCCTAGACAGCTTCAGCTATTCTTTTTTTCAGCAAAATCATTCCAACTTCCCTTTTTTTTCATTGAGTCAAATTATTTTAAATATCTATTTTTTTCCCCATTAGCAATAGGCTATGACCAGTTCCTGCTGCTATTCTGTTAAAGCCTGGGGCAAGCAGTGGGACATTTTTCTAATCAACAACAATAACAAAATAATACTGCAATGCAAGTTACAAACAATGTTTTCTGAATTAAATGATCAACCTTTGGGATTGTAGCAAAAATGGCTGCTTTAATTCTGACTGGAAACAAAACTCTGAGAACAGATATTCTACAAATGTTTGGGTTCTATGTTGTTGTTGTTAACTGCGAATCGTGTCCGACCCATCACGACCCTATGGACAACATTCCTCCAGGCCTTCCTGTCCTCCACCATCCTCTGGAGTCCATCCAAGCTCACGCCTACTGCTTCAGTGACTCCATCCAGCCACCTCATTCTCTGTCGTCCCCTTCTTCTATTGCCCTCGATCTTTCCCAGCATTAGGCTCTTCTCCAGTGAGT
>JAKJMR010017766.1:338467-358470 GCA_024449315.1 Daboia siamensis | reverse complement strand
TCTGCCCCCTCTACCGGGTGCAGAACCCCTTGCGCAACTAGCTTGTCGAGTTCCCGCTCTATTTTATGTTTAAGGGTGAATGGTACTCTCCTGGGCTTAATTCTGACTGGTTGGACGTTGGGGTTCAATTTGAATGCAATTGGTGGGCCTGTATATTTTCCTAGTGTCCCATCGAATACAAATGCCTTGCACACGGATTCGATGCTGGGAGTCTGCGCCTGTGTCTGGTGAATTCCAACAATGCGGATTCCCAGTGCTTTGAACCAGCTTAACCCTAACAAGCTGGTTCTCTGTCCCTTGACCACTAGGACATCCAAAGACCCCTGGAACCCCCTGTGCCTCACAGAGAAAGTGCCCTCCCCCCGGACTAGTATCGGGGTATTCTGGAAATCAGTGAGGGTGATGCTAGATGGCCTCAAGGGAACCCGCTGGCCGCTCCGACTGCAAATGAGCTTATAAGTCTCATGTGAAATGACTGAGACTGCAGAGCCTGAGTCCAGCTCCATTTTACATGGAACCCCTTGGAGGTGCACCTCTAACTTAATTTTGGGGGTGAGGGATTGAGAACCCCCTGTGTTACAAACCGCCCATCTGCTCCTGGTATAGCTGATAGGCAATCTGCATTTCGGACCCGCAGTACCTGCCGGCAGGTGAGTTTCAGCATCCACCTCATGTAGCGTGTCTCTGCTCCGGCAGACGGAAGCGATGTGTCCCATCTTGCCGCACGCTCTGCATTTGGCTTCCCGGAATTTGCAGGTAGAATGGTGATGGTTTCCCCCGCAACCTGCACATCTCTATCGAGACCCGCAGCCTTTGCACCCAGAGCATCTCTTGTCCTGGCTGTTGTTGGCTGTTGTTGATGCTGGTCGTTGTCCTTTTGGGCTTCTGCGCCGTCCGGATGGATGGGGGGGTCTTAGATGAACCGCGTCTACTTCGGCCGCTAGATCGTCCTCACTGGTTCCTCCTGCCCCACGCGTCTGATGGATGGTGCTTCCCTGGCTGCTGCGGCTGGCATCAGATGTCTCTGGCTTCTCAGCTAGCTCCCAGGCCAATACCTCTTCTTGTACCGTCTTGAGGGTTAGACCTGGTCTGGCCAGCAGCTTTTGTCTTAATTTCAATCTCTGAGCCCGCAAACGATTCGGTCCCGCAATCTCCTCTCTAAATCGTTGAAGTTGCAAAGGCGAGCTGCCTGCCTGCCTGCCACCATGAATACAGACCCTGACTCCCCCGGCCGCTGGTTCCTTTTTTCGAATTCAAACGTCCATGCCACTTCCGACATGTGTGGGTTAAAATACTGGTTTAATTTGTCCATAAGGTCATCATACTTCACCACCCTGATGACTGTGGGCGCGCACAGGCCCACAGCTAACTGATAAATGTCCTTCCCACATATACTGAGCAGGGTGGCCGTCTTGATCCTGTCCTCAGTAATATTATTGGCGATGAAGTAAAATTCTAGCTGCCCCACAAATGCCTCCCACTCTTCGGGGCGAGCGCTATTAAAAGTGGGGGCTACACGACCGGTGCCATGGGGGCTTGACTGACCTGGACTATGGGGGCTAGACCCGCCTGAGCCACTTGAGCCTGACCATCCTGGGACATCTTGAGCGTTCTTCCGTTCTGTTCCGATGCAGGTGGTGATTTTCCAGTCAGCTGGGATTCCTACCACCCTTCAGAACAACAGTTGTTGTGTTGGTCCCAGAATCAGAGGCAACACAGGTTCAGGAGCCTAGTTGTTTTATTGAGGAACATGGCTGAACTGGGAAACAAAGGATTTGAGCCCTCACTTATACCTGGTCAGGTAACTGCCTGGCCAAGGGGTATAATCCAAGCATCCTGCTGGCTGGTCAGCCAATCCTTTAAATCCTGCTCTCCCGCTGAACGCTGTCCCCTTGTTCTGGCTTCCCGCCGAATGCTGTTCCTGCTTGGAGCTGTTCAGCTCCCCACCTCCTTAATTCACTGACCCTCACGTGTATGCAAAACCCGCATGCACTACACTTTCATATGAATTGAGCTACTCACTTTTTAAAATTGTGTCACATCTTTACAATGCTTGATGATGGGAAGTTGCCTGATATTAAGTCAGATGGTTTGACATCAAACTTAATCCTGTCAATTCTAAATAACAATAGTTCTGTCATCTAGCTTTACTCAAGGTGATGCTCTGCATATCCTGGCTGAAGATACTATAAGATGCAGTCCAGCAGACGTGAAGGACAACAGATGCAGAATGCTGTTCTAAGTTTATTCCCATCACATACTACTTTGTTTTGAAATGGCAGGGATGATACATAGCATCTTCTCTACTCAAGTCTTCTGCTTCTTTTATACTTTCCAAGAAATCTGTTGAGTTGAGTTTTGTGCACAATGGCATCATTCAGTAACTTCTTCACTTAAGTGGTAGAAGGCATGTTGAAATATAAGCAATTGGCTCTTTAAAGGTAGACTGTTCTTAAACCTTTAAGATTAAATCTTTCTTCAGTACAAATGAAGAGACATGCTCACCATTCTTTCTTTAATGAAATGAAGGGGCAAGTTTTTCTTTGAATAGATTTTTGCTTTAGGTCCTGTTATCCAAAAAAATGAGCCTATGTAGATTGTTCTTAAAACAGCCATATAGAGTTTAATTGTTGTTGTAATAAAATAGGTCTCTTAAAATTAGCTTTCATTTATTTAAAGAGGTTTATTTGCTGGGAGTAGATTTTTAAAGATCCAGCAGACTCAAACACGCTGGCACTATGTTTTTTGTCTGATTTCTAAATAATTGATTTGATATTACATGATTGTATTTATATAATTTAGCTATGTTAAATGAAACGAAATGGAGATAAGGTTAAAAACTCCCTTGAGTTAAGTTGTATTCCTAGTGATTACATGGATGCCTGCATATAGTTTTCTGGGCAACAGGATATAAGTGGCTTTCTATGTTTTTTAAAAAATATTTTTTCAAATAGCCCACAGTCTTGGCCCTGATTCTCATAATCTTCCATCTAGGTGCTAACCAGTTCAGACCCTGCTGAACTTTCTGGAGATGATAACAGTTGGCTGAGTGCCATTACTTATTGAAGCTGTATCTTGTATGTAGCCAGTCTGTCCGCTAGCAGTCAGAATTCTTTTTTCTGTTGTACATTTTTTTATAAATCTTTTTTTCTCTACAAAAAATAATGTTTGCTAACTGAAAAATAAGCAACTAATCTCCCAAGAAGTCTACACAATTCAACACATTTGGAGATTCTTAAGCCTGCTTAATCAGCATCCATTTCAGCCATGTTTATCAAATAATAGTAAAATATATTGTACTTAATAGAGAGTACTAATATCTTACCACAATAGACATCTAGGCCAAAAATTATGTCCTGGTATTTCAAGTTATATGTGAACTTTACACATCTTTCACCTCTGACATTTGTGCCCATTTATATTCCTATGTTCCTTCTTTTGGTTGTCAGAGTCTTTTGCTAAGATGGCTCAACCTCCCATTTCCTATCTTCTGTCTAAACCCATTCCTAATCCCTTTAGCCTTCTGTGATCTTAATCCCTGATTTGTCATTCTTAGATCACTAATTTTTCTAATTCTTCTATTAGATTTTCTGTTTGTCACATTGTGGTTCTACAGAGGAACAGATTATTAAATAGGTTTGTATTAAGCCAGTTAATATGGGGCAGCTTTAAGACAGAGCCCAAGAAAGACTTACTGCACTTTCATCTGGCTCAAAATAAGAGAATGAAAAGAATGGCAAGAATCATCTTTATAATATCTATTTATATCTAATCAAAAGATGGCACTACACCAGAAATGATATGCTGTGATATTCTTCACCACTAGATTCTCTCAAGTCTAAGGAATCTTAGAACATTAAGATGAGACCTTTTTGTTATTTGTTTGGATAAATCACAATGGAAGTGGTATTGATTGTGAAGTTTGAGAATATTTATAATAATTGAAGCAGTGGTGGTGTTAATAATAGCAAATATGTTTGAACACTAGTTATACACCTAACTTCTGAAACTTTCTGGCAATCATCTCACAGCCTATTGCTTGGCGTTAGATGGAAGGGGGGACTACTACATAGCAGAGAAAGTTGTATTTTCTTCCATAATATAGAAAGGTTGAAACCAAAGCTAGTTCTTTTTAGCATGTATCTCCAGCAAACGAAAATTATACATATCATAGGAACATAACAACTTTGAGATCCTATAAGTAGAAGGATGTGATATAAATTGGTTAAAAAAATAAACTATTGTAACATAAAATAGTGAGTCCCTATTGTTTATCTTCATTTTTCTGTGGTCTTTTGATAAGTTGAAATGCGCTAATTAAATGGGGTTATTCTGCTATGTATGCTCATTTCTGCTTCACCAAACCAAATACCAGACTGGGAAAACAGTGGTACAGACTTCATTAAACACCATTCCACATCTAGGACTGGGTGGTTCAAATACCCACAGCCAAAGTTTGATTTTGATCCTTCCCATGCAGAACCTCAGAGCCTCCAGACACTGGGACAAGCTTTAGTGGGGATGTAGCAAGATATAATGGTATGTGGGATGACCTCAGGAGAATGCTGCCTAGGGAATGATCAGATACCTGAAGGCATAGCCCACAGCTAGACAGTGAGTGGAACAAAAGGCTCAAAAGAGATCCTCCCTAAATTCTTAGGATGCAAAAGAGGCATGGTGAGAACTGTGCTTTCAGACTTGCAAAATTCTGTTAAATGTAACTTTACAATAAGGTGGAATTAGCTCATCCCGTCATAAGACTGAAACAAGGCCAAGTACTATCATGCTGTACAATTTTATATCCTTTGGACAAAAAGCTGTCTTAAGACTTCTGGTCCCATTGGATGGCTACTGAGTGATTATTGACTGTCATCTGTCCAGTTGTTCACAACCTTTTCCAGAAATATGTCTAAAACTTTTTATATGTAGAACATGTGCTGTATCACTGAGTTATATATTTACATTATTTGATTTTAAAAAATCTGTATTTAACCTAACAGAGAAATTAGGCAATTAGCACACCATTGTTAAGCAGTCTGCTGGTATGTTTAAAAGATACTCTGTTCTTTCATATCCATCTCATTACTTTATAAATGGATATCTACCAGAAATAGCAAAGTGGGTGTTTTATATAGCTAGTAATATGAATAACACTTGCAGACCATTAAAAAACAGTTTACAACATTATGATTTTGAAAAGCATGAGAATATTAGTCACCAAACCAAATAGCATTTTATTAGGTTTCAGGTAAATGCAAATGCAAAATTAGTCTTCAGCAGTTTTACTGTTGCTTTGCTCTTCCTTCATTCTAGCTTGGAGGCGGAATACCAACAATATAAAAGTATATAGCCAGTTTTATGAGGAAACATACTGAAATTTAGACACATTGAGAAAAACCTTTAAAACCAATGAAATACAGGAATTTAAGAGGTATGGGAAGGAAGTCATGTTTACTCAATGCATTTAGATGAGAATTTCATGGACTTCAGGATTTCAGAACCTATAGTATTGCTTGATTAATCATCCCTACAACTTGAAAATAATTGTGCGTAGTAAATAGATAATAGTAACTGGTTTTGTTTTGATTTTAAACAAAAGATTTGGGCTAAATTCTTCTACAAATGAAAATTAACAGATGTCTTTTGTAAATTGAGAATCTGGCTTCTGATGGAATAAACATTAGGTCTGCTCTTATTTCATCAAACACTTTGGGGCAGGTGATAACAGTAACATGTTCAGTTTAGAGCAGGGGTGTCAGACTGCTGGCCCACGGGCCAGTTTCATCATACTGAAGCTGTGCCCACCCCATTGTTGGCAATGCAAAAAGAGTCACGATACGTCGTGATATGTCACGTGACATGGCGAGTTTGATACCTGTGGTTTAGAGGATATTCATGGCTATACTATAGTTAAAAAATGATTTTAAAATGCTGGATATTTTAGTTTTTCAAGCTAATAAATCAGTTAAGACCATACCTTTTTTTCTAAAATTGTTTTATGGTTAACCTTAAGCCAAAAGTAGTTCTACATAATTTTAGTCTTTTTCTTTAATTTGAATTTGATATTTATGCCTGTTTGTAGATTATACTAGTTTTTTTCTCTAATTGAAAATATATAAATGAAAAATTCAGCATGCTGCAAAACAAAGCACAAGTTTCAAATCTAATTTATACTTAAGTTGTAGGTTCCATATAGGCCTTATAAACATTCTTAGAAATAAAATAAGTGTAGTATTTTGTTTGGAAAAAGATAAGGTGAAATAGTAGAGATCATCCTGAGAATTTAGAAATGGTGCTAAGGTAAGAGACTAGCTTCACTAATTTTGCTTCTGAGGGAGCAAATTTTTGTTATTAGTAAACCCCATCCTAACACCCCCTTCAGAGAATAGCTCTAATAGATTGTTAACATTCCACATGTATCTTATTAGTCCATAAATATTGAGAACCCCAGAAGAACAAACATAAAGAGTCTCCTTGTTTGCAAATGCTCCTATAGCAGTGTTTCTGCTATACGTAAACTGCAGGATCAAAATTGTCAGATGTTGAATATGAACCCTGCATAGTCTCATCAAATGTTTCTTCATTTTTTCAAAATAATTAAGTAATTTTAAAATAAAATTTGCGAAGATATTTGCTAATTTTATGCACATGTAGAAAAAGAATAGTTTGTAGAAATCATTCAAATATGTATTCTTCTATTTAAAGCAGAAGAAGATATATTTCAATAAAGCTTGAGGAATATATGAAACCACCATATTCCACCATATATGAGGCAGACCATTTGTTCACATAGCTCAGGATTGCTGCTGATTGACTAATGAATGTAAGATGAATATAAACTGTTTTGTAGAACTGTTCAGTACTACTGATGGAAGCAGGTGGTACATTCCCATGAGCCAAAGCATCTTGTGGGGATTGAAATCAGAAGCACTGTCCAACCCTAATATTTTGCATGCAAAGTATATATACTGTGGTGTAAAACTGTGGTTCTGCCACTGTTTCCAAAAGTGCTAATTGAAGAAACTGGAATCATTTTGCAGTAAGTTTTTCACTGATATTATTTTTATGTTTATAACATACATATTAGTTTTATTGTATCAAAAATATATAGTAGCACAGAAGTAGTATTTTAAATAGTCAGATAATCATTATGTCATTGTTAATTACAAATCACATAAACACACAAACAAAACAAAAATAATTTTAAAGCAGGTATGTCTGAAAAGTAAATTGGAGTGAAGCTACGAGTTGCTTTCTAAAATCTGACATAGAATGTTCATCTATAAAATGTGTATGAGAATATATGCCAGGAATATGATGAAGCATTATCGGCTGCTTTTTTTCAATTCTAGCATATATCTAAGCCCTTCTCATATTATATTTTTAAATGAATATGATAGAAAATAGAAAGAAAGAAAGACTAATATGTCTAATATAATATCTTTTTTACCTAGCACGTAGAGTTATACAGTATACCACTTCATGGTACTTTACAGCGCACTCTAACCAGTCCACAGAGTCAGAATATTGCCCCCAACAATCTGGGTCCTCATTTTACCAATCTTGGAAGGATGGAAGATTGAGTCAACCTTATACTGCATTCTAACCACTGAGCCACCACAGCTACCTATTGATCTGCTTGGAGCTCAGTCTTTCTATTATCAATTGAAAGTGTATAGAACAGAATGAGTTATTTATAAAGAGTAACAAATCAGTCATAATAATATGATTGCACAATTTATATATGTTTGGTGTTTATTAATTGTGCTCTGCATTTGGCATTGTTCTAATTTCAGAGAGAAAAGTTAATATCACTTCATATTATGAGACTAAGAATTGTTCTTAGTTAAGCAGAATTTTCTAAAAATAACATATTGAACACTGATAGATAGAAGAAGATGGTGCACCTGTAAGAACATCTAGTTTCCTTGAAACATTATCTAGCAGAATAATTGGTTCTGGGATTATCAAAATAGAGATGGTACAAAATAGCAAAACAATAACTGGAGAATTACACATAGTCCTCAACTTACGACTTCAGTTGAGCCCAAAATTTATGTTGCTGAATGAGAAATTTGTTGAGTTTTGCTTCATTTTATGACCTTTCTTGCCACATTTGTTTAGTGAATCACAGCAGTTGTTAAATTAGTAACATGGTTGTTAAATGAATCTGGTTTCCCCATTGACTTTGCTTGTGAGTAGGTTGCAAAAGCTGATCTGAGACACTGCAACTAAATGTGCAGTGTCAACATAAATGTGAATCAGTTGTCAAGGATATGAATGTAAATCACATGCTCATGGGGATGCTGCAATGGTCATAAGTGCAAAAAATGATCATGTCATTTTTTCCAGTGCCGTTGTAACTTTGAACGATTACTAACTGAACTGTTATTAATTGAGGATAATCTGTATCTCTTTTCATTCTTACTTGGTCTATCAAATAGCTGTATATAATAATTTCATCTTATATCTGGAACAAAATTTATCCTTTCTACATTGGAAAAAATCTTAAGCAACATGAAGTATAACAAAATAGACATTTCATGAATCAGTAATAGATTTTTTAAAAGAGACAAACTAAAGAACAGGAATACATGGCTTACTTAGTGGAAGAAACTTGCTCTAGAATCTATTCCTCTAAACATGATTTCGATAGTTGAATAATCACATATTGTACTTGACAGTGCTTTTTTTGTAAAAAAAAAAAAAAAAGTGCCAGAACTCACACGTCATACAACCCGCTTTGGCTACCCTACAAGGTTTACCTTTATAGTTGAAAAAAAAAATCCTACAATTTTTAGTGTATCTAAAAGACTAAGTTTTTGTTCAAGTTAAGCTAATACTATTAAAGTTACCATGCACTGTGTGGCTTTAAATTACAAAAAGGCATTTAATCTTTTGGGACATTTACTACTGGCATACCCATTTAGTTTAATGAGTGGAAATGTCAGCTTTCTACGTGGAATGAAATTGGCCCAATAAAACAAAATTTGGTTGCTTGTAAAAGATTGAATTATTTTTAAGAAGTTGTCAAACAAGGTGGAAAAATTTACATTTAGTGTTTAATATGGATATTGACTTGAAACAAATTAAAGTTTAAACTTTGTCAGTGAACAGATTACTTGTTAATGTTTATGTGTCTCTCACCACTGCCATCGGCTTCCACACCACATGGTCTGACCTAGCCAATCAAGCCACACTCTGGCTGTGGTGCTCTGGCACCTCATGGCTCCTCCTGGAAGAGGCAGACAGTGCCGGAGGGGACCCCACTCGCACCGTACCGCCAGTGGGGCATTTTCAAAAACAAACGAGGATAGGAAGGGAAACAATAGGAAAAGAACGCAACTCTGGAAAATCCATCAAAAAATGGTGTCGGAACTCTGTTCCAGGGCATTCTATGACAAAAAAAGCCCTGGTGCTTGATTTGTCAAATGAATTAGATATCTAGGGGGGGAATGCAAAATTGCCTGTCAAGTGAGTTGAAGTAAACAAAGTTAAAGGATTATGAAAATTTCAGATAGCTTTTCAGAATTCCCACTTCAGATTTCAGACAATCAAACTGATTTTAAAAGTAAATCCATATTATATTATTTATTATTTATTTATTAATTTAATTTGTATACCGCCCTTCTCCCGAAGGACTCAGGGCGGTGAACAGGGCAATAAATACTAAAATACAAAGTACAAAAATTAAGAAGAGATTAAACCATAATGCCCAGTAAAACAGATAAATACATAAAAACATAATAAAATCCCAAAACCCATCAGACCAGGCCGGCTTGTTCAAATAAATAGGTCTTTAGATCACGTCGGAAGGAGCGAAGGTCGGGGGCCATCCGGAGCTCTCTATTATAGATAGTATAGTTAAAGTTATTTTACTGCAGAGGTTAATAAAACAAAATACTGACAGTGAAAATCCAATGCTCTTCTAAGGCTAAGTAGTCAACTGAAATAGTGGTTTTTGTTTGTGTTCAGTAATTGTGCATTTTTGTTAGTTACACAATTAATTTTATACTGTTTGATGAGAATAAACTTCCCCAGTAAAATGTTTGTTACATCTGATTGGTGTAAAGAAGTGTCACACATTATTTTAATGTTAACCTGATATAGACAGCTCAAAAGCAGCATAGATGCAGAATTAATACTTGGCAGACAACCTGTGGTTTGTAATTAAAAGATTAGTCTAATGCATTAATTAGTTTAATTTAGGCAAATAGCAAGAAAAGGATATGTGGTATTTCTGCAAAAGAAACATTTAAATTAATGGATGGCAATTTGAGAAAAATACTTTTCAAATTGATTCCAAACAAAATTGATACACTTTTATAAAACAGCAAGTTTTAAATAATGCCTTGGACATTTTCTTCAAATACTCATTGCATCTAAGTTCTTTTTTGTGTGTTTTATTTCCTTCAGAATAACACCAGACTGCAAACAAAGAAAGGCCTGTGCTCCCAGGAATTTTCTGCATTCCTCTGTGGAGTAGGCATTTTCTCAGCTACAATGGCCCTTTGGCAAATTTCATCTAATCATGGATTTGGTCTGGCCTCTGATAGGTGCCATTCATGATCTTGGTCTGCTGTTTGATAGAGCTGAGGCCTTACTGGGATCTTTTCACCACTAATAAAACAGTAGACTTAGTGAGAGAATCAGATTTTCTGTTTCAGAGAAGAGCCATGTTTTCCTCTTTCCTCATCCTATCTGCTTGTTTGTTATGATTTTTACTGAATATACTATTTTAAGTTTACATGGAATAGGAGACATTGGGACAACTTATTAAAAACATGACAGCGGTATCTTCAGTACATATAAGGATTGTATATGGTTATACATTAAAAATACTGAAATGGTTTATTTCCTAGTATTGTGGCCTCAGAATTTAGCTCATGTAGAATTAGATTTGGAGATTTTATTAAAACGGATGATTTTACTATCTGATTTCTGGAAAGATAAATGAAGACACTGAATCTGTGTCTTGATTCCCAGAAATCATAGACTGGGTGTTTTAAACTTGGGGTAGACAAGCTTCTGCCTTAGTGTATTCTTGGGTTTGAAGTCATAATCATAATCATAATAGTAAAGTTGGAAGGGACCTTGGAGTTCATCTAATCCAACACCCTGCTCAGGCAGGAAACCCTATACCATTTCAGGAAAATGGCTGTCCAGTCTCTTCTTAAAAACTTCCAGTGTTGGAGCATTCACAGTTTCTAGAGGCAGGTTGTTCCACTGGTTAATTGTTTTAACTGTCAGGAAGTTTCTCCTTAGTTCTAGGTTGCACGTATGTTGTGTTGGCTGAAGATCCTCCTGAGCTTTTCCAATATTCCTGCAACGTATGGAATGACTACGTTGCTTCATTTATTGTTTTCTTCTTTCTTCTAAAGAAGAAAACAATAAATGAAGCAACGTAGTCATTCCATACGTTGCAGGAATATTGGCATATTGGAAAAGCTCAGTAGGATCTTCAGCCAACATAACATCCTTGTCTATGACAAGGATAAAACACCTAGCCACAAACTGAGCAACATGGTATATGCAGTACAATGCAGTGAGCCATTTGCAGATTTGTACATTGGGAAACAAAACAACCATTTCATAAACGCATGGCACAACATAGAACAAACCCATCAAGACAATATTCAGCAGTCCATCTGCATTTAAAAGACAAAGGCCACTCTTTCAAAGACAGCAAAGTCTACATTTTGGACAGAGAGGACCGCTGGTTTGAAAGAGGGATCAAAGAGGCTATCTATGTCACAATCTCTCCCAGAGGGGAAGGGATACGACATGAACTATCTTCAGTCTACAACACAACCCTTTCAACAGTTCCAAGAAGGCTCCATTTGCACTACTCATGTAACCCTGACGATACAGATAAACAGCCAGGTGGCATCAGTGACTGTCTAAAAGAATGCAGATGACCAGCTGCCTGCAAGGAGTATAAATCCTTCCGTGCCCACCATCCAGTCAGAGCCTGAAGAAGCTTCTTGGATGAGAAGTGAAACGTCTTCAAAGAAAAACAAGAAAGTCTAGTTGCCTTGTGAAAAAGCATCTTTGGGATAACTATGACCTGGATAACTGAGCATTTCCATAGACATCCTCAGTAGCACGTTGAGTCTGACCTGAATGCCTTCTCATCTTGCACTAAATTATCAATAATTTTATATTTATTATCTATGTGATTTTATTGCAACAAGTTGGTGGTAGGAAGAAACCCAGGCTTCAAATTTCAGAGCTACCCTATATGAAGGATGGGATTCCTCAGTTTTGTTAGAAGTAGTGAATATAGGAGGCTGGAATCCACAAGAACAGAAACAAACAAGTTTTATTTTAAAAAAAATTCTCTGACTCCATTGTGGTAAAATTAGCATCAAATACCTTAGTAGCTCAAATGTTCTCTCAATTAAGGACTTTATTGTCATGCAGTGGCTCAGTGGGTTAGGACACTGAGCTTGTCGATCAGAAGGTCAGCAGTTTGGTGGGTCGAATCCCGAGTGCCGCGTAACAGAGTGAGCGCCTGTTACTCATCCCAGCTTCTGCCAACCTAGCAGTTCAAAAGCACGTAAAAATGCAAGTAGAAAAATAGGGATCACTCCGGTGTGAAGGTAACCGCGTTCCATGCACCTTTGGCATCTAGTCATGCCGGCCACATGACCACGGAGACGTACTCGGACAAGCGCTGGCTCTTCGGCTTTGAAATAGAGATGAGCACCGGCCCCTAGAGTCGGAAACGACTAGCACGCATGTGCAGGGGAACCTTTACCTTTTACCTTTTATTATTTGACTCTTACAAGGGTTTGCCAGGGTATGGTAGTACCTATTTCACGAAAATGATGATTCTTATGTACTAACTAGAGCAACAGAGCATTAAAGGTAAAGTTTCCCCCGCACATGCGTGCTAGTCATTTCCGACTCTAGGGGCCGGTGCTCATCTCCGTTTCAAAGCCGAAGAGCCAGCGCTTGTCCGAGGACGTTTCCGTGGTCATGTGGCCGGCATGACTAGACGCCAAAGGCGCACGGAACGCGGTTACCTTCCCACCAGAGTGGTCCCTATTTTTCTACTTGCATTTTTACATGCTTTCGAACTGCTAGGTTGGCAAAAGCTGGCGCTCACTCTGTTACGCGGCACTCAGGATTCGACCCGCCAAACTGCCGACCTTCTGATCGACAAGCTCAGCATCCTAACCCACTGAGCCACCGCGTCCCTCTAACAGAGCATTATTATACTAATTAAATTGTATTATTGACCTGCAAAAAATCCCTCTTTTTTCACATTCTTCTTTCTTTATGTAGCAGATGATAGTTGTGCATAGTTCAGGAATTATGCTTTCTACATGAAATGGATTCTGATGCAGCAAGTATGCCTACAGAAAAGTAACATAATGTTCCCATCATGATGTAAATTTTCATTTTTAATACTATATCACAATGTGATGCTAAAAAAATAATTGCATGGAAATTGAATTAAGAATTTTGATTCTCTGCTTAGTGTAAAGCACAATCAAATTCACAGCTTTTACAAAATAGGTTGTTGATAATTATTTCATTTAGCTTACCTAATTATAAGAATAAGGACAAAAATCATAATCATATTTATAAGTGAAATAGAATTGATGAAATAGAATCTCAATCTGATCATAATCAAAATATTTCCTAGTCATAGAAGTCCATTATATTGTTTTCTTATGTAGTCTATAGATTGGAGGTTAAGATAGTGGGAGAAACAGTGTTCTGCCACTTTGATGTTGAACAGAAATAGCTGAAGGAAAATTGGGAAGAAATTGAATTATGAATTGAACAGCCCAGCTGCAACTTCTTGGTCCTTGTTGCAGTCAATCAGTGTATTATTTGTCCATTAACAAAGAATATATACGTAATTTGAGGAATCAGATTGTTAACACTTCCATTCAAATTACCAATTGTCCAATAAGGTTTCCATTGTACCAGTGGATGGCAACATAGGATTATAAAGACAGCATAGTTTATACAATATAATTTAGATTTATAGAAGCCTATTTTCTATCCACCTCAGTACTCTAATCTGTATCACTTAGATAAATAGATTGGCCCAATTTATAGGGTACACTATTAATCTGATTTTATATATGAAGCAGTTCAAATATATTTTATAAATATTTTAATCTTTCTTACTATGAAAGCTACAATTTTCTTTAAAACAGAATTTAATATGATTGAATTAACATTGATGCATAATGCTTTACAACTTCATGAAGCCTTTTTCTGTTATTATGTATCTCAATGGATTTTTAAAAAATAGTTTAAAGTTCTGCAGAAAATCTATTAATCTTATGGTACATATCTCCTTGTTTCCAATTTCTCCCATAGGGTATTGTCAACAAGATTATATTCAGCTGATTTATAACTTGTTTGGAATTTAATGCTCACTTAAAAGGACAATCTTTTTTTGATTATAATTCCATTAAAAGTTCCTCTTCTCAAAATATTGCTATAAAATGCCAATCACTACTTAAGTTGCTATTTGGTAGATTAATTTCAAATGACAGAGTATAGATCTTTGAAATCTAATTTTGATTGCATCTAATAATCTATTTTTTATAATGTCTGAACATTAAGATAATAAGTCTGTAGCTAAATCCATATAAGGAACATCACCTGCAGGTCACATTTAAATGATTGAAGTGAGGTCCATCTTGTGTTATGTTGGAAACTAGAATGGAATCAAAAGAGATCAGAGACTTCTGGAACAAACTCCATTTTTGTAGATGCACATTTGAATCTTGAAAGAAAAATAAATGCAATGCTTTAATGTGAAGAACAGTCAACAAAACACCATCTTACCAGTTAGATAAACAATACCTTCAGGACGACATAGAAGTAGGGGAAAGGATGTAGTTCTACTTTTGTTTGGCCAATTTTAAATTGCTCAGATCTTTTTTCATCTAGCGGTTTATTTCATTTACTGCTTTATCCCATTCATTTGAACTAAACAAGAATTCTTTCTTCTTGGCATTCCTTTGTGTAGCAATACATAACAATTGTAGTGTTAATATTGAGTGCCTTATTCTATATGTGGGGGCTGTCAACCTCTGGCTGAAAGGCCCAACCAAAGCAAAACACTAGAGCCATTGTGTTCTCTAATGCAGAGGTCCCCAACCTTTTGGGCACCAGGGACCGGTTCCATGGAGAGACGTTTTTCCGCAGATTGGAGGGTGCATGGTTTTGTGTGCTGCCTGCATCTTATGGATGAGGCTTTGCTTGTTTGTGTGGACCGGTTGCTGGCATGTCGCAGCCCGGTACTGGTCCACGGACCAGGGGTTGGGGACCCCTGCTCTAATGTATACTTAATTGTGCAGATACAAACAGGCAGGGTTAAAGGAAAGCTAGTCTGAGGAAATTGCGGGAAGCAGTTAATTTAAAGGGTTAAACTTTCCCTCCCCTTTCTGACAGGTTCAGGTCACATTGCCCAATACATTGTTCAGTAATTATTTGGAGAAGAAACTTTAGTTTGCCAAAACAGCTCTTCAAGAGCTCCAGTTCTCACACTGATAAGGACACCTGTGGATGCAAAATTCTCCCCTCTCTTGCACCGTTGGCAAGTTAGGGCATACAGTGGTCCTAAAGACCATGGGGTTTGTAGCTTGATAGGTCACCCTCCTAGGAAGGAAAGGGAACCTGCAAAACAAAAAACAATACACATTAATGCTCGCTAATCTTGCGCCGGTCCCGGTTTCTGGGGGTACTTTTTGTGGAACTATTTTACCAAACAATCTGCACTTACATGTTGTGCCTTCACCCACCTGGATTCTGACATCGGGTAGCCCTCCCATTGGATTAAGTACTGCAACTTCCCCTTGTGGATTCTGGAATTGAGGATTCACTTAACTTCATAATGCATTTTCCCTTCTACCACTATTGGGGCGAGAGCTGCATCCCTACTGGCCTCCTTGTATGGCTTCAATAAGTGCAATGGAACACCGGATGCACTTTACCCAACTACTGTGACAAATTTAGTTCTACTGTCATCGGATTAATGACTTTCACTATGGGGAAAGGACCTGTATACTTTGGCCTTAACTTCTTGCAACTTTGTCTCAGCTTAAAATACTTTGTAGACAAATACACCTTATCCCTCTATATGGAATGTCTCCTAGGGAGTCCATTTCTTATCTGCCTGTCTTTTCTGACTCACCTGCTTTGACTAAAGTTTTCTTCACATCACTCCAGACCTACTGGAACAAACCTACCCAATCACTCAGGATACTTGAGGAGTGTGGGCACTCTGGTATTGGCACAAAATCCACCCCTGATATTAACTTAAAAGGGGTGAACCCAGTGCAGCTGTGCACTGTGTTGTTATATGCCACTTCTGCAAATGGCAGCAACTCTGCCCACTTCATTTGCTTGTAGTTGACATAGTAATGTAAGTACTACTCCACTATAGCATTGGCTCGTTCTGCAGATCCATTCGCACACAGATGAAACACAGAGCTGAGCCCCTGAGAGGATCCAATCATCCTCACAAACTCCCTCCAGAACTTGGCTGTAAACTGGATCTCCCTGATCTGCAATGATTTGCTTAGGCACTCTGTGCAATCGGTAGATGTGTTGCAAGAACATCTTCGCCAGCTTCTGCATTGAGGGGAGACTGGTACAGGTGATGAAATGAGCTTGCTTGTAAAACAGAACCTATCATGGTCCAAATCACGGTACTCCCACCAAGTCTCTGGTAGCTCTACTATAAAGTCCATGACTATCTCCTCCCTTGCTCTAGTTGGGTCGGCCACCTGCTATAGAAGTCCTGGACTTTTCTCTGGCAATCTTTTGCTGGTGGCACAAACCGCACAGTTTCCCACATAACTCTCAATGTCCTTCTTCATCTCTGGCCACTAGAACTGATGATTCACCAGGTGTAGTGTTTTCAGGAAATCAAAGTGATCTGTTTGCTTGGTATCATGCAGCCGCAGGCAGTCTAGTACATACAACTTGCCTCCTTTCCATGCCAAACCCTCCTTCATGGTTAATTTGGACTGATGATCTCCAAACCACATATCAGTTTGCAATGCCTGCTTCAGCTTCTGATCAAATGCATTGGTGGGGGTGAACTTTTTCTCTCCTGTCATTGGTTTGTGGTTTGTGCCACTTGTTGCCTATCAGGAACTATGGAACTCACCATCTCTTGCTGAGTGCTTTTGTACTGAGGCATGCGGGACAGGGCATAAGACAGGAAGTTCTTCCCCCCAGGTATTTATTTCAGTTCAAAGTTGAACCTATTGAAATACTACTCCCACCTGACCTGACCTTAGGAGAAAGCTTGTGGGGGGGGGGGGTTCAGGTCCTCTTAAATTTTTGTGATCAGTCCACACTTTGAAGAGTATCTTGCTTTCTTACAGGAACTGCCTCCATGTTAGTAGCGCCCACCGCACTACAAAAGCCTTTTTCTCCCACCCCGCCCATCTCTGCTCTGTTTCATTCAGCTTTCAGGAGGTGTATGCGCATGGCTGCAGGTCCCCCCCTTCATTGCTCTGGAGAAGGACAGCTCCCACAGCTATGTCACTGGCATTTGCCTGAAATACGAAAGGTTCCTCTGGGTTAGGGTGGTTCAGTGGCGAATAGTCCCTTCAATATCTTGAATGCCGCTTGGCATTCCATTTTCCAGCTCAAGGGTGGATTTGGCCGAGGTTTCTATTCTCCCCTTCCCAATTTTTAACAGCTCAGTGATTGGCACAGAAATCTTGGCAAAAGAGGGGGTGAATTGTTGGTAGATGTTTGCAAACTCCAGGAAACTTTGCAGCTGCTTGCAGGTGTGAGGTGCGTGCCACTCCAAGATGGATTTCACCTTCCCCAGGTACATCTCTATTTCATCACACAAAGCCCAAGTAGTCCAGTTTAGATTTGTGAAACTCGCATCACTTTGAACTGGTAGCTCCCCAAGGGGAAATTGAAGGCCATTTTCCACATATTGCTTTCTTTAATTCTCACTCTGTGGTACACCTCCCTCAGGTCTAGTTTCATAAATATCTTCCTCTTGGCTAAGTGGCCTAGCATGTCCTTCATGAGGGGGAGGGGGTAAATGTTTTCCACTCACTGTTAATTCTGCAAAAATCCGTGCACAATCTAAGCGACTCATCTTTATTTCCTTTAAAGAGTGCTGGGGCCACAACTCGAGAGTTTTCAGTTTGAATAAACCCCATCATTTAGTTCTTGTCAATGTACTCCCTCAGCTCCTTCATCTCCTTTGGAGTCATGGAATACATCTTTGGTTTGGGGAGTTTTGCCCTGGACAGGATCTCTATGGCACAGTCTGTGGGGCGAAGGGGAGGGACAGGACCTCGCATTTCTTCTCACTGAACACTTCCAGGAGGTCTCGGTACTCCCTCAGGATGGATTGCAGTCCCTCCCCTTGCTCCAACACTCCCTTGCTGCACTCAGGAGCTTTCTTCACCCCCTCTACCTTCCTGGGCAGTTCTCTCCTTTTTTCATGGGAGCTCAAGGCACGCTTCCCCATGATCATCCGCCTCATGGCCCTCTCCCAATAGATTTGGGGTCCCCATTTGGCTAGCCAAGCTAGGCCCAGGATCATGTCCTTTGCCATCTTTGGGGCGACCATGAAGCGAATGGTCTCCTGGTGCTCCCCTAATTCAGTTGCACTGGCTTAATCAGATGGGAAGCGGCCCTGCCTCCTATCCGCAGACCATCAACATATTTGAACATCACAGGTTTTTTAATTTTCCTCATGTGCAACCCCAACTTCTACACTGCCTGACTAATTAAACAGCGAGAGTAGCCTGAGTCCACAAGGGCTTTAACAACTCCCCTTGCCCCTGAGCAGGATGCTTTTATGCCCAAACTAACCTCAAAGTGGTTAACTGGCCCACTCACCATTGGGTCATCTTGTCCCTTGCTCTTGCTGTCATAAAAACCTATCAACAGTTCATCTTTGGTCGGAATTCCATTCAGTCCATTTTCGGGAGGGGAGTCCTCAATGTCAGCACCCGTCCGACGAAGCGAAAAAACACAACCGGAACGAGAGCTGGTTCTTCTAAGCAACGTTTATTCCGCAACACAGTCACCCAAAGACAAACGAAGCCAGCGTTGGCTGCACAACACGCCCAATGCTGCTAAATAGCCGGCCAAGGACCACACCCACCACCCTGCCCAAACCAGCCGAAAGCCACCACCGCTCTACTTAAGCACCGCCTTCCCCCATCGGCCCCCTTTTCTATCCCACCCGTCACCGGACCCACCATTCCCCAGGTGCGTATCTCAACCCACCCCCGCTGCTCACAGCAGACCACCCCTCCCCAAGGCCTGTCGCTTTCCCGGCCCCCGGCCCCAACAACCCCTCCACCCCCCACAGTCCCCAGAACCACCACCGCCCCAGCCCGCAAAGCCTGGGCAAAAGGACCATGTTTCAGCCGCTTGTCTGGCGGCCCTTCACCAGGGCTGTCGGCATGTCCCAGCTGCTCCTCCTGTGGTCTCCTGACAGGGCTACTTGCACGGAGGCCCCGTGCCTCCAACAGGCCCAGCATCGGCACCACTGGCCCGATCCCTGGCCCCAGTCAGGGCTCGCCGTGATGGTGTGCGGCAGGCACGGCCCCCTCCGTTGCGCAGGGGCCTCTGGAGCCCAGCCGCTCCGTCCACAGCTTCTGGGCAGAGCTGCTGTCACGGGGTTTTCGTGCCGCCGACAGGCCCAGTGCCAGCATTGCTGGCACACCCCTCAGCCCCAGGCAAGGCTTGCCACGGGGGTATGCAGCAGGAACGCCCTCCGGCGTGTAGGAAACCCTGGAGGCCCTGGGGCGAGCCAACAATGGGCGGGGCCCTCCCCGGCGGCAGTGCGCAGGCGCGCACATCTCGGCCCGTCGGAAGTCTTGCAGGCAGTCCGTTGGCCGCCGGGAGCCAGGCGTCAGCTGTGGAGGAGGCCAGGTAAGTGCGGTGTGGTGGTCCCGGGAGGTGCGGAGATGTTCAGCCAGCCGTGGGACCCCCGCCGAAGGTCGGGCCTGCCAGGCCCAACACTCAATGATGAA
>JAKJMR010017766.1:296589-335702 GCA_024449315.1 Daboia siamensis | reverse complement strand
TTATTATTATTATTATTATTATTATTATTATTATTATTATTATTATTCACAGATACAGGTTTTGTGTATCTGTAGAAAATCAATTTAAATCTTTTGTAACTTGGTATTACCAACCTACTCAACCTTACTCTGCTGTACAGAGTAAAGTGAATTGCCTTGGGGGAGAAAGGGCAGATATTAACAAAAGAAATGAGAAGTCCAGGAAAGGTAAGTATGTGCAGTCACCTCTCTAATTTACATGGCGAAAAAAAGAGAAAAAAGGAGGAACACAATCAGACTTGCAAGATTAAGTTATATAACAAGCCAACAGGAAGTCTTTCATTTTCCCCTCAGATTCTTTTCAAGGCCCAGAGCAGTTGTGAATTTCATACATCAGCAATGAATGGAAATAATAATAATAATAATAACAACAATAACAACAACAACAACAACCATCCCCAGTTCAAATGATAACTATATTGAAAAAGTATGCTAATCTGGATGAATGGCAAAAGGGTATTAATAAATTTATCTGGGCGGGAAAAAAACCAAGAGTTAAACTTAAGATTTTACAAGATGCACAGGAAAGAGGAGGACTTAAGGTGCTTAATTTGAAATTATACTATGATGCGGTGGTTTTAACACTGGTTAGTGATTGGCTCAATTTAACAAATAAAAGAATACTTTATCTTGAGGGATGGGACATTATATGGGTGGCATACATATTTAATTTATGATAAAAAAGTTGACAAGGCTTTTAAATCTCATATTTTAATAAGTGCTTTATAGCGTGTCTGGAAAAAGTACTATTATAAGTTAAATTATAAAATACCAATTTGGGGGATTCCTGGATACACGATAGAGGGTGTATCTATGGGTGTGAGTTTGGAAATGATTTCTTATAAGGAATTACTTAGATTGGTAGGGAATGATTGGCAATTAAAGTCGTTAGGTGAGTTAAAACAAGAAAATATTGTACAGTCCTGGTTCCAGTATACTCAACTGCAAGCTAGGTGGAAGTTAGATCAGAAGATTGGCATTACATTAACGGATGAAAATTTGGTAAAACAGATTAAAGATCAAAATCGAGTGCATATAAAGAGAATTTACAATGCTTTAATAGAATTGGATTCGGAAATGGAATTAGTTAAAGCCTTGGTGGAGCAGTGGGCTAATGCCTCCTTAAGTAACACAAGCTGCCTGCAATTAGTGCAGGTTCGCATCCCACCAGGCTCAAGGTTGACTCAGCCTTCCATCCTTCCGAGGTAGGTAAAATGAGGACCCAGATTGTTGGGGGCAATAAGCTGACTTTGTAATAATGCCGCTTGGTGTGTGTGTGAAAGCCCTAACAAGCAGGCATATACATAGAATGAAGGCTACTGCTAAGCTTGTAAGCTGCCCTGAGTCTTTGGAGAAGGGCGGGATATAAATGGAATTAAAATAAAATAAAAAAATAAATAAAGATTGCATGGTAAAGTGGGCTCAAAATATTCAAGAACCGATCCCATTGGAAATATGGGACGTAATTTGGGTTAGAAATGTAAAATTTACCCAGGCCCAAAATTTAAGAGAAAATTTTTATAAAATGTTTTATAGATGGCATTTGGATCTTAAAAAGTTGTCTTGTATGTATCCTAATTTACAGCCCAAATATTGGAGATGTGGCAGTTTGGATGCTTCTTATTTTCATATGTGGTGGACTTGTAGAAATATAAAAGCTTTTTGGATTAAAATTTGGTGGAATATTCAAAAGATTTTTAAGAAAAAGATAAAGTTTACTCCACAACTATTTTTATTGGGTGTTACTACAGATTGTGATACTAAGGAAATTAATTTGATGTTGAACTTGATAACAGATGCAAGGTTATTGGTAGGGCAATATTGGAAGAAGGATAGTTTGCCTACTATAGAAGAATGGACGGTTAAAATGTCAAATTTAGCAGAAATGGCTAAGATTTCTGCTTATCTGAAGGATCATTCACAAGAAAGATACATTTCGGTTTGGAGAAGATGGATAGATTATATTCAGAATAAATATGGGACTAAAAAGTTCCATCTAGCCTATGAATAAATTTTAGATTGTTATTATTACCAGTAGTTTATTATAGTGGAATTTTTATTAGTTTTAATTATATGGTATGATTATTAGTTATTAGTATTGTTTAATAACTTGGATATTAATTTGTTTATGTTTTTATTATTATTATGTCTACTTTTGTTTGTATTTATGTTAAAGGGGAGTTAAAGCGCATTATGAACTTGGTATCTATATAGTTGGTTAATGTTAGTTAGATTATGATTATTATATTTGTAACCCTGTATTCAGCTCTGGGAAGTGGGGGAGGGAGAGGGGGGTGGTTTTGGGTGGGTTGGTTTTGGGGATTATATTGTAACTTTTATAAAACTTTTTAATAAAAAAAACCCAACCATCCCCAGTGAGATATTACCTTGACGAGGTTGTGGGGCTTGTGTAGTCTGAGGAAGATGAGAGCTATGCCAGAGATTCAACCATACTGGACAGGTCTCATCAGAGGACTCAAGACAAAGAGTGTCCCATAAAAAATATGGTGAGATTTCAGAATGCCATACCAGTTCGGATGTCGCCCGGGTTAACAAGGTCCATGCTAGATGTTGGAGTTCCTGGATATCTGGTGAAAAATGGGTTACACGACTCAGGACTGTTGGCTGAGCAACCAGGGCCAGCAGCTGCAGAACTACTGGAAGAAAAGGTGTTTACCCGTCGCAAATACACAGTGATTGAAAACAAAGAAATAATTATCTGTTATTACAGATCAAGTCTAACAAGAAGAGGATATCTAAAATGAATGCACCAGTTCTGGAAAGAACAACATCCAGAATCAGAAATAACAGAACAGAGACTACCAGATTAACGCCGATTTATAATATGAAATAAAGTATTCACAGAAACAGAATTGGACAAACTGCAAAGGTTTACCCAGGGCAAAGAAATCAAAGCCTTGCCAGAAGTAATTCAGAATGTAGAGGCAAGCCAGGGAGAGTTGGGAGTGAAGGAATCCAGCAGAGATATACAACTGTTCTCATTTGGAAACCAGGCACCTTTTCCTCAGGAAGAACAAAGCCCTCTAACTAAAGAAATACAAGAATTGAAACAAAGAATAACTGAGCATCTGGAACAACACAAAAACAACAGAATAAGGCTGCCTGCATCGAAGCTTGTTCCAAAGAAACAGCTAGCACAAGCATTAACCGATGCAAATACTGCAATATCAAGTATAAGCACCAATTCACAGCAAGAAATACCTGGGATGCAAAATCAACAAAGAAAAACAAACAAACAGTGCACCACAAAAATGGAAGGTTAGACTAGAAAATAAGATCAGCAAGTTAAGATCACGTGCAAGCAAGCTAGAACAGATGAAAGAAAAGAAGCTGAAGAACAAGAAGACCAAAGAATACCCAATCAAGAAATACCACTTAGAAACAAGGAAGATCAAGGAAGTACTGGAAATAATAAAGCAGCAAATAACAGCTATAGCCAGGAAAATCAGTAGATACGAAGCTCGAATTGCAAATTATAGGCAGAACCTCCAATTTCAATCCAATCAGAAACGTTTCTACCAATCCATCAATGGAGAAACTGCAAAGAATCAGTCAGTACCTGACAAGGAAGAAACAGTGCAGTTCTGGAAGCAGATATGGGATAACCCAAAGAAACACAACAAGGATGTGGCTTGGTTAAAAGAAGTGGATGCAAATAAAACAGAAGTTGAAATGAAAGAACTAGTAATAACAACAAAAATGGTGGGAAAAACAGCAAGGAAAATAAAAAAATTGGTCAGCACCAGTTGAAGATGAACTGTGTGGGTTTTGGTTGAAACATCTAACTATTATATACCCACTCATTGCCAAGCAGTTCAACAATACACTACAAGGAGGAGAAATTGAAAAGTGGCTAACAACTGGGAAAACCTACCTAATAATGAGAAATCCAGCAAAAGGGGCAACACCAGGCAACTACAGGCCAATTACCTGCTTACCAACAACTTTCAAATTGCTAACTGGTGTGGTAGCTGATGCAGTACAACAGCATCTAGTTGAAAACAATCTCTTTCCACCCAAACAGAAAGGAAACTGCTCCAATAGCAGAGGAACAAAAGATCAACTCCTAATAGACAAAATGATCTTGGAAAACTGCAAGAAAAGGAAGACCAACCTGAATGTGGCATGAATTGAGTACAAAAAGGCATTTGACTCTCTGCCACATGACTGGATAATCAAGTGCCTAGAAATAACAGGAGTCAGTAGAAACATCAGAAAATTTGTGCAAGATCGATGACAGAATGGAAGACACAGTTGCAGGTCAATGTTGAAAGACTGGGAGAGGTTAATACCAAGAGAGGAATATGTCAAGGAGATTCATTATCACTACTACTGTTAGTTATTGCACTGTTTCCTTTGTCAACAATACTGAATAACTCAGGCTATGGCTATCAAACATCAAAAACATCTGCCAGACTATCCCACCTCCTTTACATGGATGATCTGAAGCTATATGGAAAAACAACATCTGAAATAGAATCACTGCTCAACACTGTCCGTATATATAGCCAAGATATTGCAATGGAGTTTGGCTTGGACAAATGTGCCACACTTACTCTCAAACAAGGAAAAATAGTGAAAATTGAAGGAATCAAGATGCCCCACGAAAATTACATTAAGTGTCTGGATGAGGAAGATTACTACAAATACTTGGGTATCCTTCAAGCTGACAACATCAAGCACACTGAAGTCAAGAAAAAGATTAGAGAGTGAAGAAGATCTTAAAGTCCAAACTCAATGGAGGAAATACCATGAAGGCAATCAACACCTGGGCAATTCCAGTCATTAGATACCCAGCTGGAATAGTGGACTGGACTCAAGCAGAACTAAAAGCAATGGATAGGAAGACCAGAAAAATAATGACAATGAATCATGCCCTTCATCCATGCAGTGACATTGACTGACTCTTATCTACCAAGGCAAATAGGTGGACGTGGAATGCTGCAAGTACATCAGATGGTTGAAGAAGAAAAAATGGCTTTGGAAGAATATCTGAAGGACAGTGATGAAGATGCACTGAAATTAGTATATCAGGAAGGCTTACTGACTACTGGAAAGACCAAACTGGCCTACAAGAAAGACCAAATGAAGAACAGAATAGAGGCATGGGAAGACAAAACACTACATGGCCAGTACATTAAAAAAAAAATAGCTGGGAAAGCAGAGAATAACATGATCTGGCAATGGCTAAGAGCAGGAAAGTTGAAGAAAGAGACCGAGGAACTAATTCTGGCTGCACAAGACCAAGCCTTAAGGACAAATGCATACAAAGTCAAAATTGAGAAGACAGCAGCATACAGTAAGTGCTGCCTATGCAAAGAAGCTGAAGAAACAGTGGACCATCTGGTAAGCTGCTGTAAGATCGCACAGACTTACTACAAGCAGTGGCATGACAAAGTAGCAACAATTGTGCATTGGAAGGTCTGCAAGAAGGTCTGCAAGAAATACATTTGCCTGTAAGCAAGAACTGGTGGGATCATAAAATAGAAAAAGTCATAGAAACTGCTGTGGGACTTCAGAATTCAAACAGACAAGCACCTGCAACATAATACCCTGGACTTAGCAATTGTCAATAAGAAAGACAAAAAAGTTGGGATAGTGGACGTGGCAGTGCCTGGATGAGAAAGAACTGGAAAAGGTAACAAAATACCAAGACCTACAAAAAGAAATAGAAAGACTGTGGCAAAGGCAAACAAGGGTAGTACCAATAGTAATAGGCGCCTTGGGTGCAATCCCAAAACAACTGGAGCACCACTTGAACACCATTGGCATTGACAAATTCGCCATTAGTCAATTGCAAAAGGCAGCCTTACTAGGAATTTCTTCCACCCCGCGACGATATCTGTAATACCATCAAACATCCACATCTGCCTATCCCAGGTAGATAGACAAAAATGCCAAATCCAGTCTGAACATCTGGCTGACTGTGAGATTATCATCATCATCATCATCATCATCATTATTATTATTATTATTATTATTATTATTATTAATTATTTTAAAGGGACCTTGAGATGTTCTAGTCCAATCCCCTGCTCAAGTAGGAAACCTTATACCATGTAAGACAAATGGTTGTCCAGTTTCTTCTTAAAAGCTTCCAGTGTTGGAGCAGTCACAACTTCTGGAGGCAGGTTGTTCCATTGATTAATTGTTCTACCTGTTCCATAATCAATATATTAATAATCAATATATTAATCAATATAATCAATATATTCCAATATATTAATATATTAATCAATATAATCAATATATTCCATAATCAATATATTAATTAATGATATATGTCCTTGATCTTTTCTTCTTCCAGTAGTATTTTTCTTTTGTCAACATTAAACAAATATAGTTCTTAATACTTTCAATGCATACAAGGTTAGTTATAAACATTTTTCTTGTGTTTGTACAAATAACAGTAAGATCAGCATATAAGATCTTTTCTGATCAACTTATATTTCAATTGTATTTATAAAAGTCATCTTATTAAGTCACTATATGTCCTGTTTTCAAGATTCTTATTTTAGCTTAATTTCTCCTCTGTATTCAGACCATTCTTATCAGTCATAATTTTCTCAAAGTTAATTACCTTTAAATAGTCAAACTTTTCATTCACATACACCATCCCAATATTTTTACATTTCATATATTATAAAAAGTGCTATACTACTTGTATATCTTATCCCTCTTACTGTAGGGCCCCTTTATATCCATAATTTATCTATTCTTTTAACCATATTCAAACAAGTGTTTAATCATATAGCACTCTATCTGGTAGGTCGAATCAAATCTATATCTAACTCTAGTCTTCTTCTTTTGCCAAGTAGCTTTCCAAATCAGTGTGTTCAGCTTGCCAGGGGATTCTTCCTGTAGTTTTGTAAATACTGTTGGGAATAAGGAAGACAAGTTAGGTAGGATGTGCATTTTTTGTCTCTCAAGATCTAATGATTTTCTTGGCTGCTCTATAATCCATTTTGTTAGATCTTCTTTCCTATCTTCAGGTCTGTTTTGAAAGCCTGAAAAATAAAATATCTTTTCCATTTCCATTGTTGTGGCAAAACCTTGCAAGTTTTCTTTTGTTTGTATTAAGCTGTGGTTTTCTTCATTTGTAGCTTTCCTCTTTGGGTCACTGTCCCCTAGTTTATGTTCTGTTATCTTGTTCATTCTTTGTTGTTGTTTTCTGAGAGATTTTTAATTATAAGTTTAGGTTAAAGAGGTGCTCATTTATGATGTCAAAGTTGCTTTTAATCTCATCATGATTTCAGACCATTGTCATTTGAATCTGTCGCAGCATTTATATATTTTCTCCTGGAAAATATTTGTCTTCTCTTGGAGTTTTGCTCCTGCAGATCTCTGATGTTCCAGGCTGGGGCCTTCAGAAAATGATATTAGGTGTGGTTTCCTGCCACTTTTAGATAGGTATGTAACATTCATTTTATCTCCCCCCTCCAGATAGTCTTTCACTGGTACTATAGTCTCTGTAATTAGCCTTGTCAAAGCTGCCAATCTTAAAGTCCAAAGAACCAATTCTTGTTTAGTTCTTATCTTTATATATGGTTTTCATAATCCAGTGCATTTCCAATTGTCAAAACACCACTAAAAGTGGTATTTTATAACAGTTCTTCAATTCAGGGGTCTTGCAATTATCAGCCAGCCAGTGTTGCAGTCTAGAACGTTTAACCACTTAAGAGCTTTCCAGTAAATTCCCCCCTAGAAGATTAGCCAAAAGTCAAGGTTTTTCTTTTTTTGCAAACAATTCTTGAGCTTAGAGATCACAGTTCAATAAGTGTTTATAATTCCAAAAGGTCAGCAGTTTTTAAAACAAGTATAGTTCTTACTCTGTAGCAGATGGTCCAGTGTATTTTCTTTCCTCTGTTCCCAGCTGTTCTCTATTTAGCTAGAAGTCACTGAGGTTCAAAGGAATAAGTTGTTGTTTTGTTTCTGGGCATCTAGCTAATTTCTGAGTCAATGCATATACTATTCTATGCTCTAATTCTCCACTAGATGTCAGTAGCTATTCATTTTCCAACTTTTCAAACAAATAATTATTTTGTTGTAATTTTATCAATACTCTTTCAAATGTGGAATCTTAACAGTTTTCATAATTTTCAGGTTTATCCAGACTAGTATTATTAACTTCATTTCAATATATTTCTGTCACACATAAAAATTAAATCTCTGCTTCCGTCTATGGATGAGTGGGGTTGCGGTCTCCTCCCTTCTCACTTTCAAAGGATTTTTTGCTTCTTGGGGATCTTTTCCAGAAAACAGTTACAAAATAGAAGAGAGAAGATTGATATTCTCACCCAGTTTCAAGCATGCTATTCACAGTTGTTTTGGTTAGTGCTTTTGGACTTCGGCTGCCTGTAGCTTGGGCTAGTCACCCAGGTGTAGCTAGCCTTTCTCCTGTCAGTTGGGAGGGTTTCTCCCGAATCAAAGGGATGGACCGCCATCATTCTGCGATCATTGGGGGCCTCCTCCTTCGCCACCTCCAGGGGGACTTTACACCCATTTAGGGTCCCCTGGCAGGGTGAAACCAGCCATGGGATGTGGAGCCCCACAATCCCTCGGCCGTGTCACTACAACACAAGACCAGAAATAAGAAATTTCTCTAAGTTCTAGTTTGGTTCTCTCCTTGATTAGTTTTCATCCATTACTTCCTGTCCTGCCTTCAGGTGCTTTGGAGAATAGCTTGACTCTCTTCTTTATGGCAACTACTGAGATATTGGAACACTGCTGTCATGTCACCCCAAGTCCTTCTCTTCATTAATCTAGACCAGGGGTAGGCAACCTCGGCTCTTTTATGAGTCATGGACTTCAACTCCCAGAATTTCTGAGTCAGCTATGCTGACTGAGGAATTCTGGGAGTTGAAGTCCACGAGTCATAAAAGAGCCGAGGTTGCCTACCCCTGAACTAGACATACCCAATTCCAGCAACCATTCTTTATTTGTTTTAGCCTGCAATCCTCTTATCATCTTTGTTGCTCTTTCTCTGTACTCTTTTTTACATCATGGTGACCAAAACTAGATGCAGTATTCCAAGTGTGGCCTTACCAAGGTGTTATAAAGTGGTATTAACACTTCAAATGATCTTGATTCTGTCACTCTGTTAATGCAGCCTAGCACTGTGTTGGCTTTTTTGGCAGCTGCAGCATACTGCTGGCTCATATTTAAGTAATTGTCCACTAGGACTCTGATATCCCTCTCACAGTTATCTCTATTGAGCAAGGTACCACCTATACTATACTTCTGCATTTGGTTTTTCTTGCCTAAATGTAGAACCTTACTTTTTTCACTATTGAATTTCATTTTGTTAGATAGTGCCCAATATTCAAATTTGTCAAGATCCTCCTGTACCTTAAGCCTATCTTCTGCAGTATTGGCTATTCTTGCCATCTTTTTTCCCCTCTTCCTTTGTCTTTTTTATTTTTCTTATGAATGTTTTTAAAACAGTCATTTGTTCCATTCTTTCAAAGAGAAATAACAACTAGGCACTCACATTCCCCTCTAGGCATTGTTTCACAATGTGCTATATGTAGTTGTTCCATCTTCTCATCCATTGATTCTTCTGAGGTGCGTATGACAGACAGTTCCTGGAAAATAACTTACATTTTCCTTGTTGTCATTTATCTAATTTTTCTACCTTTTTGGTAATGGGAAGCAATGCTAGGTTTGACAGATATTGTCAACTTACTGTAAGCAATGGTTATGTCACTGACACATTTACTCTTTAAGTACACTACTTGGAAGAAAAGGTCAACAACTGAATCCAGAATCTGCTGCATTTGCAGGCCTAAGGAAGTCAGTTATTGCTTTAGTAGACGTTGTTGCCTTCCAGTAATGAGGCTGTGGACTGATCTACCAGCTCAGTTTGTGGTGAGGTAGAAGCTTGTTCTGAAATTATTTGAACTCCTTTATTTCTAAGGGAGAAAATGTTGTTATTGCTTTTGTAAGTAGTGGGTTTATGACTGATCTGTGCCATCTCAGTGGAGGGTTTGATAATCTTGTTTTTAGTATTAGGGTAGATATTGTGCATACATTGACATGGACTTTAAAAGTGTCATTAATTTGAAGTGATGAGATAGGTCTTGATGATGGACTGTTGTAGTAAGTTGGCATGTTGATGGGGGTTCAACATTATTAGGTTGAATTTTGTGCATATTGGATCTGGTTTTCTGTAGTGTGCAGTGGAAAATGACTATTAAAAATGCAAGGGTTTGGGATTGGATGCCAGTTACACAGATCACTTTATGGTTTAACACTGGAAATCACCAGACAACACAAGAACAGAATATGGATGTCATCTAAAGACAGTCTATGTTACTACATTCTATCACAGTTATATCTAGTTGATATTTCTTACTATTAGTATATTAGTATTTTAATTTGTACTTTGTTTATTTACACCACTGTATACAGTAATATGGGCAAGCAGAGACTGCCTTTGGTAGAACTGTAAAATCTTCTGTTACCCCCTTAAAAAGTATCTGCCTCCGCTTGAAAATAAAGTTCTATTATATATATGGTCTCAATGAGGAATATAAGACAGTACTTGGGGCAGGGGGCAGGTTATCAGCACATTCACACAACCTATTTACTTTCCTCCATAAATGCTTACTGTGTAAGTGCTTTGAATCTTGATTACTGCTTCAGTCTTGGGAAATTGAAGATAAAGTGTGGACTAAGCTTTAGCATGTATAAAAGGGTAGTTTCCCTTAAAAATAGCTATAAAAGCCGGTACGAAAACCATAAGTGAGTGCAAAGATGTCCATTAAAAAATGACTATACCAATAAACATCTGCTTTTTTCATAAAAGTATAGGATTTGGCTCACTATATATCTTAACTTTTTTTTCTTGATATTATTCCTCTATTTTCATTACTTTCTTTTTCTTTTTATAAAAACATTAAAGTTGACCACTGAGTCTAACCTAGTATCATAATTCCTATGGATGTTTATTCAAAACTGTAAAATTATTTTTGAATTTTAACACAACTTCACTTTGGTGAAAGGAGAGAAGATGTCATATGGGAAAGACCAGGGCCATATGTTACATGTTAAGTTCCAATTAAAATGATTTGTTGCTCATGGCCAATGCAGAGGAATTTATTCTCAACTAACAGCACAACTTTTGGCACTAGATAAGGGTGAATTCAATTCAAGGGGGGTTGGATGGAATTCAAAAGGGGTTGGACATAGTCTGCTTGTGGCAGTGTAGAGATTGTAGGCTGATCCCTCTTTTGACTCTGCTCCCAGGTTCTGTCACTCCTTCTCCTACATCAGATATTTAAGGAATTGTAGCTACCATCCTGCTTCTTCTCTCCTTTGACAATAAGGGCAAGGACTACCCACATTGCTGTGGAGTTGTGAATAACCACATTTTTTTAATTTAAAAACTGAAATCCTGCATTAAACAGATGTGAATACATTTATTTGCTTTTAAAAACATAAAGGAATCTAAAATGATACATATGACCTTCTACTTTTATTATAACTGCAACATGATACATGTGGCATATGTGCTTTTGTTGTTACATAGATGATAAATATGTATATAACCTTCTAAATTCTTCCTCTTATTTACTACATTAAACTGTTAATGTACAGCCCATGATTACATTACACACAGAGAAAACATTGAACGGTATTAATTAACATGAGACCACAGAGTAGCAATTGTGTATTAAAAAAGGTTAGCACAGCAGGGTCTCAGAAATGAAAGGTATTCTAATTTCCATATAATAGAGAGAAAAATCCTGTTAACCTTTAGACATGGGGAAATGGAGCTAATCACAGCACTAAAACTGAAAAGATAGCAGACTTGGAATGCATGCATATTGTACTGTGTGTGTTAAAGTATTACTTCAGTCTGAAAGAGCAAAGTACAGGTTTATATTCTTAAAAAAGACTGTTTATTCTTGTGTTGCATGCTTTTGATCCACAGTTGTCTATGATTCACTTTAAAGTCGAAAAGAAAGATTTGTATGTCAAAGCCAGAAAAAAAGTTAGGTTATAAATAACAGAAATATGAGAGTTCGATTGTAGGATGTAAATCCTTAAGTAATATAGTAGAAAAAATAATATGAATGTCTGGAAACTTATATGTCTGGATACTTATACCTTAGCCTGTTTAACTTTGATGGACTGTTCAAAACAAGTCATTACCTTTTAGTAATCTCTTTTTATAGCTTAGTGGCATGGTCGTAAAGTGTGGTGTCACATGACCCATTGCACGCAGACAACAATTCCAGCCATCTGCTTACCAGCATAAAGTAAGGACCCTTTCAGTTGGTTAAGTGAGGACCTCACATGTTCACGACTTCTTACTTCCTGCTGGCTTCTCCATTGACTTTGTGGGAAGCCGGCAGGAAATGTTGGAAACTGTGAACACATGATCATGGCTTGCTGCAACATCATAATCATAGACTAGACATTGAGCACAACATCACGATCACCTGAATGCAAGAGCATTACAAGAACAAGTTCAAAGCTGTTGCAATTTTGAACAGTCACTAAACAAATGGCTGTAACCTGAGAACTACCTTTAATAAAAAGCAGAATCTGTTGCAAATAGAAGCACAAAGATGTCAGTGCATAGTCAGCCCTTTGAAATAGAGGGTTAATGTATTAACAGAAATGTGTGTTTCAGAATTCAATTCAAATTTGCAGCCTTTACATAATTCAGTGCCCAAGTATTAAGGGAATCCCATTACCAGATGCATTCTGCCTATCCAGTATAGATGGCTAAATAATACTTGCTGAAGATCATATCCAGTACCAGGAGGCTTAGGCATATTTGGTAAAGGGGCTCCTTTTCTGTGGAACTACTTGCCTCCCAAGCTAATAAAATTTCCCAGGCCCATGATACCTCTTGTAAAAAATTAGCTGTTCATTATTTTATTAATATCTTTACACTGCCCAATATCTAGTTCATAGATTAACACAATAGAAAAATCAAACTGTAATTTTCAGTCCTAATTTGGAGAGAAATACCATCATTTGTTAACTTCTGTTGTGAGCAGATTATCACTTTTGTGAAAGTAGAAGTCACTCATTGTGTAAGAAAGAAGAGCTTCATAAAGTTTCTGAATACAGAACTCATTCATTTGTTTCACAAAGTCTTTTCAGAATACCTCAGATGCAATTTAATTAATTAGTTAAATGAATTAGTTAAATACATAGCAGTACCTCCTCATCAGAGTGTAAAGGTCAATTCTAAGGAACAACATGGTTCTGTCTGAGCACCTAACTGCATCTAGCAAATCTGAGTGGCTGTTCTGCATCCTCTGTACAGCATCCTCTGTACAGCATGTGAAGCAGATTTCTTTTAGCTAAAGCTGTGAAAAAAGGTTTTTGGCATCCACATGGAATGGGATGTTCTGTGAGGCATTGTGTCATCTCTAGACCTATCATTGTTAAGAGGCAGAAAGATTTCCAGGGTCCAGTCTCCAAAATTAGAGTTTGTTAAGTTGCTCAAGAAGTGTCCATTAACTCTCTTTCATAGTATGCTACATTATGTATCAGAGTTTACATGCTCATACTCTGTTCTCTGGCAGCAAGTAAAATTCCACTGTAATTACCTTTTTATAGTACAGTGCTATTTTGACACTCCTGCTTTCAAACTCATCGAATTTGGTACTCAACGCATTTTGATGCAAAAATTTTGTCCTGGTACTCATCATTTGTTTGGTACTAAACACACAAGCTAGAACTTGTCATTTTCGACTACCTTGTGACTCAGTACATTATTCCTTATGGGAGAACTCATTGTTTTGTACTCATTGTTTTTGGTACTCAGTGCGCCTCCTAGAACCAATTAATGATGAGTACTGAGATATCATTGTATAGAATTACTTCTAGCTTATGTAATTTAGGTCTGAGGTTCACCTTCTTTAGGAAGATGCATTTGTTTAAAACTTTTATAGGAGATATAAATTAAGATTAAAAGTAAGAGCTCTTTAATTTTAATTTTTAGTTTGATTCTTTTCTTTCCTTTCTGCATTTGACTCAGCCTACTAAAACATATTACATACATAAATCATATTATCAATTTAACTTTAGCAGCACTGCTTACTAAACCTGATTCCTGTTGAGTGCTTTCAGAATAGAACACACCAAAGTTATTGCTATGCCTGGGACTTCCAAGGAAGAAATCGTGAACTAGAGACGGCTCCATTAAAACTAGAGCCAACAACCACAGCAAGTAGACCGGTTTTTTGTAATTCTCCTCTCCCTCTCCACCCTTTTAATTAAGGCTTTGTTGATTGATAAGAAATGGGATATGGGAAAAAGAGATTTATTGCATTTTAAGAAAAGATAGGTTACTAAAATTGTTTATACTTTTTGTTGTGAAACGGAAAATCATTTCGTTGTATATATCTATTTTCTTTTTCTACCGGTCTGCTATAGAGAGCGTCCTCTCGCACTGTATTGTGGTTTGGTATGCTGGCTTGACAGCCACTGATAGGAAGATATTACAGAGGGTGGTGAGCATAGCACAAAACATCGTGGGCTGTCCCCTGACACCACTGGATGACATTGCCAGGGCTCGCTGCCTTGGAAGAGTGAGGAAAATTCTCAGGGACGACTCATACCCTGGTCGGTACCTCTTTACTCTCCTACCATTGGGTAGGAGAATAGAAGTATAGCCAGCCGCACCAACAGGCTGAAGAACAGCTTCTATCCATGGGCTGTCAGGCTCCTGAACAGGAAATAACTCTATGTATAATAGACTTGTGAGGCTGGCGCATTGTGCAATTAGCTCACATGGCGTAACAAGATGATGGTTTTGTTGTCACTGTGAGTTGGGGCACGAAGGGAGGCTCAGCCAATCTCACTGTACACATGTTGTACTTTGATAATAATAAAGGTTCATTCTTAACTGTATTTTATTTTTCCTTTCTATTTTTTCTATTGTTTTCTTTTACGCATGTTCTATTTTTCTATTTATTCTTCTAGTTTCCTAATTTGTAAAAGTTTCTAAAATTTTAAATTGTAATTTTTAGTAAACTTACTATTTTTAAAAAAATGATTGCTATGTCTGGTAGCAGCACAGGTATATGCTGGGTCCTATAAAGTTATGTATGAATGTTATACTGTAACCTGTAAAATGTAAAAAGATGTAGGAAGTCTCATGCCCAACATACAGGAATTAAACTGTATGTTGGACATTGGAACCTGTCTAGAAACCAACTAGAAGTATGGTTTCAGAGTCTGATTATCTTCCAGATACTTTGCATTCTGGAATAACTAATAGCCTTAACTTCAACTTCAACTTAAACCACAATTGACACCAGAATCTTATTGATCTCATTGATCAAAGCAGTCATAAAGCAAGATGTCATGTGACTGCTTTGCTCAGTTCCCACAAGCCTGGCACTCCTGTTTATGATCATTAAACACATGGAATCTCAAATAAGGGAAAATGCCAAAGCAGAGAGGTAGTGTAATAAAGTGAGAAGGACAAGGTGTCGCAGGGGTAGGGAGGCTCTGTGCAGATGCGTGAGAGTCTCTGGGGCTGAAATTTCTCCCTGCTGAATTCCAAGTAGAAACCATTGACTTTCTGGGAAAGTTTGCAGAGAAAATTGCAAATGGTGATCACATGATTGTGGGGGACTTGACAATTGGTTATAAGTACAAATGGGTTGCCAAGTGGAATTAGTAAAGTCCTGATTAGTTAGTGTCTAAGTAGGGGTAGGTAGTTAATTATATTTATAAAAGAAATAATAAAACTTTCTATACAATAAAAATAATTTTTATAAGCTTGTGATGCTACTTTTCTTGCACTGAGAGTGATTACCAAGTAGTAAGATTGCAATTTCTAATACATGTTAATTGAATTTATTATAGCAGTCCTTCTTTCTGGCAGTAGGTCCCATCAATGTTTCTGTTCTTATAGGACTTATTAGCAGGGCTTATGATACAACCATAAAATTCTCTCAGATCCAAATGCAGTGTATAGTTCCCAGCTTATGTCCGAGAACATTTTTCTTTTCCACAAAATTAAAAAAAAAATGGTTTGGTCATGATTTAGTTAAAAAGAATACAGAAATGGAGTTTAGACCAGGTTTTGACATACTTGGCATTCCTGTTCACTTTTAAAACACCAAATACTTTTGAAACCAGAATGTTCTTTCTAGCTTTTATGTTTAAGAGAATTTATTTTGCTGGAATAACTAGAATAAAACAATGGAAATAAAAATGGCGGTATGGAAATAAAACATAATAGTTACAGAGAGTACAAACGTCCTTCACATACATATACAGACTGCATCCTATTTATGAGATAATTATGGGGCACCTTCCAGCATACTTTCTGGTCTTGCACTTCTGCTTATGAACAGGTTGTTAAGGTAAAAATCACCTTAGTAGAGGGCGAAGGATCGTGCCTCAGAGAATGCATGATGTGCATGAAGGAAGGAAATAAAACACGACGCATCATCTTACTAAATACCTTTTAATTACAAAAATATACAAACTAAATATATTATATAAAGAGAGCTAGCTGACTACATCCTAATGTAACAGACAGTAACAGCAAAGTGAAAAAAATAATAAGGAGTAACTGTGAGAAACTTTTCTAGACATGCGCACATAGCAGTCTGAAACCAAAACATAACTAGTCATATGGGCTTCACTATGGTTACCAGATAAGTGGTATCTCAACAGGTGCAGAGAGCAGGGAAAAATACAGTTAGAAATGAACTTTTCTGACGAACAAAAAAAACGTGCAGTGACACAGGTACATCTGCTGGATATCTTTAAATGTATCTTTAAATTTGGGAGAGGGAGGGAACCTGAATCACATAGGATTTCTCTCTTACACTGAGGTATTCTATATATGCTTATTTACATGATGCACTTGCCAGATATGAGAGGGGAGAATTAAAACTGGCACAGTCTATGGTTAGCTCCTTGCAATATTTCTCCCAGTATGAATGATCATACTGTATTTGCCTAAACATTCAGGATATATTTCTAAGTGAATAGCAATAATATGTCAAAAGGAAAGAAAGAGGAAGGAAGGAAGGAAAGAAGGAAGGAAGGAAGGAAGGAAGGAAGGAAGGAAGGAAGGAAGGAAGGAGAAAAAAAGAAAGAGAAAGAAAGAAAGAGAAAGAAAGAGAAAGAAAGAAAAAAAGAAAGAGAAAGAAAGAAAGAAAGAAAGAAAGAAAGAAAGAAAGAAAGAAAGAAAGAAAGAAAGAAAGAAAGAAAGAAAGAAAGAAAGAAAGAATCTGGTATATCCTTATTCTACTTAGAAAAAAAATGTGTCCCTTATTGGGGTACTTAGATTTAAAATTACCTTGCCAGTTACTGCCGATACCTGTATTGTCTATATACCTTACAAGTTATGAGACACTCTTGATGTATATAATTTCTTTTTATATTCTTTAGGTATTCTGACATGAGTATTCTACTTTTGAAAGGTGATTGATTGAAAACTCAAGAAAAGTTAATTTACTATTAATAATCATAAAAGACAGCAGCTCAAATACATAATATTTCTTCTGTAGATATAATGGAGTGATAAATACTGCTAAACCATAGAATCGGACCATCAGTTTTAGTGGCAATCAAGAATCTATGAATCTGTGGTTGTGTGTCTAGATAATTATGAATGAATTTTAATAGCTTGATCCATTTTCTGTTTCCTTGTGTTTGAAAAATAAACACTTTCTGATTAAAAAAGATTGTGCCATCTTAGAAGAAATACTTCCTGTAGATTGATGATTTTTATAAGGTAATAGGCTACTTAACTTTTTATTTAGTCCAAACTTTAAACTTCTATGTTTTTAGTGATGATTTTTTTAAAAAAATGATCAGTGAAATTCCTGGAAATTTTGGTACAGAATTTTTTGAAGAAAATATTTAAATACTTTTGTAATTCTTAACTTATGTGTAACAATTTGATTCATGGTTTAGTTTTATGTTATGTCCAAACTGAACTTTGTCAGTCACAAATGAAAATTTTTGAATAATACTTAAATCCACAATAAAATAAAAAATAATAAAAGCAACAATCTTGTTGTTAAAAGTACCTATGCAATAAGGTAAAGGGAAAGGTTCCCCCGCACATGCGTGCTAGTTGGTTCCGACTCTAGGGGACGGTGATCATCTCCGTTTCAAAGCCGAAGAGCCAGCGTTTGTCTGAGGACGTCTTCTGTGGTCATGTGGCTGGCAACACTAGATGCCAAAGGCGCACGGAACGCTATTACCTTCCCACCGCAGTGGTCCCTATTTTTCTACCTGCATTTTTACGTGCTTTCGAACTGCTAGGTTGGCAGAAGCTGGGACAAGTAGCAGGCGCTCAGTCTGTTACACTGTACTCGGGATCTGATCCACCAAACTGCCGACCTTCTGATCGACAAGTTCAACGTCCTAACCCGCTGAGCCACCGCGTCCCTTACCTATGCAATATGCACACATAAAACAACTTTAAAAGTAGTAAGAGACTTGAGTGAACAAGGGGGGGTAGGGAGCAAGGGAGGGGGGAGAGAGCTAATAAGACAACTCTGGAAGGCTTACCGATAACAAAAAGATAAATATATAAGTAAGTAAAATTCTAAAACTATGCAAATAAAATTATATCCCAGAATACATAGTTACATAAACTAGCATTCAATAAAATCATGAAAATAATATATAAATCTGTTTAAAAAGTTGTTGGCATCTTTGACTTCATTGTAATAATTTCCATAAACTCTTAAGATACTAGTTGTTTGATATAATGCATATATCCTTCACATGAGTACACTTAATTGCACATGTGACAGAATATATCTCAGGTATCAAGACTTTCATGGAATGCGTATGTCAGCTTTAAAAATGAGCATGGCTGCGGCCATCTTCTTTATTCATTTTCAGTTTGATACATTGAAAGGAGGGAGGGGGATTGCCAGGAGTTTTGCTAGTCTAAATAAATTTTGGTCCCATGGGAACCAAGGTCATCGGCTGCTCCCAAGACTGCAGGCTGGGCATTTCGTGAAAATCCCGCCAAGAAGATGTATTGGGGAACACAGTTGTTTGCATACTTTAGGGGTAGGATTTCTTAACTTTGTATTGGGGAATTTTTACGTGTGTCTTCAGATTTGGTTTCACTTTTGACGTGCCGATACTTTGTAACTAATAAACATGTTCTCTGAGGAATTTCTAAGCCTCAGAGTTCTGCTTTATTTGTCTCTGTTGTAAGCATGACATTAAACCAAGTCTCTTAAAACTTCGTTTTCTCGGACTGCTGGGCTCCAACAGCCTACCTACTCACTTTTGGGAGAGTGGTAAAGATTTGGCAAAGATTCAAAATGGAAGAGAAAAGTGAAACTGCTTGTAGCCGCAACAGGACTCAGGATGTTGGAGCGCAGGCTGGCACTCCAGCCACCAAGGAGGTGTCACTGGCAGGGGCTTGGCCAAAAGTCAGGTTAATCCAACCTGGGAAGCTGGCACCACTGGAAGGAGCTACAGCCCTAGAGGACGTCTTCAAAGCCGAGGCTGCCCCTCAGTGCAAAAGCACTCTGTAACCTCTGAAGAGGAGCTCCTATTGCTGCCATTCCAGGGTTCTTCATCTGTGGATGGCAAGAAAGGAAAAGGCTCAATGGGATGGGACAACTCTGGCGAGTGGAGATTTCAGTCCACAGCCTCTCACTCGAACAGTGAAGGAGAAATTCAGCCAGCTGGAGGTGAGGGATACGATTCCTGTTGCCCAAGAAGTGGTTGCCATGGGGGGAAATGCCAAGAACTACCCATCTCTTCCCCCCCTTCGCCAGAGTTCCATCCCAGCTGCCGGAGTCCATGCTGCTTCACCCATCTCCCAGTCAGCTATGATACCATCCCCCAGTCGGACAAAATCGCTCAGATTCGGACCGGTTTGGACTCCAACTGGGCAGAGTCTGACGATCAGGACATGGGTGGTCTTGTCGATGTTATCTGGGAGGAGTTCGATCCTGTGACTCCAGAGGAAGTGGACAGGATTATGGGGAAGCTGAGCTCCACCACGTGTTTATTGGACCCGTGCCCTTCCTGGCTGGTTTATGCGGCTCGGGAGGGGACACGAGGCTGGCTCCAGGCGGTGATATCTGCTTCCTTGAGTGAGGGTAGTTTCCCCTCCGTCTTGAAGGAGGCGGTGGTGAGACCTCTCCTCAAAAAGCCTGCCTTGGACCCAGCTGTATTAAACAACTTTCGTCCGGTCTCCAACCTTCGCTTTCTTGCGAAGGTTGTTGAGAGCGTGGTGGCGCATCAGCTCCCTTTGGTCCTGGAGGAAGCTGACTATCTGGACCCGTACCAATCGGGTTTCAGGCCCGGGTACAGCACGGAGACGGCATTGGTCGCTCTGGTGAATGATCTCTGGAGGGCTCGGGACAGGGGTTGTTCTTCTGTCCTAGTCCTATTAGATCTCTCAGCTGCTTTTGATGCCATCGACCATGGTATCCTGCTGCGGCGTCTCAGGGGATTAGGAGTGGGAGGCACGGTTCTTCAGTGGTTCTCCTCTTACCTCCTGGGACGTTCGCAGTCGGTGTTGGCAGGGGGACAGAGGTCGACCTCGAGGCCTCTCGTTTGTGGAGTTCCTCAGGGGTCGGTCCTCTCGCCTCTACTGTTCAACATCTATATGAAGCCTCTGGGTGAGATCATTCGCGGCTTTGGAGTTGGGTATCATCAGTATGCTGATGATACCCAGCTTTTCATTTCGACCCCAAACCACCCCAGTGATGCCCTCGACATGATGTCCCGTTGTCTGGAGGCGGTCTGGGTCTGGATGGGGAGGAACAGGCTTCGGCTCAACCCTGACAAGACTGAGTGGCTGTGCGTGCTGGCATCTCGGGAAACTCAGATCATTCCATCTCTTACTATTATTACCCCCCGTAGATAGGGCTCGCAACTTGGGAGTCCTCCTAGATTCACAGCTTTCTTTAGAAAATCATATAGTAACTGTGACTAGGGGGGCCTTCACCCATGTTCGCCTGGTGCGCCAGTTGCGGCCCTATCTAGACCGGGATGCCTTGCATACAGTCACTCATGCGCTCGTGACCTGTCGGTTAGACTACTGCAACGCTCTGTACATGGGGCTGCCCTTGAGGACCACTTGGAGGCTCCAACTGGTGCAGAATGCAGCCGCACGAGTTGTGTTGGGGGTCTCCCGATACTCCCATGTTACACCTCTGCTCCGTGAGCTGCATTGGCTTCCGGTTGCCTTCCGGGTGAGATTCAAGGTACTGGTAATGACCTACAAAGCTCTACATGGCATGGGTCTGGAGTACCTTAGGGAGCACCTGCGGCCGGCATCAACTTCCCTCCACCCAGTGCGCTCCCACAGAGAGGGCCTCCTCAGGGTGCCACCAGTCAGAGAATGCCGACTGGTGGCCCCCGGGGGAGGGTGTGCTCTGTGGGTGCGCCTGACCTGTGGAACCGTTTACCGGTTGGGCTCCGGATGGCTCCCGACCTCCGCTTCTTCCGACGTGATCTAAAAACCTATTTGTTTGAACAAGCTGGCCTGGTCTGATGGGTTTGGGTTTTAATTATTGTGTTTTTAATGTTTTTAAATATAATTTATTTACTGTATTTGGGCACCAGGGTTTAATCTGTTTTTAATTTTTGTATTTTGGTATTCTGGTATTTATTGCCCTGTTCACCACCCTGAGTCCTTCGGGAGAAGGGTGGTATACAAATTAAATAAATAAATAAATACCAAGCCCTGTGTCCCAGCCAATTTTGTTCCACTACCTCAGGATGCCAGTCCTGGAGTCCAGCCAAGAGAAGTCCAGAGAGTGATTCGGCCACATCCCCAGGACCAGCAAGCCACCCAAGCCCAGCAGTAGGTGCAGGCAGCTCTGTCGAAGTTTGAGCTGCCTCCCATCAAGCCCACCTTTGATGGGGATCCCGAGAAGCTGACTTTCTTCTTAAACCAGGTGTGGGCTCATTTAGATTGCTACACTTATGCCTGCCTGCATGGAGCTATGATGGTGAATGCAGTAGTGGCAAATTTAGACCAACCTCCATGACGAAGGGGCTCTTGAATTGCACATTAATCTATTTATGGCGCAACTGAGGGGTCAGTTTGAAGATGAATCCCAAGTCCTACTGGCCGAGAAAAATATCCACCACTAGAAGCAAAGGGGGTTCTCCACAAAGCAGTATGTCCATAAACTCACTAGAATTGTTAACCGACTGGCAGTGGCCTGAGCAATCACTGATCAACTACTTCAGATGGGTTAGATCGCAACTTGCTTCAAGCCTGCATCATTCAAGTTCTTCCCAAACTGTTGCGTGAGTGGTACCTTATGGCGGTGATGCTGGACATTGAGCTGGACCACCCCTGAAAGTCAAGCACCACCAAACCCAAGCCACCGCGTGTCCAAGAAAAACACCTCTATGGCCAACGTCCCCAAGCCTCTGCAGCTGCCAACATCTCCGAAGTACCAGCCAGGGCTCCAATCAAGTGCTACCAGTGCAGTCAGATGGGTTACCGTGCTGTGGAGTGCCGAGCTCCTCACGCTCAACATAGAAGCACCTCAGTCGCGGCCATGAAACCACAAAGAGCGCCTGGGGGAGAAGAGAGAAAACCAACTGGGTACGTCAAGGCTTGGGTGTCAAAGTCTCCCTTCCCGCCAAGCTTGATGCCAAACCCCAATCTGAGCAACAGCAGATGCTGGCACCATATGAGGAAGGTGAGGAGGACCCTATGGGGAGTTAGCCCATTACCTCTTTTGCCATTCCCGCCACGCTGATAGTGCCCAAAATGGGCTCACATGAATTTGAACATCCTATAGACTTGGGTTGCACTCGGTGTTTAATTAACTTACCCACTGTGCTCAAACTGGGAATCTGGGTCAAGCTATTACCCCTGCCCATGAGGTTTGAGTAGGCCGACGGGTCCCTTATCGGAGGTGCCCCTGCCAGGCACCTAACCGAACCTGTGCATTTGGAAATGGGTCGGCATTGGGAAATTGTCCATTTTGTGGTGTTTCCAAAGATGACCAAAGCTATAATTTTGGGGCTAGCATGGTTGGACAAATGGCATCCTAACATCTGGTGGGAGGAGAGAATGTGAAAATTAAGACTGGGGACAGGACCCCTCCCACCTGACACTGAAAATAAAACAAAGACACTGGCCATCTGCGTGATGCAAAGGGAGCCCCGTGAAACCCTAAAGACTGTAGCCAAAAGGCTGCAGGGGACTCAACTTGTCCCCACTGAGTACTGTGATTTGGCAGAAGCATTTTGTGAGAAGGACTGTGCTATTGAAATTCTGCCCAGTGCCAAACTCCCTAAACCAAGGATGTACTTACTATATGACACCCAAAGAGATGAAAGAACTGAGAGAGTACATCAATAAAAACTTAGCTAGGGTTTTTATTCAGTCCCCAAATCACCTGTGGCTGCTCCCGTGCTTTTCAAGGAAAAGAAAAGCTCTCTTAGATTATGCATGGATTTTAAATCCCTCAGTGCTGTCAGAATGGAAAATATGTACTTTCTCCACCAGATGAAGAACATGTTAGCCCACCTGGCTAAAGGAAAAATCTTTACCAAGCTGGATTTAAGAGAGACTTATTACCGGATCCAGATCAAGGAGATGGATGAGTGGGGAGTTGGGGAGTTTCCAATTTAAAGTGATGTCTTTTGGACTGCAGGGCCCCCTGCTGTGTTTATGCAATTGATAAGTGCTCCATGATCATTTATACAAGGGGGGGTTTGGTTTATCTTGATGACATCCTTATTTACTCTGAAACCATGGATGAACACATCAAAATGGTCCATGGGGTGTTAAAGAGACTGTTGAAAGCCAAACTGTATGGAAAGCTGTCAAAATGTGAATTTCACCAGACCCGCTTAGATTATCTAGGGTATCGGATTTCAAATGAGGAGCTAGAGATGGACCCTGCCAAAGTTAAAGCAGTACTGGAATAGTAACCCACACACACACACAAGCAGCTTCAAAGTTTTCTGGGGTTTGCTAACTTTTATCATCAATTTATTCCCTCTTTTGCAAAGATAGCCATGCCAATCACCAGTTTACTCAAAACAGGCAAAGGAGGAGGGAAACCCCAACCTTGTCAGCCATTGCAATAGTCATTAGAGTGCCAGGCAGCATTAGAAAAACTAAAGAGACTCTTTGCAGTTGAACCAGTTCTTAAACACCCTGACCCTAGACAACAGTTCATCGTTCAAGCTGATTCAAGTGATGTGGCTGTGTGGGCCATTCTCCTACAAAAAAATCGCAGAGGGGAGTTACAACCTTGCACTTACATTTCCTGGAAATTAACTGACACTGAGAGGAGGTGGGCTGTTTGGGAGAAAGAGGCTTTTGCAGTTCATGGGGCTTTGCTGACATAGCGTCATTTCTTGGAAGTGGGGGGGGAATACCTTTTGAGGTATGGACTGATCACAAAAATTTGGAGGCTCTCAAGACTCCCTGTAAATTATCCCCCAGGCAAGTTCGGTGGGCTCAGTACTTCAACCGTTTTAATTTTACTTTAAAATATTTTCCTGGGAGTAAGAATTTTTTGACTGATGCCTTGCCCCAGTTCAAGAACAACTGAGAGGAAGTAATTAACTCCATTATTCCTCCACTGCAATCAGCTTTTCAAATAACAACCAGATCGCACACACAAGAGACCCCCTGCTAGTCCTGACGATCGCTCGCTAAAGGAATTGAAGGAGAAATCAGACTGATGCCTGGTGTAAAGATATGAAATCTATATTAACCTTAAGGGGAGGGCTGGCTTGGAAGGGTTCTGAGTTATACCTCCCAATGGCCTCAGGCTCCAGGCATTACAACAGAGTCATGACACTAAGCAAGTGGGTCACTTTGGATTTTTAAAAACATTGCATCTGGTGCGAAGGCAATTCTGGTGGCCAAGAATGAAAAAAGGACATTGAGAGTGATGTTAAGACTTGTGCCACTTGTGCTACCATGAAGAGGCGTCTTGGAAAACCACAAGGTTTATTGCAGCAGGTGGCTGATCCTTCTCAACCTTGTGAGGATATAGCCATGGATTTTATAGTGGAATTACCTGAGAGCAAGGGAAACACGGTAATATGGACTGTGATTGATCTATTTTCCAAACAGGCGCATTGCATAGCTTGCTCAGGACTTCCCTCTGCCCAGAATCTAATCAAACTACTTTTGAAGCACATATACCGACTCCATGGAGCCCCAAAGTGGATTATTTGGTCCAGTTTACTGCAAAATTTTGGAGGGAGTTCATTAGAATGATTGGGTCCTCCCAGGGGCTATCATCAGCTTTTCATCCGAATACTAATGGAGCTGCTGAGAAAGTTGTGAAAATGGTGGATCAATATCTCAGATGCTATGTAAGTTACCAGCAGACTAATTGGGCTGACCTCCTGCCTTTTGCAGAAGTAGCCTACAACAATATGGTGCACATTAGCATTGGACCCACCCCATTTAAAATAGTAACAGGACAAATGACATTCCCCTCAGAAACCTTTTCATGTGGAACAATTAGTTTATTTTTCAACGAAATATTTAAGGTTCAAATTGCCTAGTAGAAAATTAGGGCCAAAATTCCTTGGTCCTTTTCCTATCACTAAGATGATTAACCCTGCCACAGTGGAATTGAAACTACCATGATTGTTGGGGAAAGTTTGCCCTGTGTTTCATTGCAGTCTATTGAAACCTGTGTCAGAATCCTCTTTGAGACCTGTCCCAAAGAAGTCACCAGGTCCAATGGTGGTGGAGGGAAAACACATTATTTATTAATTTATTATTTATTAATTTAATTTCTATACCGCCCTTCTCCTGAAGGTCTCAGGGCGGTGTACAGGGCAATAAAATGCAATAAAAATACAATATACAAAAGTTAAAATGAGAATTAAATAGAATAGCCCAATTGCAGTAAAAAGTTAATTAAAATTACAATTAAAATACCCCAAACCCATCAGACCAGGCCGGCTTGTTCAAATAGGTGAGTTTTCAGGTCACGGCGGAAAGAGTGAAGGTCAGGAGCCATCCGGAGCTCAACCGGTAAAAGATTCCAAAGGTCTGGCGTGCCCACAGAGAACGCCCTCCACCTGGGGGCCGCCGGCTGACACACTCTGACCGACGACACCCTGAGGAGGCCCTTTCTGTGGAAGCCACAGGACGAAGGGAAGATGACGCCGGCAGCAGGTGCTCCCATAAGTAATCTGGACCTATGCCATTTAGGGCTTCATAGGTCATCACCAGCATCTTGAATCTCACCCGGAGGGCAGCCGGAAGCCAATGCAGCTCGCGGAGTAGAGGTGTTACATGGGAATATCTGGAGACCCCCAACACAACTCGCGCGGCCGCATTCTGTACCAGCTGAAGCCTCCGAGTGGTCCTCAAGGGCAGCCCCATGTACAGAGCATTGCAGTTGTCTAAACGAGAGGTCATGAGCGCATGAGTGACCGTACGCAAGGCATCCTGGTCCAGATTGGGTCACAACTGGCGCACCAGGCGAACCTGGGCAAAGGCCCCCCTGGTCACAGCTCCTATATGATCTTCCAGGGAAAGCTGTGAATCCAGGAGGACACCCAAGTTGCGAGCCCTATCAACGGGGGATAATACCTCACCCCCCATGGTTAAAGATGGAATAACCTGAATTTCCCGAGATGTTGGCACGTAGAGCCACTCAGTCTTGTTGGGATTGAGCCGAAGCCTGTTCCTCCCCATCCAGACCTGAACCGCCTCCAGGCAATGGGATATCACATCAGGGGCATCACTGGGGTGGTTTGGGGTGGAGATGAAAAGCTGGGTATCATCAGCATACTGATGATACCCGACCCCAAAACCATGAATGATCTCACCCAGTGGCTTCATATAGATGTTGAACAGGAGAGGCGAGAGGACCAACCCCTGAGGAACTCCACAAACGAGAGGTCTCGAGGCCGACCTCTGCCCTCCTGCCAGTACCAACTGTGAACGTCCCAGGAGGTAGGAGGAGAACCACTGCAAAACAGTGCCTCCCACTCCCAACCCCCTGAGACACTGCAGTAAGATACCATGGTCAATGGTATCAAAAGCCGCTGAGAGTTCTAATAGGACTAGGACAGAGGAGCAACCCCTGTCCCGAGCCCGCCAGAGATCATTCACCAGCACGACCAATGCCATCTCCATGCTGTACCCGGGCCTGAAGCTTTTGGTACGGGTCCAGATAATCAGCTTCCTCCAGGAACAGAGGGAGCTGATGCACCACCACACTCTCAACAACCTTTGTAAGAAAGTGAAGGTTGGAGACTGGACGATAGTTGTTCAAAATAGCCGGGTCCAGGACAGGCTTCTTGAGGAGGGGTCTTACCACTGCCTCCTTCAAGTTGGCGGGAAAGCTACCCTCACTCAAAGAAGCAGTTATCACTGCCTGGAGCCAGCCTCGTGTCCCCTCCCGAGCTGCATAAACCAGCCAGGAGGGGCACGGATCCAATAAACACGTGGTGGAGCTTAGCTTCCTCATGATCCTGTCCACATCTTCCGGAGTCACAGGATCGAACTCTTCTCAGATAACATCACCAAGACCGCCTATGTCACCACCGTCAGACTCTGCCCAGTCGGAGTCCAGACCAGTCCGGATCCGAACGATTTTGTCTGACAGATGTTGGCTAAATGATTGAGGAGGGAGCGGGTCACCCTAAACAGGGCGGCCGGGTGATTATCTGCGGACGTGATGAGAGTAGCAAAGTAGTTAGACCTTGCCGTCCTCATCGCTGCAAGATAAGACCTCATAGAGGACCTTAGTCGCAATTGGTCGGATTCAGACCGACTGGATCTCCAACAGCTCGCTAGGCCCCGTCTCCAACGCTTCATCTCCCAGAGGTCTGCAGAGAACCATGGAGCCCACTGGGATCTGCGCCGGGTCAGGGGCCGCATGGGTACAACACGGTCGAGTGCCTCCATGGCTGCCTTTTCCCAGGCTTCCACCAGGGCATCAGCCAAGCTGTGAGCGAAGGCGGCAGGTGGGGACCCCAGCGCCACCTGGAACTGCTCAGGGTTCATTAAGCGCCTAGGGCGGAACCATCTTGTTGGTTCTGTAACCCCGTGACGTGGAGTGGTGAAACGGAATGAAATAAAACGTATTCTTGACTCTAGGCTGTACAACGGAAAGTTACAATACCTTGTTCAGTGGTAAGGTTACCTCCTTTCGGAAGCTATATGGGAGAAATGTATAAATGTGAAAGTGGATAGATTGGTAAAGAAGTTTTATGATAAATACCCTCACAAGCCTTGAGGGACTGCTTAACCTGCTTTTTCTTTTCCCTGCAGGAGACTTTTTCTTTTTGATGGGGAGCCAACTGTCAACTTTAAAAATGAGCATGGCTGAGGCCATCTTGCTTATTCATTTTGGTTGATGCATTGAAAGGAGGGAGGGGGGTTTGCCAGTCTAAATAAACTTTTGTCCTGTGGGAACCAAGGTCATCAGCTGCTCCCAAGACTGCAGCCTGGGCGTTTCATGAAAAGTCCGCCAAGAAGATGTATTGGGGAACATAGTTGTTTGCATAGCTTTAGGGGTAGGATTTCTTAACTTTGTATTGGGGAATTTTTATGTGTGTCTTCAGACTTGGTTTCACTTTTGATATGCTGATATTTTGTAACTAATAAACATGTTCTTTGAGGAATTTCCAAGCCTCAGAGTTCTGCTTTATTTGTCTCTGTCTGTCAGAACCATGACAGCTTACACTTCAAAAGAATATTGTTATTACAAGTATGGGTATTGGCAGCCCACAGGAAAAGAGGTAATGTCTTTCTAAGTAATACTGATGGAACACAAGCAAATTATACCTGTCAAAAAAAACTTATGCTATTCTGTGACATAGATTGAGGGTGTGAGATGTGTGCTCTGAATGCTATAATGCATCCAGTATGCAAAGATTCACATTAAAATAATTTTAAAATTGTAGAGCATTTATCCACATATCCAGATAACTAATCTTATTAAAATCACTTACTTATTAAAATCACAATTATAATCAAGACTGTAAAGTTGAATATAATTTTGCAAGAATTCCTGCACATTCACAAAAAAAAAATATTCATGTGCATTCACCACTTCATGTCTCGGAAGAATAACATGTGGAAAGGGATGTGTGCGCATGCACACATGCAGTTTTAGAGAGGACACATCTTTTAAAAATTACTTTATTTATTGGCATGTAACTTGGCATCAACTTGTTTGATGAAAACAATTACACATTTCTGGTTTGAAGTGGATAGCTGTGTTTGACCATAGTGAGGTCACTGTCAAAGTACATTTTCTAGAGTGTCCATTTTGAAAATTTACTTTCCATGGGATATGCCTGTTTTTGCACTTAGTAGTTTTTCCCATATGGAGCACATTATACTTTGTACTGGCTTTAATGGGTTTCCAGATGTAAGCTGTTAGCATGAGCCTATAAATCTTGAAATGGTTTGAGATTAGCAACTATAGAGACCACCACTGTCACTGTGGCACTTTAATTCAAAATGTACAATTAGGAGCTTGCTAGCAAGGTAGTCTAAGGTTGCATTTATGTATTTGTTCATGAGATGATCCCCAGGTGTTGAAAACACACACCTTGTATAGCTGACATAGAATGGAGGTCCCAACTGTCTTCACTCTATGAAGACCCACAACATAGGAAACTGCCTGATGCCTAAAATGACTACATTCGTTTAGCCTAATGTTAACTCTTAATATTATCAGCTTTTTCAGGAAAATAGGTAAATTCATGCCAGTTGCCAAGCACTCAGATTTTGATTGTGTGATTGTGGGAAAATGCTGCAATGATCATAAGTACGAGGACGAGTCATAAGTCACTTTTTTCAGATTTTGACCCATCACTAAATTAATAGTTGTAAGTTGAGGACTAGCTTTATGTGGATAGAAATTGAGAATGTGTCCCTAATTCCTGACAGTTGAGTAATGCTTGGTATTTTCCTGAGGGGTGGGGGACAAACCATATTTGGGTTATATCACTTTGTATAGTAGATCCCAACTTTATGTATCTGTGGGTACTGGAGAAATAGAAAGCCAGTTTGTATGAAATTTAGGTTTGTTTATATTTTGCTACAAAATAAAATGCTGAAGGGAAAAATATATGTACAATTACATATATTTCATTTCCACTTCATCCTGCTAATACTAACCCAGATGGCCAGATAAGAGTAAAGAAAGAGGAGCCAAACCATCCCATTAACTTTTCCCAACATGTCTCTTCCTCTCCACTCCTTCAAAGTCATTGCTATAAACTGGCTTATGGATAGGATCTAACAGTTATTATTTTTGGTTTTAAATGTAATTGTGTTTTTACATAAAACACCAGAATTTTGCAGACTTTTTGTAGTGGACAGAATATGAATTCCATCTGCTCTTTCAAACAACAATTTTATTCATTGTTTGATGAAGCAGTAAGGACAATGTTGGTACAGTTTATATACACTTTAATTTACTATATGTAAAAATTATGTGAAATATGTAATTTTATTATGTTACATAATTATGTTATATAAATTTTAATTTAATGGACATTATGCTTCCTTTCTTGGTTCATAAAATCAAGCTTTTATTGTATTTGTTGACAGTATCTATAAACCCTTTGATAGGATTTGTTTCCTGAATAGATGGAAAATAAAAAATAAATATTTTCAATGAAGGCTACAATCAGAACCATCATACAAATTAAAGACAAGTTCTGCATAAATAGATTACATGTTTGGTTACTACTGTAAAAGTTTACTGGCTGTCCACTTCTGTATGTTATTTGCAGGCGTGTATCCCACTATGAAGTTCCTTTCTTGTATGTAAAAGTAGTTCAGATTTTGAATTCAATATTACAGTATTTCTAATCTCCTTTTCTATTTTTCAATCTGTTTTGTTCTGTTACTGTCTCTCAAAAACCTTTCAAAAATTTTGCTAACAAATAGTTAATAGTGTGAATTGGAGTTCACACTAAACAAAATTAGGAAGTTCATACAATTTTTCTTCAGTTATTTTAATTATTATTAGTTATCTTTTTCTTATTATATCCTGAGCATAATGCTTAATGCATTAATGGGATAATTATGATTTTGTTATTACCCTATTAACATATATCAATCTCATAATTTAAATAATACAAATAAATATATCTTGATAAGTTATATATTTTTTGTTTAGATGATATGAGATATCATTATGCATCCCTTTCTGCAAATTTTTGGTAGGATTGCTGTAAAATTATTTTATTGCAAATTCTAGATCTCTAAGGGAAAATGGTAATTGGAAACAAAAAGATAAAAAAATGTCAGATTTTGGTAATCCTAATACAGCAAACAAAAATAGTATAGTCAGTTAAATCCAAATTAATTTGTGAGGAAATAAGATACTGATTTTTGTAAAGTTAATTAAGAATAGTGTAGAAGATAATATTTTTAGGATCAAATCTTGGTCATTTATTGGGATCAGAGGTTTAGTCTTCTGATCTTTTGGACTCATGCTGGAGCCCAGATTCAGAGAACATTCTACCAGAATGTGTGCATTGGGCTATTCTATGCATAGTATTTACTGTATGTGATGCCTAGTTGTGTGGCTTTTTAGTTGTTGATTGGGATGTTCAATATTTTTAGTTCAGAATCTTTGTAGCTCAGGGTTGAATTTGTGATCCTTGGTGCTTTCTGAGTTTGTTTATTCTGGCAGACATTTCATTACCAAACTAGGTAATATCATCAGTACTAAAAAGGGGCTTGTTCTTACAATAATAGCTATTAATATGTTGATCAATGTGTCAGTTCACAAATAATATAATTTCCTCATTTGGGTCTCTTTTTCTCAAATACCTTGCTTTGTTCTCCTTAGAACTACAGGACAGCTTGTTTAGATGATAAGTGTGTTTTTACCGATAACTGGTTCTTTAAATATGGACTTTTTTCGTGGAATAAACTGATATATTTCCTATTTTGAAGCATTGGCCTGTATAATTTGTATTTATCTTTCACTTTGCCAAAGGCAAGAAGGTTAGAAGTTTCTGATTTTGATTAACAGCAAACCCAGTTCATCATTTTGCAATCAAGTATGTGCAAATTAGAATTAGATTTCTAATATATTTCTCCTTTGGAACGCTAGCTTGCCCTCAAACTACAATTTGTAGGAAAAATAGTCCCCCACTTTTAAATAAAAATCTTTATGATCTTCTCTTAGCTGGACATGTAAGTATGTACTCTCCTGCCCTCATGCACAAAGATGGGAAGGAAAATGTAAGAAAAGAAGGAATTAAATTTAGAGTAAACTATCTAAATTCCCTGTTTTGAAAATAACATAGACACCTTATAAAGGACATGAAAATATTTTGTACTACATGTACAAATGTATTCTGGCCTTTGTCATACAGTTGCATTCTTTCAGAATCAATATTTTGTACGACTAGCACGCATGTGTGGGGGAACCTTTACCTTTTAAACAGGAATGAATTATTTGAAATGATGGTTGAAAGTGTTGACTTCCAGGTGTTCAGGATTTTAACTTTCAGCCCTAGCCAGTATGGTAATGGGTAACGATTATAGAAGCTGTAGTGCAATTTCTGAGATGTTCAGTCCCCAGACCTATATTTTTGTTGCTTCTGGAGGCCTCACTTCCTCTAAATAATTGATGAGTAAGAAAAGGCACTGGAACATTTTGTCCTACATACGTTTTGATTTGCTTTGTGCTGGAATGTTGACATTGTAAATACATACTTTTCTGTGGTTTTATCATTTTGAAGAACATTTCTGGCCAGTGTAGAAAGACATTTAAAGGTTCTCCTAGTTGAATTTCCTATTACTCAGTTTTCTGGGCATCCTGGAAGTACCTTTAGACTGAATCATGCATTTTTATACATTGAGGAAGAGATATAAAAATGCATCTTTCCTCAGAGGGCTTTTTGAAAATTGAACAATATTTTGAACAATTACATGTTCCCAACTTGGTTTTCGAAAACTACATTATTTTAATACCCATATAATATTTTAATACCCATATAATTGAATCAGTGGACCTAAACAGCCTAATTTTAGCTGTGTGTGTTTGTATGTGATACACACACACACACACACGATAGAATTGCTGGAGAGGTGAAACTACATTTATATCTTTGGTGCTTTTGCGCTCCACTCATGGAGCGCGTCACTGGTCTGTTTCCATTGGCCGTATTTTTTTTGAACCGCTTCGCACTTGTGGAGTGCGGTTGCCTCTGGGTGCTGCGTATCACAAAAAGCTAGAAGTGGGAGGAGCAATCCCCAAGGACTTTTGGCATGAGGACACATGCAATGACAAGGGCATTGATCATGACCAGAAGAACAGACAGTCTCCACTGACAGTGAGCACCCAGAGGCAACTGCACTCCACGAGAACGAGTGCGAAGTGGTTCGAGAAAATACAGCCGATGGAAACAAACAGACCAGTGACGCGTTCCATGAGTGGAGCGCAAAAGCGCCAATGATATAAATGTAGTTTCACCTCTCCAGCAATTCTATCCTTACGACGTTGGCAGTTGGCCAACAAAAGCTCTATTTTATTGAAACTGCTCGGTTTTTTACCTCATCCCGGTGTTCAAATTTTTGTTTTTAATTTCAACATGCCTGGGATTCGTATTTTTAACTTAATTAAGGAATATATGTGTGTGTGTGTATCTATCTATCTATCTATCTATCTATCTATCTATCTATCTATCTATCTATCTATTTAGATAACATCCTGGGATCTATTAGCCTTGGATCTATTAGCCTTGGTGGAGCAGAGGGCTAATGCCTCCTTAAGTAACACCAGCTGCCTGCAATTAGTGCAGGTTCGCATCCCACCAGGCTCAAGGTTGACTCAGCCTTCCATCCTTCCGAGGTAGGTAAAATGAGGACCCAGATTGTTGGGGGCAATTAAGCTGACTTTGTAATAATGCCGCTTGGGGTGTGTGTGAAAGCCCTAATAAGCAGGCATATACATAGAATGAAGGCTACTGCTAAGCTTGTAAGCCGCCCTGAGTCTTCGGAGAAGGGCGGGATATAAATGGAATTAAAATAAAATAAAATAAATATTAATGATCAGTGTGATATGATCTGCAACAAGTGTGATTAATTCATAAAAATGTAATAACTTTAACTTCATGTGAAAATTATATTTTATTTGTTATTAGTTTTACTTATTTAATATATTTTAATATAGGAGGTGGTTATGTAAATGATACAGCTGAACTTCTATAAATATAGAAGCTATTTATTATACTAAGCATTATAATGGATGTTTGGGTCCTGGCAATAATTCCTCTGATGTCAATGAAGAAATGATATCCAGCTGTTTCTGAAAAGTGATATTGTATCAATTGATGTGCTGCAGGATGGGACATGTGACAGTTCATCCTCCATGGCATTGAAAGCACTCAAGCCATATACTTGGAAATTTTAGTACAAAGGTTGAAAAGATAATCACCTTTCTTATCTGGACTTTCATTCAGGATATGGTATTTTAGTCTACTTTGTTCAGTAAATAACTATATGCTGATATTTAGGTAAGAGAATACAGCCATACTAGTTCTCTTGGATTGTTCAGTGGCTTTTGATATCATCAGCCATGATGGAGTCTGTATTTTCTTGTAAAGTTGGACCTTAGGGGCACTGTTTTGCTCTGATTTTGATTTTCCTGGTGAAATGCAGGTCTTTTTTTCCTCATAGAACACTCAGAACGGTGTTCCAGCACCTTTTTTTTTTGAAAAAAACAAAACAAAAAAACCTCTACTGGCTTTAGGAGTAGGCAATCTTGGCTCTTTTTTATGACTCGTGGACTTCTAGAAATCCTGAGCCAGTCCCCTGAGGGGAAAGAGAGGTTTCCAAGCTGAGCCTACACTAGAGGAGGACATTAAAATTATTTACAAGGTTACTTCTTTAGGAACTAAGCTTTTAGAATCTAAAACAGCTAATTCAAAAAAGTCAACAGGAAAGAACCTCACATTTTTCATCTACTTCTGTCTTTTGGAAGGTAAAATTAGATAACAAAATAATCTATTCCCTATGTTAACATCTCTGCAATGAAATCAATAAAGGTAACAGGAAAGAAATGAGAAACATTTTTCTCAATGTAATATGTCTAATTTATTTGATGCTATTAAAAAAATAGTACCTTTTGTACACTCTTGAAAACTATTTTAAATCTATAACCATCTATTACAACTAAACCACTTTAAATTAAACAATTCTTAAGAATGAAATATTCTTAATTTGGACTTTACTTTTATTGTTTGGACTGTTGTGTGTTTTGAAAAATAGGTTATTTAGAATCTAGTTATGTTGCATTTCAGTCTTTAAATAATTAACCTAGTATATACATAACAATATATGTTTTCCATGGTGAGCTTAACATCAATAACAACATTTATTAAAAAGGCTAAAATAATTTCTGGTGGTATTATCTGTACATTAAAATTTTGTTTAGTCACAATCTTTCAAAAGATGTTACATATGTGCATAAGTCAGTAGCATATGCCTTTTTAAAAATTTCAAACATGCAAAGAAAGAAAAATAAGTCCAAAATATCTGCATTACATCCAGAAATGCCAACTTTGCAACCAATATTTCTCATCCATAACTATGGCACCCTAAAGATACCTGCATACATGCAAATGCTTCTCTGGGATCAGTAACGCAGCAGGGATTGCTTTTTCCTTCCAGTAACAGATTGCTGGGAAATACCAAACATGGCCTTGAGAATTCCAATGTTTGTTACAAATTTTTCTGGATGTGGTTGGAAAGAGGCTGTTTGGCGCTGGAGACCACGAGGAACACAGCTCTGGGTCGGGGTTCGGAGCAGCTCCGGGTGGGGGTTCAGCACGGGCCGCATCATGGCAACTGCACGGAGGAGAATCCCCACGATGGCTGTGGAGAGGGGAATCCCCACAGCACGTGGCTCCGAGCCGCAGGGGCGGGGGTGCAAAGGACGGGTGGCAACGCCTTAGCAAGACACCGGCATCGCTGCCAGTGAGAGCACCTCTGAGTTCCGGCACTTTTTTTTTTTTTTTTTTAAAACACTGGTGAAATGTATTGTAGTTTTCCTCAGGATTCTACCTTTTTATGTATGCTGTTTAGCATGTACATTAAACTACTAGAATGGGACATTCAGAACTTCCTAGCCTAAAATCCTGGTGGCTTCATGTAAATGTTAAACAGAGTAGGTATTATCTCTTAATTCTTTGGAAGCAATAAGTGTTTCATACACTTGATAGTAATCTACATGAGGAACAGCAAATTGAAATTAAATCTAGACAAATTTCAGTTACTGTTGGTAAAGAAAGGGGGAGGCTAGTTTGGGATTGCGATGAAGTAAATTCTGGATGGGATTTCATTCCATCCAAAAGGCAAGGTTTGCACTTTGGGGTAGCTCCTTGATTTCCACCTGTTACTGGATTTTTGAATAATAGCTGTGATGAGATGTTTGTAATCCTGTCTTCTTTTAAGATTGTGAATTATCAAAATGATTTGAGATTGTCAGTCTCAAAGACCATCTCCATCACATGAAATTGTTTTGTGTTTGCTTTAATGTTATAGAAGAAGGTGTGAGAAAAAAGCTCATTCTCAAATTGTTGGAAATAACAAAGTGTTTTATTGGAGCTTTTGCAAAAGCTGGCAGAACTCCAAGCAAACTAGCAAAAGACACAGACCACACTGGTTACAGATCTCAGCATATTTTATACATCCCTATCACTGGCCACTTGTCCATTTTCCCAGGCCCAGTTGATAGGCCCAGGTCAGTCACATGCTAATAAGTCCACCTATAATGTGCCATCATACCTAAATGCTTAAGATTAGTTAACCTCTTCTTGTCATCCAAACTTGCTAAGCACTCAGCCCCTTCATTTCTCACCTTAACAGTTCTCTTGTTTATCTGTACAATGCAGTATCTGCTACATATCTCACACCAGAAGCTGTGTATGTCATTGCTTAGAAGAGTTCATGCATGAGGTAATAATAATAACAACCACAACCTTGCAGGACTTCTAGTCCAACCCCCTGCATAGGCAGGAAAACCTATACCATTTCAGACAAAATGGTTGTCCAATCTCTTCTTAAAAACTTCCAGTGTTGGAGCATTCACAACTTCTGCAGGCAGGTTGTTCCACTGATTAATTGTTCTGTCAGGAAATTTCTCCTTAGTTCAAGGTTGCTTCTCTCTTTGATTAATTTCCATCCATAGCTTCTTGTCCTGCCGTCAGATGCTTTGGAGAATAGCTTGACACCCTCTTCTTTGTGGCAACCACTGAGATAGTGGAACCTGCTATCATGTCGCCTCTAGTCCTTCTCTTCATTAGACTAGACATACCCAATTCCAGCAATATTCTTTATACGTTTTAGGTTTTAGCCTCCAGTCCCCTAATCACCTTTGTTGCTCTTCTCTGTACTCTTTCTAGAGTCACAACATCTTTTTTACATTGTGGTGACCAAAACTGGATGCATTATTCCAAGTGTGGCCTTACCAAGGCGTTATAAAATGTTATTAACACTTCATGTGATCTTGATTCTGCCCCTCTGTTAATGCAGCCTAACACTGTGTTGGCTTTTATGGCAGCTGCAACATACTGGAATGACGGTGGTCATTTCGTTCGATTCAGGAGAAGCCTTCTAGCCCGATAGAAGAAAGGTTGGTCACACTTTGTTGACCAGCCCAAGCTACTTGCAGCTGAAGTGCAAAGGTACTAACCAGCACAACAATGAATAGCGTGCTTGAAACTGGGTGAGGAATTTGATCTTCTCTCTCCTATCTGAGAGGAGAGGAATTTGATCTTCTCTCTCCTATCTGATTTCCTGGAAAAGTTCTCCAAGAAGCAAAAAGCCTTCCAAAGTGATAAGGGCGGGGATTACATCCTACCCTTCTATAGATGGAAGTGAATTAAACCTGCCACAAAGAAGAGGGAGTCAAGCTATTCTCCATAGCACCTAAAGGCAGGACAAGAAGCAACGGTTGGAAACTAACCAAAGAGAACCTAGAACTAAGGAGAAATTTTCTGAGTTAGAACAATTATTCAGTGGAACAAACTGCCTCCAGAAGTTGTGAATACTCCAACACTGGAAGTTTTTAAGAAGAGACTGGACAGCCATTTGTCTCAAATGGTATAGGGTTTCCTGCCTGAGCAGGGGGTTGGACAAGATGACCTCCAAGGTCCCTTCCAACATTTTTTATTATTGTTATTGTTATTATTATTAAACTTTTTTTATTAAACATGAACCGCAGTCAACTGATCATTAAAATTGACTGACACTAATGGTTGACACGGGTTGCTGCCAGCATCCTAGGTATCAACCAGTTATCTCCTTAAAATGTAAGATGTTCCGAGTAGCACAATTTTTTGTAGCTTTGCTGGAGTTATTGCAGGAAGCTGCAATTTCTTGATGTATTTTGCAAAGTTTTTGGACATAGTTCTCAGTGCCCCGATGACAATGGGTATCACTGTTACACATTTCATCCATATTCGTGCAGTTTCGATGGCCAGGTCATGGTATTTCATAATTTTTTCCAGTTCTTTTCCTTCGACTCTGGCATCTCCTGGTACAGCGATATCAATCAGCTGTACACTTCGGTTCTCTGCAACTGCGATATCTGGCATGTTGTGTTCCAAATGGCTATCTGTCTATATTCAGAAGTCCCACAAGATCTTCACCCTCTCATTCTTGACAACTTTTTCCACTTTTTGGACACAGGCAAGTCGTATTTATTACACAATGCCCAGTGGATTAGTTTAGCAACTCGGTCATGTCTAGCTTTTGCTGCACTCACATATTAAATGTGAAACAGTTTCAGCTTTATCGTTGCAAAGTCAGCAATTTGGATTGTCAGTAGATTTTTGTATCTTTGCTTTCATGGCATTAGTTTGTAGTGCTTGTTTTTTGAGCAGCCAGTATTAAGCCTTCCGTTTCTTTCTTGATGGTTACCATCTTAAGCCATGTCCATGTCAAGTTGTTATCACATTTTCCTTCAATGTTTTTCAAATGTTGTCCATGCAAAGCTTTGGTTTTAATCTGTCATCCAGCCGTTTTATATTCTGCCTTTGTTTCTTTTATTTTTATAATGCTCTCTGTTTTCACAGCCTGCAGCAATTTTTCTGTAGTTTGATTCACATAGTCATTCAAACTTTGT
>JAKJMR010017766.1:266581-276789 GCA_024449315.1 Daboia siamensis | reverse complement strand
TATCTATCTATCTATCTATCTATCTATCTATCTATCTATCTATCTATTGGTATCTATATATATGTATGTGTGTATATATATAATTTTTTAACAGAATTCAATAATTATTCTACAAAAATGTGTTGTCTATCTTATTCACTAATACAAATTAAATTCCTAATCCCTAAATCTTTTCTCTATCCATTGATAAAATAGGTCCCAAGTTTGAAAATATTCTGTTTCTTCTTTTTCTTTCCACCTTAAAGTAAGTGTCCATTTCCACACAATCTAATTTTTTTAATTATTTCTTCTCCTGGTGGTATTCTTCGTTCTTCCAATATTGTGCAAATATAATTCTTACCACTGTTATCAACATGTAGAATCAAATGTGTGCTTTGCTTATCAAGTTTTTCTGGCATTATACCTAGTAAAAAATATTCAGGTTTATAGTCTACAGTGTGTGTTTCTCTAACATTTTTTCTAGCCAAGTGTGGATTATTGTCCAATATCTCCTTGCTTTAACACATGTCCACCACGTATGATAATAAGTACCTGGTTTGTGTTTACATTTCCAACATTTCTCTGACATATTTTTAAACATTTTTGCTAATATTGTTGGTGGCAAGTGCCAACTATAGAACATTTTATATAAGTTTTCTTTATATGAAGCTGACATCGTCAATTTATAGTTTCTTTCCCACAAACTTTGCCACTTCTCAAAGTCTATGTTATATCCAAAATTCTTTGCCCATGCTATCATTGTCTCTTTTATTTGTTCATCTTCCATTTTGAAATTTAATAAGAAATTGTACATTTTTTAAATTAACTTTTCATCGGAAGTTAATAATGTCTGATCACACATAGTCTGCTCTTTATATAATCCATACCGTTTAATATCTTTGTCTTATCTGACTTGCATTTGTAAATGTGACCACCATATTAAATCGATGCCATGATTTTCCATCTCTTGCCTGGATTTTAAGTTCCCTTCAGAATTTAGAATATCTTTGTATGTCCATATTTTATCAAGACTTGACTAGATTTGGATGTACAAATGCTTCCATTGTTGAAAGCCATCCTGGAATTTTCAAATAAATTTTATATTTTATTTTTTCCCAAGTTAATAATAGTGCATTTCAAATGTAGTGGTTTTGGAAATATTTATGTATTTTATTTTTTCCATAGCATTAAAAAAACATGCCAACCAAGTTGCAGATCATGTCCCTCTAAACACAGCAATCTTTTATTTCTAGGAGTTATCCATTCTTTTATACATGTTAACACTGATGCTTGATAATATAAAACCCAATCTGGCAAGCCAAAACCTCCGTTTCCCTTGGCTTTTTGTAACATTTTCAATTTAATTCTAGCTTTCTTTCCTTGCCAGATAAATTTTTGAATTAGACAGTTTAAATCTTCAAAAGAAAAATTCTTCACTTTTATAGGTATCATTTGAAACAAAAATAGTATTTTTGGTAATATATTCATTTTTATCATAGCAATTCTTCCTAACATTGACAGTCAAAGATTCTTCCATTTTTCCAAATCAAGCTTTGATTTAACAATTTAATGTAATTATCTTCTTTTATTGTTGAACATCTTGCTGTCAAATATATTCCCAAGTATTTGACCTTTTTGACTATTTGCAATTGTATTTTTTCTGATAATTGCTTTTTTGTTTATCTGTAAGATTTTTTTACTATCACTTTAGTTTTTTCTCTATTTATCTTTAATCCGGCTATCTCCCCAAATTGTTCTATCTTTTCCAAAAGTTTAGGAATCATATCTAAAGGTTCCTCTAGAATGAATACCAAATCATCTGCAAATTCTTGCAGTTTGTAGATTTCACCTTTTTATTTTCAATCCTTTAATTTCTGGACCTTGCCTAATGTTTCTATTTAAAACTTCCAAAGTTAAGATAAATAGCAATGGGGATAATGGACATCCTTGTCTTGTGCCTTTTCGTATATCAAAATTCTCTGTATAATCCCCATTTACAATCACTTTTGCTGTTTGTTTCTGATATATTGTCTGAATCATATTTATAGTTTTGACCAAAATCCATTGTTTTTAGTTGTTGAATCATTAATTTCCAAGAAACATTATCAAATGCCTTTTGGGCTTCCAAAAATACTAATGCCAATTGTTTCCTTGGATGGAGTTCATAATATTCCAATATATCTAATATTACTCTCAAATTATTTTTTATTTGTCTCTTTGGCAAAAATCCATTTTGATCTTGGTATATAAATTCACTCAAAAATCTTTTCAGCCTCTCAGCTATTATTGAAGTGAAGATTTTAATAGTCCACATTCAGTAGCGATATCAGTCTATAGTTTTTGATCTGGGTCAGATCTGAGTCCTCTTTTGGTATCAAAGTAACATTGGCTTCTGTCCATGTATTTGGGAGTTTTGCCTCCAATAAAAGTTTGTTACATACATCTTTCAATGGTGAACTTAATGTATCTTGTAAACATTTATAAAACTCTGCCGGGAGTCCATCTGGTCCCTGTGTTTTTTCAATTTTTTTGTCTTTATTGCCTCTGTCAGTTCCATAATTGTTTTTTTTCCCATTTAACATAGTTTTAAAGTTTTCTGGAATTTTTGGTAAATTATTTTCTTCCATATATTGAGTCATTTTCTCCCATGGAGTTTCTTCCTTAACATACAGTTTGTCATAGTATTTTTTAATTATCTTTTTTATTGCTTCATTTTTAAATTGTAAACAGCCTTTTTCATTTACTAAACTGTTTATCAATTTTATCTCCTTCTGTTTTTTAAGCTAACCATCTTCCTGGTTTGTCTGCATTTTCAAAAAAGTTTTGCTTTGCCCTTTTAATTTGCTGTGCCAATTTTTCTGATTCTATTAAATTTAATTTATGTTTTTATTATTTCCATTTGTCTTTTCAATATTTTGTTTTGTGGGTTTGTAGTTCAAGTTCTAATTTTTAAAATTTGTCTCTTAACAACTGACACTGTTGTCTCTTCTTTATTTTTTTTCGCCATGTATGTTATCACTATGCCTCGAAAATATGTTTTGGCTGTATCCCATACATTTTGTAATGTTGTATCTTCTTTTTTATTTTCTTTTAAGAAAAATTCCATTTCTTTTGTTGCTAATCTATAAATTCATTCTCTTTTAATATAGATTGATCCAAAGTCCATCTTAATTTTTTCTGCATTCCTTTCCACACCATTTTTAAAGGATTATGATCTGCCCAAGTACCTAATTTCAATTTCCTGCATATTAACCCTTAACTCAGGCATCATTCAAATCATATCAATTCTGGACCAAGATTTATGACTATTAGAATAAAATGTATATTGTGATTTTCCTGGGTTCATTTCTCTCCAAATATCTTATACACCAATTTCCTCTTATCATGTTGAAAAAAGTCTTAGGTAATCTTTTTCTTCCTTGTTTCCCTGATTTACTACTTTTATAGTCTAATGTCCCATCTACTACTGCTTTGAAATCCCCAATTAAGCATATATTTTGATATTCCATTTCTACTATTTTTCTGTGAAGGTTTTGATAAAATTCTCCTTGTTTGTTATTTGGTGCATATATTGCTATCAAAAGTATCTGGTTTTGATTTAAAACTATTTCTACCATTAATATTCTTCCTTCTTCATCTGCATAAATCATTTTTGAATCTATTGTCTCTTTAACATGTATAACTACTCCTCTTTTTTGTTGAGCTGATGTGTAATAAAGTTTTCCAAGTTTTGGATTTTCCAAAAATTTATGATGTTGTTTTTTTATGTGTGTCTCTTGCAAACAAATTACATCAATGTTTAATTTCTGTAGTTGTTTGAAAATTCTTTTTCTTTTTGATGGGGAATTCAATCCATTTCTGCCATTTTAAAAGAAGTTTTAGAGAGTATATTTTTCACTTTTCCCCCAATTTTACTACTTTTATAGCCCAGTCTTCCATCTGCTATTGCATTGAAATCTCCCATTAAACGCATATTTTGGTACTTCAATTCTACTATTTTTTGTGCAATTTTTGATAAAACTCTCCTTGTTTGTTATTAGGTGCATATATTGCTACTATCAATATCTGTTTTTGGTTTATAATTATTTCCACCATCAATATTCTTCCCTCTTCATCTGTGTAGATTTGTTTGGGATTCATTATTTCTTTAATATATACAGCTATTCCTCTTTTCTTTTGTTGGGCTAATGCAGAATGAAGTTTCCCAATTTTTGGTTTCTCCAACAATTTGTAGTGTTGTTTCTTAATATGTGTTTCTTGGAGACAAATTATATCCACATTTAATCTTTGTAGTCGTGTAAAAAGTTTTTCCTTTTTATAGAAGAGTTCAGTCTATTTACATTTAGTGTAAGAATCCCATTTTCCTTCTCCATCTCTTTCAATTATATATAGGTCTCAAACTTCTAGTTATTCTTATCTGTCTCTGTTCTCTTAGTCTTACCACTTCTTCTGTCTTTGTCTTTTCAATTTCTTCTTCTTCACTTGGCTTAGCTACTCCTTCCATTGTCATTTCTTCCTGTCTCTTTGTTTCTTTCTCTGGACGGGGTTCCAAACTTCATGAAAGCTCTGTGGTTGTCATAGAATTCCATTGCCTTTAATAGAAACAAGATTCTTGACCAGTTAGCAATACAGCCAGGAAATGGGGCCCTTGACACATTCAGCACCCCAGACATGGGTCCATAAAGGTTTTTAAGGCTTTACAAAAGTTTGGATTGGGGGAGACTTCCAGTTTGCGCACACGCCACTGGCAAACATGCCAGGAGAACCTCTCCCCCTGCCATCTGGTCTTTCTTCCTTGGAGGACCCTGCAAAGGGTTAAAAGTCACCCTGGAGGGGCGATCACTGTGAGGAGGTTATCTCTGCGATCGTGGAAGGGTAGCAGCCCTTTATTTGATCCGGAGTTACTCCTCTGGCCCAAAGAAGAAGAGATCAGCCATTAACATGGCCATTCACTAAGCCGTTCCCTGCCGAAAGCCAAAATCACTCTCAAACACAACGAAGCATCTGGAGGATTTGGGTGAGACCTTACCCTTCTTACTTCCCTAATTACTTTACTGTGGGACTTTCTTGAAAATCTTCAAATCTTCTTCTTGAAAATTTGGCGACTGCTTACTTGGGGATTTACAGCCTTAAAGACTCAAAAGAAATCAAATGACTAAGCTAAATAACTAAGGTACTATCTGTACCTCTGAAATTTTTGGGCCAATAAAAAGTTTTTATTGTCTATTTTTATGGGGACCTACTATCCTATTTACTACTAAAAATGAATTAATTGGATAAAAGACTTATATTATATTACTCTGTAAAAGGATTGTACGTGCTAGTGATGACATCCTGTGGTGAAACCTGGCATAGCAACTAAATGTTTTTTTTTTTTTTACTCTGAGACCTGGCTCTAACAGATTTGTCATTGACAATATCTTTAAAGATAAAAATTGGGAACACCTGGAACTGAAAACAACCTTTAGGAATAGTGGAGGTGGACATTTATTGACTCTTATTAAAATAGCCTCCACTAAAGGCCTATCTGTAAAATATTAAAAAAATGGAAGAATATATCCCACCACTTGACCATAAACTCATACTTGATACAATTTTGGCGATGACTGCAGAAATAAAAGCCAGACTTCAACCAACCAAACAATAATTACAACACCAGACATGACCTCTTACCTAAACCAGATGAATTTGAAAGAAGAAGAAGACCAGAGTGAACTAAGAACAACTGCACTACACCAAACATGGATATTGGATTTACTGGAACGAAAATTTAATGACTACAAAGGGGTCACTCTCTATGAAAAATTGATAACTGGATGGTCTCCCTGTTCAAACAACGTGCGTAGGAAGAAAGGGAGACACATTTGAGAAGCTAAAGGCAATGATATGGAAGCCTACCTGGCACAAAAAGAAAGCTAGAATTAGATTTAAATGAATTTTTCCTCTTTTTCGGTTGTAAGTGTTAAAAGGTAAAGGTAAAGGTTCCCCCGCACATGCGTGCTAGTCGTTTCCGACTCTAGGGGCCGGTGCTCATCTCTGTTTCAAAGCCGAAGAGCCAGCGCTTGTCCGAGGACTTCTCCGTGGTCATGTGGCCGGCATGACTAGACGCCAAAGGCGCACGGAACGCTGTTACCTTCCCACTGTAGTGGTCCCTATTTTTCTACTTGCATTTTTACGTGCTTTCGAACTGCTAGGTGGGCAGAATGTAAGTGTTAGGACTTGCAATAATAAAGCTTAAATTTTTCTCTCAACTGTTAAAAGATATAAACTGAGTCTATATTTAGGATCTAGATTTAGCTATAAATAATAAAACATACTTTCTTAATTATAGATGACTTGTAAGGATGACAAATAGCATATGTATGTATTTCAGATATGATAATTGCTATATAATGAAATAGATTAGGTATTAAAACATAACTTTGAATTATAGAATTTGCAATAATATAATAAAAGATATTTTAAAATGGATGAACTACTAAGATGTTAAATAGAATATATTTGTTGTAATGATAGAGCTAAAAATATTTTCTTAATGGGCTAAGGGGAATCTTTAAAAGATACACATTGATTTTATACTTAACTTTTAGACCTTTAAAGGAAAGGAAAGTTACTATTAGAATTGACTTATATTACAGAATTTGGAAGGATACAACAAAAGATATTTTCTCAATAATTAGTGAACTATTAAGATGTTAAATAGAATAAATTTGTATAACATAAGAATGCACTGAAATGAACAATATATGTATTTTAGACAGGATAATTACTATATAATGAAATGGGGAAATGTGGGCTACCCAAAAATTAAGTTTTCTTTTATATATTATAGGCTAGTTCGGAATATCTTATTCCAATTAGGTAAAACGTAAAAACAGGACATGGATATGTATATGTGAAAATATATTGAAAATTGGTCTAATTGATTAGAAATGTATTATTTTGATTAATTTGACGTTATCATAACTAAGGGAGAGGGAATTCTTGTTTATGTAACTTGACTTATCTACAAATGACTTTGTTATTTACTATTGTTTACTTTTAACTACCAACCATCATATTGCTTCATAAATACTTGGATGTAAAACTAAAAAAACCAATAAAACTTATATTTAAAAAAAAGTTTGGGTTGGGGCCAAGGGCAGATCTTCCACTGCAGAAAAAGCCCATCTTCTAGTCCCCATCAGCTGACACTCTTTGACTTACAGGAACTGTAGCATGCCCATTCTGCTATGGGTAAAACTCTTCAGGTACTCTGATCCAAAGCCATGTAGAGCTTTAAAGGTAAGCACCTGCACCTTAAATTGAAGCTCATGCAGAAGTGTTGTGTACTTGGCACCATTTACTTCAACTGGTGCAGAAAGCGCAGCCATATTCTGCACCGGCTGAAGTTTCCAACTGATCTTTAGGGTCAGCCTCCTGTGGAGTCTCTTGCAGTAGTCAAAATGAGAGGTTATTGTGAACAAAGCCTCTTGATCCAAATATGAATGTGACTGGCACATCAACTGAAGGTGTGCAAAGGTCCAGCTACACTAGCATATGAAAATTGTGCAATTGCTTGCATACTCTCTTGACTCTCTTTGGTATTGGTTTGTAGACTAATATTTCCAATATATCATCCACCTAGATGACTGAGAATCTCCACAGACATTCATGCACTGTGTTATTCTCCAGATTTACTGGCACAGTTTGGTTAAAGCTTTTACTGATTCTTCTTCAGTTTCTTGCCCTATATCTGCAGCTATTCCACCAATTCCTCTAACTTTAAAATTTATTTTCTAGTATAAATAAGAAAGGAATATCTTTTAAGGTATCTTGGATGTTGATATCTCTATTGTATTTTTAGCACATTTTTTAGTATACCAATTCAAGGTTGAAAGGTTTTGTTTGTTTGTTTGTTTGTTTGTTTGTTTTTCTTGGCAATTTCCACTGTCTGTCCTGATATCCAAGTTTCTTTCCTCTGTTTCATGGTCTCTGGCATTCTGTTCTACATCTTTACAACATCTTTGATTTTATTCCACACTTTCTTTGGTTTCCTATCAATGAAGTTCAGGACTTCAAATTGATTCCTGATGTTGAAAATGATGGGCATATGCTCAAGATCATATTGTGAAAACTGGCTGGCTTTATTCTTCTGCTTTAGCTTGACTTGAAATTTGCATATGAGCAGTTCTTGATCTGACTACATCTTTGTTGTTATAACTGAGCTTTTCTACCTCTTTCTACCACTAATACAGTCAGTTTGATTGCTATGTTTGAGGCATAGGTTTTGGTCGTTTGAAGAATGTGTTAGTAATCACTGGCAAAAATTGATAAGACATTTTCCTTCATTTTTGTTTCTTGGGCATGTTTAATTGCATTTTCCACATTACAATTATTTTTGTAACTTTGGAATTCTAGCTTTCAACCACAAACAGAACATCTTGCTTGCATGTTCTGTCAATTTCAAATTTATCAACGTCCTCTTCTTCATTGGTCTTTTCCTATGAAATCTAATTTATATTTTTGATCACTGATTTTATTGTTTCCCATATCTTTATCTATCTTTACTGTCTTTACTATATTTTTTCTGAATATATAAGCAATGTCATTTCTTTTTTAGTTTTCATGTTCTGAAACAGTATGATCTTCTTAATGAAAGTGACAGATTTCCAGCCCAAGTAATTTACTCATGCCTGTTGTCAGTGTGAAATTGATTCTGTTCATCTTTCAAATGTTGAACTTTCTCATGTTCATTTTCCTTATATGCTCCATGTTTCCACTGTGATTCTGAATTTTCAATTTTGTGTTTTCTTTACCTGCATGGCAACATCAGCAAATAGATATTCCAAACTCTTTAATCGTGGCGCATATACCATTAGTATTCCTAAAAACCATCAGTTCTTCTTCATGTACATATTAAATGCCAGCAAATGGAGGAATGATCCTTTTAGTTACAATAGCAAAGGCATCATTTCATACTATGTGGGGAAAGGAAATGATAAAGCATTCCTGTATTATACCTAGAAAACCACATGGATAAACATTCAAACATGAACCTGTATGAATTATGTAGAGACATACGGACAATTTGAGTAATAAATTATCAAACCCGTAGAATAATAAACCTAGGGTCAGTCACTGGTAGTAGCTCCAGAATTGGCAATATTTATTCTAAAGCTGTGATCTGTTGCTATACAGGTAGTCCTCGACTTATGACATTTCATTTAGTGATCTTTCAAAGTTACAGCGGCAGTGAAAAAGGTGACTTATGACCATTTTTTGCACTTATGACCATTGTAGCATTGCCATGGTCATTTGATAAAATTCAGATGTTTGACAATTGACTCATATTTATGACTGTTGCAGTGTCCCAGATCATGTGATCATCTTTTGCAATCTTTTGACAAGCAAAACAGATTCACCTAGCAACTGTCTTATTAACTTAATAACTGCAGTGATTCATTTAACAACTATGGCAAGAATGTAAAATGGAACAAAACTCTTTTAACAACTGTCTCCTTTAGGAATGGAAATTTTGGCTCAATTGAGGTTGTACATCATGGACTACCTGTGTCAGCTTCAGCTAATTTTCCATTAAAAATGCTTTCTGGCTATATTGAAATAATAGCAATTAAATGGCTGATTTCTCCCTTTTCACATACTGCAGAAGTAAAGCAATACTGGACAGCCAGGAATAGATTTTTCTTTTTTAATAGACTCAAGAAGAGCTCTGGAATTAAGCTGTTAAGCTGTCGCTGGCCTGCTTCCATCCCATATCTGAGCAAGCAAGAAGATTATGCATTCATTGATTTCTCATAGAATCCCTCCTCAAATTGGATCTAGTCAATTAAATTTAAACAAGTCCCAGATAGAGAATACCACCAAAATTAAGATGGTGGAGAAAAGAGTAAAAGAAACAAAAAACTCAGTGGACTAGGAAAGGAAGAAAACTGAAGAATCACCACTGACGCTACATGTTCACTTATGAGATGCTAGGATTATTGCTTGTTTGTTTGCTGTAGCTGCCCATCTCAGGAAATGATTCTTATTTGCTTTACACACAATACTGGCACAATACAGTCACAACATTTGCTCCATCATGCTGTTCAAATTCTTGTAGTAGTAAATCTGAAGTGTTCCAACACCCTAGAAAGTTAAATGTATTCCAGTTCAGAGACTTGATCACTTTCATATAATAGAAATAATAATAATAATAATAATAATAATAATAATAATAATAATAATAA
>JAKJMR010017766.1:244623-266571 GCA_024449315.1 Daboia siamensis | reverse complement strand
AATAATAATAATAATAATAATAATAATAATAATAATAATAATAATAATAATAAGAAGAAGAAGAAGAAGAAGAAGAAGAAGAAGAAGAAGAAGAAGAAGAAGAAGAAGAAGTTGGAAGGGACCTTGAAGGTTATCTAGTCCAACCCCCTGCTCAGGCAGGAAACCCTATACCATTTCAGGCAAATGGCTGTCCAGTCTCTTCTTAAAAACCTCCAGTGTTGGAGCATTCACCACTTCTGGAGGCAGGTTGTTCTACTGGTTAATTGTTCTGTCAGGAAGTTTCTCCTTAGTTCTAGGTTGCTTCTCTCCTTGACTAGTTTCCATCCATTGCTTCTTGTCCTGCTTTCAGGTGCTTTGGAGAATAGCTTGACTCCCTCTTCTTTGTGGCAGCCCCTAAGATATTGGAACACTGCTATTATGTCACCCCTCACCCTTCTCCAAAGAACAGGAGCATTTTTAGCTGGAAAAAAAACATAAATAAAATAAAACTAATCCAAGGAAACTTTTTAAAATATAACAAATGCTAAGAAACTGTTGTACATTATTGCTACCCTCAGTCCTGGGTCAGGAAAAAATTATATATTCTTTTGACATTAATATAAGATGTTAGGCTTTAATTGCAAAAATACAATAAAAGATTGATTAATAAAATAATATATTGCGTAGACTGGCTTAGAATTTGTTTTTAGTTCTTTAAACTAATAAAGCTTTAAACAGAAAAATAAAATAAAGGGAGGAGAAGAAAATTAAATACCTAAGGTATGAAAATGCCTATAATTTTATTGAATTAAGATGCACAAACAAAAGCATCTTCATGGTTTTTGGATAAAAAAGAAGTTTCATAATTGGTGGTCAGTGCAAGAATGTTTTTTTTAGTTGGTAGGTAAGTGGCATTTAGCAGAGAAGGGATTAATATCTAAAGGTAGAAGGAGTTTTCTCCAAGGAAGTGTAAAATATCGGTCAATAGAAGTTTAGGACTAATTTGTTAACATACAGACAGTTATGTCAAGGTCTCTTTTTGCTTGGTGTGTAATTTCCTAGATTTCCTCTTTTCTTCTCTTTGAAGTTAGGGACAAATTCTTTCAATATTCCAGAATGTAATGCATTTGGATCTTGAGATTTAAATCTATTCAAAGTAAAATATTGCTTGAGTGACACGTTTCAAGCTTCAGTGCTGTTTCTTCATCCTGCTCTTCAAAATTAACTGATAGAACATGTGCTCTGTTGCTGGATGGATATATGTGCAACCAACATAAGAACCGAGTAGCTCTGCCTTTTATTTGTAATCTGTAATAAGTTGGTTTTCCATCATTTGGAGCTGGAATGAATCCACAGATATTCTAGGATGGCATGTTTAAAGAGCTTATTAACACAAAGCCACATTCTTTAAGCAGTGAAGATTCAGGAGGTAGAGCTACCAAAGAGAATGAACCTCAGAACATTCCATTGTTCTTGACAACACTGTCAGGCAACCCTTCAACAGGAATTTAGTGGTTTTATATTTGATTGCTGTATAAAAGATTTAAAGTAACTCTCCCTAGTTTCCTGATAGGTAGAATTCATTGGGAAATCACATATTTCATATAAGATATAAGTGATTCCTGGTATGGAGATAGTATATGCTGGCAAAGAAGACTAAATTTATGCAGCATAGGTCCTTTATTGGCTGTAATGTATAAGAGATTTAAATGCAACTACTGTATATCTGTATTATTTTCATACATTGCTTTGCAGGGTTCTCTTTGTGATATTCCATTTACATAATAGTGCTTATATATTAGTGCTTAAAAATGTTGTATTGTGCATAATTTTGATTATAATAATAAAATGTATATAAACTAAACTTAAAGAGAAAAATAGAAAAAAGAATAGTATAACAAAAAGAAGGAAAAAGAAAGAGAAAAGCAAGAATATACTAAAGAAAGAGAAAGGAGATATATAAAGAAGTGATTCCAAAACTTTTTAATAACAAATGTAACAAATTTAGTAACTCTACATCCCCTTCAAGGTTACGATTAGTTCTTCATCCCATGTCTCATCCCTTATCTATAGACAAATCCATAAAATGTTAAAATTTCAGTCCCAGTGTCAGCAAAAAGTCCATAAAGTATAGCAGTAACATAGCTTATTTTAACCATGTTCAAATAAATCAATTTTATATTCCTTTCTTTTACATCTAACAGCCTTAATCTTAAGTTCATTCAAATATTATTGTAGAATTTTATTTCTTTTCATTTTTCATTATTCCATTGCACAGAGTATTTCAAGACTTTAAACAAGCTACTTTTGTAAATTCAGTCAGAAAAAAAATTAGATCACTTTCTTGGTTAATCTTTTTCTAAGTTGTTTTCTTGGCCTGTCATTTGTAAATCAACTTTCAATGCCATCTCTAGCTTGCCAAATATAATTTATTCCACATATGTCACTTCTTCAATAACATTTTTTGAATATAGTCTATCCACAGAGGCAAATATCATTAATAGCGTGCCTGCTACTTTCTGCCTCTGTTCTTCAAAAGTTTGTTTTAGTATTTTCAATGTCAAAATGTTTTTCATTATTCTATCGGTCCCAGTTGATTAACACAAAAAGTATGGTTGTATTTTCCCCCCTCTGCCTAGAATTTTAATCCCCTCTAGTACCCAGTTTTTAATATCATAAAATGTCTTGTCTTCATTGTGTATTGCAAAAAAAAAGAGATTTATTTGCCATGATTTATTTTCTCAGAGTTTGTCTGAGTTGGACAACCAGCTAACAGTAAACAACAGACTAATCAGCTAACCACCAAGACCACTCCCGCCAATACTGACAGGGCAAGCCACTAGTATTTAAAATGAGAGCAAACTCCATTCCCTCCTAGCACTGATGATATTACCTAGTTTAGTATTAAAACATCTGTAAGAAAATAACCAAGCTCAGAGAGCATCAAGGACCCCAAAGTTCAACCCTGAGCTACAAATATTCTGTTCTATATTTTTAATCATTTTGCCATTTATATTGAGTTATAAAAAAATAGTAGCATTGGTTTATACACTATTGTCTGCTAATTTAAATCTTCATTTCATATGTGTATTTTCATAAATGTTTTTCACATCTTAAACCTTTTATGTTGATTTAAAATGAAATTGTTAATAAATTTCCTTCTTTTTGGGGGGGAACATTAAAAAAATCTTCAGAAACATACACAAATAAACATAGAAAAATATATTTTTCCCCTCAGTTTTTTTTCTAAGGCTTCATAACTCTGTATTGGAGGAAATAACCATGAATGTACAGGAAGAAATAACAAAAATTGTGCATGCGCTATTGATTAAGGAGAATATATGGTGAAAATAATTTAAAGAAATATTTTCATTTGAAATAACTTAATTTTTCACTTTGTGTAACAAAGTGAGATGTGGCTTCATAAAATGTAAAATTTTATTTCAAAATTTAATATGCAGTATGAATTATGCAATAAAGTATAAGCATTCTAATAAATTCTCACTTATCCATAATTAGGAATATGCTTTTTTCAGTTACTTATTTACTATTTTTTTTCTTGTATGTATTATTTGAACCCTTCTTGTTTCTTACATGGTCGAGATTAAGACTGACAATTTTTGATTAACCATATTTTATTTTAAACAGAAAAATTCAGTAAAGAAATTAAAATGGGTATTGAAAGAAGTAATAGTCTGTAAGGTGTAAAGTATGTCTTCATTATTCAAGAATAAAGAATAAATTAGCTTATCATTAGTAGATGCTTTGTGGGTGGGTGGTCCTTACAGCTCCTGTTAATTCATAATACCTACCAGTTTATTTGAGTTTAGTAGCTAATGTTAATGCAACAGATTGTGCACAGATGACAAAATCTGTTCATTCCCACAGAATTTTGAAACACATGACTGCAAAAAGTGTTGCCCCAACTAAGAAAAATTAAAGCAATGTATAAAAAAATTACTAATGTCCTTCCCTTGAAAAACAAATTAGACTCAGCCACAATAAATGTAATGATAAAAATATTATGAACATTAGAAAAAGAGGCTCTCTTATTACCCAACTATAAATGGAAACAAGCTGAACTCTCTTTATATGAGCCACAAAGTTTGCCAATGTGCTATCAAAGGGAAACAATAGCTGGAAATAAAAAAAAAATTCTTCCTGTTGAATGCAAACATTTATTTAGTTTATATCTAACACAGGGGTGTCAAACTCAATTTCATTGAGGGCCGCATCACCATTGTGGTTGCCCTCAGGGGGCCGGGTGGGTATGGCCAGGGTGTGCGTGTCCTACTGGGTGGGCGTGGCTAGAGTGCGTATAGCCTACTGGGTGGGCGTGGCCAGCTCTACATAGTTGGCATCAAGGGTGCCTATGGGGGCCTGGGCAGGAGTGGGACAGATCTGAGGGTCTCTGGCAGGAGGAGGGTCTCTGGGCCAGGGCCTAGGCAGTGGGGGCCGTTCCCTCACTGTTTCCAGGATGCCTTCGCGGGCCACATGAAACCACTTCGCGGGCCAGATCCGGCCCCCGGGCCTTGTGTTTGACATGTCTGATCTAACATAAACTTCAAACTTTTTTACTCATCTATTCTAAATTGTTTTACAACAGTCAAACAACATTTTACCCCAAATAGTTTGTGTGCTTGGAAGAAAGGATAAACTGCTGCATAGATAGTTCTTGACTTACAACCATTTGTTCAGCCAGTGTTCAAAGTTATGACCGCACTAAATATTGGGACTTAAAAGCAGTCCCCAAAGTTATGATTCTTGCAGTGCTTCCATGGTCATGTGATCAAAGTTCAGTTGCTTGGCAGTCACATTTATAACCTCAAGGGTGCTTTGCTATGTGGTTAGAGCTCAAAGCATTGTTAGAGACTCCACACACCCACTTCACGGTCTGTTTCTGTTACTCTCCTCTGGGAGGAGATTTTGGTAGGACTACCAGATTCTATAACAGCTTTGTTCCCTATGCCATCCATCTGGTAAACTCGCAAGATTCGCTTTTCTTGCCATGTATATCTATACATCTGAACTAGACTGTTGTTTCTCTGGGCCACATGTGGGTATATGCATAATTTATTTTATTTATTTATTCTCATGTTTATGCATATTGGAGGTGGTTACCCTTTGAGAGCTGCATGCAACGAAATCTCATTTTAATGTATGCTGATTAGTGTACATTTAAAGTGACAATAAAGTTATTGTCCTGTCCTGTCCCATCCCATTCCATTCCATTCCACTCCCTCACCAACCTATCTTCCCTTTCATCTCTGCTTTTTGGGTGCCCTACCCTCCACTACATACCCTCCCTGCCAACAATACTTCCCCCAGGTAAACTTCATTGTCTTCTTCTGCTGGTTACCCAAATCTATGTGTTAAGCAAGGTGACCCAGATCTATGTGTTAAGCATGCAGCAGGACAGCAGAGCATAATATTTAGTGAATCCTGGCATCACATTTTGTGCAAAAAAATTAAACAAAACTTTTAAAGGGGTTATCTAATGCCACAAACAGCACAAAAGGTAGGCTATCACCTAACTTGAGTGTCATAATTTAGAAGGCCTTCTTCGTAAATGCTACCCACATTTTTAAATTACAGGACTTTGAAAAGGGAATGTAGATAGATGGGAAAGTGATGAAGAACCTAAATTCAGGCACATATTTAAGAAAAGGGGATGATATTGAGATGCCTTGGCTTCATGCAATTGGGGCCTTATAGTTTAATATCAGCACTGCAAACTGGGCTCAAAAATTAATTGAAAGCCTGTGTATAATATAATAATAGCTACTAAAACCCATTAAAACCATACTATTTATTTTGAACCACCAAGAGTTTCTGGATCTTGTTCAAAGACTGCCTCATCTCTAACGCATGCCAGTAAGCCAACAATATTTCATTGCAACTAAAAAGCTCCTCCTGAGGTCATAGCTGGGACAACAACAGCCATCTGTGGACCAAATTTCAGCTTGAGACATAACTAACCTCTCCATGATTAGCTCCAAATTGGTAAGGCAGACAAACAGCAGTTTGTAATAGTAGATGAAACAAAAAAAATCTCTAGCCTCATTGTGTTCAAAAAGAAGAGTCATATCTTTTGTTCATTGTAGGCATATATTAAAAAAACATACATTTCAAAAAGATAGTGTCTTAACAACATGTGATTAATATGAGTTTTGATTTTGGTGTCTTTCATTTTATATACTTTCATATTATATACTGTATAGGCTGACTTAAACACTTTTACCTTGGATAGGATCTGTCTACATGTTGCTGTGATACACAACCTTCCCATGAGAGCAGTTGTGCATCACAGATGTTCATTTGAGTACGATGCTTCTAGCCCTTTCCTCCCTGAGAAATATGCTAAGAAAGAATTTCAGAAACTGATGGGAAAAAACCTATGCCATTTTGTAGGGCATTTGTAGCTGGAGCAGTGATTAGCTACAAAGGAAAAAATACTTGATAAAAGATCTATTTTCCATTATTATATAGGCCTTAGACCCTAAGCAATTAAATATGGCAGAAGAAGGGAAGCCATTTTATATTCTCTCTGTATGTGTGCTCACATACACATATAAACACTTTTTTATCCACCATTGTGAGAGCAATTACATGCTTCTCTCCGAAATCATTTTATGAACTGAGAAAATTATCTTGTGATAAGATTGAAGAAAGCTTTTGAAAACAGAAGGATTAGCCCTTGCACTCTCTCTCTTAGTTTGTTGTAATTGTTTCTGAAACACCATAAAGAACATTTTCCTTACTTATCTCTTTCTTCTACCTCATCTCATCCAGTTAATTTCCATTTTCTCTTCCCTTCCCTATGCATCTTCCTCTTCCCCTTGAAGAAACTCAATGCCATTTTTTTTATTGAAAAGTTTTATAAAAGTTACAATATTATCCCGTCCTAACCCACCCTAACCCCCCCTCCCCCTCCCTTACTTCCCAAAGCTGATTACAGGGTTACAAATATATAATAATCATAATCTAACTAACATTAACCAACTATATAAATAACCAAATACATAATGCACTTTAACCCGCCTATAACAAAATTCTAACAATCTAAGATTTACTCATAAGCTAAATGGAACTTTTTAGTCCCATATTTTTTCTGAATATAATCTATCCATCTTCTCCAAACCGAAATGTATCTTTCTTGTGAATGATTCTTCAAATAAGCAGAAATCTTAGCCATTTCTGCTAAATTTGACACTTTAAGCGTCCATTCTTCTATAGTAGGCAAACTATCCTTCTTCCAATATTGCCCTACCAATAATCTTGCAGCTGTTATCAAATTCAACATCAAGTTAATTTCTTTAGTATCACAATCTGTAATAACACCCAATAAAAATAATTGTGGGGTAAACTTTATCTTTCTCTTAAAAATCTTTTGGTTGTTCCACCAAATTTTAATCCAAAAAGCTTTTATACTTCTACAAGTCCACCAAATATGAAAATAAGTAGTGTCCAAACTACCACATCTCCAACATTTGGGCTGTAAATTAGAATACATACAAGACAGCTTTTTAGGATCCAAATGCCATCTATAAAACATTTTATAAAATTTTTCTCTTAAATTTTGGGCTTGAGTAAATTTTACATTTCTAACCCAAATTACCTCCCATATATCCAATGGGATCAGTTCTTGAATATTTTGAGCCCACTTTACCATACAGTCTTTCACTAATTCCATTTCCGAATTCAATTTATTAAAGCATTATAAATTCTCTTTATATGCGCTCGAGTTTGATCTTTAATCTGTTTTACCAAATTTTCAGCCATCAGTGTCAAACCAACCTTCTGATCTAACTTCCACCTAGCTTGCAGTTGAGTATACTGGAACCAGGACTGTACAATATTTTCTTGTTTTAACTCGGCTACCGACCTTAATTGCCAATCATTCCCTACCAATCTAAGTAATTCCTTATAAGAAATCATATCCAACTTCAAACCCATAGATACATCCTCTATTGCGTGTCCAGGAATCCCCCAAATTGGTATTTTATAATTCAACTTATAATAATACTTTTTCCAAAAACGCAATAAAGCACTTCTTAAAATATGAGATTTAAAAGCCTTGTCAAATTTTTTATCAAATCAAATATGCATGCCACCCATATAATAAGTCCCATCCCTCAAGATGAAGTATACTTTTATTTGTTAAATTAAGCCAATCACTAACCAGTGTTAAAACCACCGCATCATAATATAATTTCAAATTAGGCACCTTAAGTCCTCCTCTTTCCCAAGCGTCTTGTAAAATCTTAAGTTTAACTCTCGGTTTTTTCCCCGCCCAAATAAATTTATTAATACCCTTCTGCCAATCATCCAAATTAGCATCCTTTTTCAAAATAGATATCATTTGAAACAAAAAGAGAAACTTTGGTAAAACATTCATTTTAACAGCTGCAATTTTCCCCAACAAAGGTAATTGTAATTTTTTCCAATTATTTAAATCCTTTTGTACTTTTAACCATAACATCTCATAATTATTCTTATATAATTTCACATTAGAAGCTGTAATATATATTCCCAAATATTTAACCTTTTTCACTATTTCATAACCTGTCAATTTAACTAACATTTCCTTTTCATTCATGGTCATATTTTTAGATAATATTTTAGTCTTATTATTATTTACCTTAAAACCAGAAACTTTCCAGTATTGAATTATAATTTCCATCAAATCTATAACCGATTGAATCGGTTGAGATAATGTAACAACCAAGTCATCCACAAATGCTCTTAACCTATAATCATTCTGCTTTATTTTTATTCCCTTTATTTTAGTTGATTCCCGAATTTTAATCAATAAAATCTCCAATGTTAAAACAAACAATAATGGTGACAGGGGACATCCCTGTCTCATACCTTTTTCAATTTTAAATACATCTGTTAGTCCCCCATTAATTATAATTTGCGCCGATTGTTGTTGATATATAGCCTTAATAGATTGCAAAAATTTATCCCCAAAATTCATCTTATCCACAACTTTCAGTAGAAATTGCCAATTCAACTGATCAAAAGCTTTTTCAGCATCCAAAAATATCAATGCCGCAGGGACTTGGTTATTCTTATCCAAATACTCAACTAAGTTAACTATTTGTCTTACATTATATTTCATATTATCTTCCAGTTATAAGTCCAGACTGATCAGTATGAACCATTTGTTTCAAGACTTGCATTAATCTATTTGCCAATATTTTTGCAAAAATCTTATAATCTGTGATTAAAAGCAATATAGGTCTATAATTCTTAGGCTGAGTAAGGTCTTGATCCTCTTTTGGGATCAACGATATAAAAGCCCTTCTCCAGGATGGAGGCACTTCCCCTCCAGCCTGGATATTATTAAATAATTCCTTTAAAGGTTCTACCATCTCTGCAAGTAAGGTTTTATAATAACTTGCTGTTAAGCCATCTGTACCAGGAGCCTTACCCACTTTTAACTGTTTAATTGCTAATATAATTTCCTCAGAAGTAATTAAACGATTCATCTCTTCCCGTTGTTCATATGAAAGCATAGGAATATGCGCTTCCTGTAAATATTTATCTATATCTAAAGCTTGTATATTCTCGCTAGCATATAACTTTACATAAAAATCCAAGAAACCCTTTTTAATCAAATTTTGTTGATATGTTTCTTTACCCTTATATTCTATTTTCTCTATAGTACGTAACTTCTGTTTTTTCCTTAATTGATAAGCTAGCCACCTACCAGGCTTATTTGCATTACAAAAAGTATTATGTTTCGCATATCGCAAATTAGTTGCAACCTGATCCGCCATTAACATATTAAATTGCTCTTTCAACAAATTTATTGAAATCCTTAATCTCTTATCTGATGGATTCAAAATAAAAGCTTTCTCCTTCAATTTAATCTCTTCTTCCAATTCTTTACGTTTTTGCATCTGCTTACGCCTATGACCATTATTCATATGAATCAAAATCCCCCTCATGTAAGCTTTACTGGCCTCCCAAACCATTTCAATCGGTGTTCCTTTATGCATATTCAAAACAAAAAACTCTTTCAAATAATCTTTACATTTCTCTGAAAGTACATCATATCTAAATAAATTTTCATTCAATCTCCAAGATCTTCTTATCCCATCTTCCCTCGATAGCTCCATCCATACAAGACTATGATCCGACAATGTTCTAGGAAAAATCTTAACATTCTTGACCCTGGAAATAAGATCACCAGTAATTAAAAAAAAAATCAATTCTGGAAAATGATTGATGCCTGTCCGAGAAAAAAGTAAAATCTCTGTCCTCCAAGTTTCGCTCCCGCCAAATATCTCTTAATTCCAAGTCATCTTTCAAATTAAAAAAAACTTTAGGCAATCTAGAATAGTTAGGAGAGTTTTTAGATGATCCCTTCTTGTCCTTGCTTGAATCCAAAACACCGTTCCAATCACCCATCAAAATAACAGATTTATAATCCAATTGACCCCTTCATGGATTACTGCCTTGTCGTGGCAAAGGGGCTTGCGTAATTCAATGAAGCTATGAGCTATGCCATGCAGGGCCACCTAAGACGGAAAGGTCATAGCAGAGAGTTCTGACAAAACATAATCCACTGGAGAAGGAAATTGCAAACCACCCCAGTATCTTTGCCATGAAAACCCTATGGACAGTACCAAAAGGCAAAACGATATGACGCTGGAAGATGAGCCCCTCAGGTCGGAAGGCGTCCAATATGCTACTGGGGAAGAGCAGAGGGCTAGTACTAGTAGCGCCAGAAAGAGTGAAGCGACTGGGCCAAAGCCGAAAGGATGCTCAGCTGTGGATGTGTCTGGTGGTGAAAGGAAAGTCCGATGCTGTAAAGATGTTTTCTCCATAGGAACCTGGAATGTAAGATCCATGAATCAAGGAAAGCTGGACGTGGTCAAACAAGAGATGACAAGGCTGAACATCGACATCTTAGGAATCAGCGAACTAAAATGGACAGGAATGGGTGAATTCAGATGACCATCAGGTATACTACTGTGGGCAAGAATCCCTCAGAAGAAATGGAGTAGCCTTCATAGTCAATAAAAGAGTAGGAAAAGCAATAGTGGGATACAATCCCCAAAATGACAGAATGATCTCAGTTCGAATCCAAGGCAAACCATTCAATATCACAGTAGTCCAAGTCTATGCCCCAACCACCAGTGCTGAAGAGGATGAAATTGACCGGTTCTATGAAGCCCTACAGCACCTTATAGAACTAACACCCAAAAACGATGTCCTTATCATCATGGGGGATTGGAATGCTAAAGTAGGAAGCCAAAAGATAACTGGAATAACAGGCAAGTTTGGCCTTGGAGTACAAAATGAAGCAGGGCACAGGCTGATAGAATTTTGTCAAGAGAATACGATGGTCATAGCAAACATTCTTTTCCAACAACCGAAGAGACGGCTTTACACATGGACATCACCAGATGGTCAACACAGAAATCAGATTGACTATATGCTCTGCAGCCAAAGATGGAGAAGCTCTATACAGTCAGTAAAAACAAGACCACGAGCTGACTGTGGCTCAGACCATGAGATTCTTGTGGCAAAGTTTAGGCTTAAATTAAAGAAAGTAGGGAAAAGCACTAGGCCAGTCAGGTATGAATTAAATCATATCCCTGTTCAATATACAGTAGAGGTGACAAATAGATTTAAGGAATTAGATCTGATAGACAGAGTGCCTGAAGAACTATGGACAGAGGTTCGCAACATTGTACAAGAGGTAGCAACCAAAACCATCTCAAAGAAAAAGAAATGCAAGAAAGCAAAATGGCTGTTTGAGGAAGCTTTGCAAATAGCTGAGGAAAGGAGGGAAGCAAAAGGCAAGGGAGAAAAAGAAAGATATGCCCAATTAAATAAAGAATAGCTAGAAGAGATAAGATTGCCTTCTTAAATGAACAGTGCAAAGAAATAGAAGAAAACAATAGAATAGGGAGGACCAGAGATCTTTTCAAGAAAATTGGAGAGATGAAAGGAAAGTTTCATGCAAAAATGGGCATGATAAAGGACCAAAATGGCAGGGACCTAACAGAGGCAGAAGAGATTAAGAAGAGGTGGCAAAATTACACAGAAGAACTATACAAGAATGAGCTTAACGTCCCTGATAACTACAATGAAGTGGTCACTGACCTCGAGCCAGACATCCTAGAATGTGAAGTGAAGTGGGCCTTAGAAAAGCTGAGCAACAACAAAGCTAGTGGAGGTGACAGTATTCCAGCTGAGCTATTCAGAATCTTAAAAGACGATGCAGTAAAAGTGCTACACTCAATTTGCCAGCAAATTTGGAAAACTCAACAGTGGCCACAGGATTGGAAAAGATCAGTTTACATTCCAATTCCAAAGAAAGGCAGTGCCAAAGAATGTTCAAACTATCTCACCATTGCACTCATTTCTCATGCTAGTAAAGTTATGCTTAAAATTCTACAAGCTAGACTCCAGCAGTATGTGGATCGAGAACTACCAGAAGTACAGGCAGGATTTCGAAGAGGCAGAGGAACTAGAGATCAAATTGCTAACATATGCTGGATCATGGAGAAAGCTAGAAAGTTCCAGAAAAACATCTACTTCTGCTTCATTGACTATGCTAAAGCCTTTGATTGTGTGGATCATAACAAACTGTGGCAAGTTCTTAAAGAGATGGGCATACCAGACCATCTTATTTGCCTCTTGAGAAATCTATATGCGGTCCAAGAAGCAACAGTGAGAACTGGACACGGAACCACTGATTGGTTCAAAATTGGGAAAGGAGTCCGGCAAGGGTGTATACTGTTGCCTTGCCTATTTAACTTATATGCAGAGCACATCATGAGAAAGGCAGGGCTAGATGAATCAAAAGTTGGAATTAAGATTGCCGGAAGAAACATCAACAACCTAAGATATGCAGATGATACCACTCTAATGGCAGAAAGTGAAGAAGAACTAAAGAGCCTCTTGTTGCGAGTGAAGAAGGAGAGTGCAAAACCTGGGTTGAAACTAAGCATTAAGAAAACCAAGAACATGGCATCTGGCCCTCTGAATTCCTGGCAAATAGATGGGGAAGAAATGGAGGTAGTGACAGATTTTATTTTCCTGGGCTCCAAGATCACTGCAGATGGGGACTGTAGCCAAGAAATTAAAAGACGCTTGCTCTTGGGGAGGAAAGCCATGGCAAATCTAGACAGCACACTAAAAAGCAGAGACATCACCCTGTCAACAAAAGTGCATATAGTCAAGGCTATGGTCTTCCCAGTTGCAATGTATGGCAGTGAATGCTGGACCATAAGAAAGGCTGAGCGCCAAAGAATTGAAGCCTTTGAACTATGGTGCTGGAGAAGACTCCTGCGAGTCCCTTGGACTGCAAGGCGATCAAACCGGTCAGTCCTAGAGGAGATCAACCCTGACTGCTCTTTAGAAGGCCAGATCCTGAAGCCAAAACTCAAATACTTTGGCCACCTAATGAGAAGGAAGGACTCACTGGAGAAGAGCCTAATGCTGGGAAAGATTGAGGGCAATAGAAGAAGGGGACGACAGAGAATGAGGTGGCTGGATGGAGTCACTGAAGCAGTAGGCATGAGCTTAAATGGACTCCAGAAGATGATAGAGGACAGGAAGGCCTGGAGGAACATTGTCCATAGGGTCGTGATGGGTTTGGACGCGACTTCGCAACTAACAACAACAACAAATCCAATTGAGTTAGTTTATCATGTAAAAACTTATAAAACTTTCTTTGCTGTTGATTAAGAGCATATAATCCAATAATAAGAATTTTCTTGCCTTGTAACAATAATTCAATAATATCATATCTTCCCTGTGGATCAGACTCAATTAATGTAGCAGATAAATCTCTTCTTAGATAAATAACCACCCCACTTTTTTTATCTGGAGCAGATGCTATAAAGTGTAATCCCAACTGGGAATTAATCAAGTACTTTTGATCTTTTGCACAAATATGAGTTTCTTGTAAACAAACAATATCATTTTTATGTTGCTTCAGGTAGTGAAATACTTTCTTTCTTTTTTTGTGGTGAAGCCATTAACATTCCATGTCAGAAACTTTATCGCCATTCTTAGCGACCTGGAGCCTCTGGAACACCGCCTGAAGATCCGCAGTTGGTTTCTTCGGTCGCGCCCCTCCCACCGGCTCCGTAGTAACAGGACCTTGTATCATAGGCCCAGAATCCATCTTCTGTTTCAATTGCTCCTTTTCTTTACGTTTATGCGCAGCACACATCATTCTCTGTTCTTTTGGATCACCCTTTAACAGCAAACTCTGTTCAGTAGATTCAGCCAATTGTGCCTCTCCAACAAACTGTGATGTTGCCCCTTCAACTTGTTGTTTATCTTCCAAACTCTTTTCTGTTCTCTTAAGTAGTGGAGATGGCGGTGAACCTGCTTTCAGGACATAAGTATAAAAATCTTTTGCCTTTGCAATCGTATTAAGTCTATATCGTGTCCCTGCATAGTTCACGACTATTCCAATAGGTATCTCCCATCTGAACTGAATCTGTCGGTTTTTAAGCTCATCAGACAAAAAACCAAAATCCTTCCTTTTTCTCAACATTTTAGGAGGTATCTCTTTCAAAATTATAATATCTTGACCTGCAATTTGAAATCTCTGTTGATAGAAGGCCTGGATGGTTGCATTTCGAAGTGACCTCTTAGAAAAATAAATCACCACATCTCTAGGTAAATTTTTCTGCCTCGCAATCCAGGAATTGACTCTGAAAATGTTATCCACCTCCCTTGATAATTCCTTAGGATCCCATCCCAAGATGGAAGCTATAACTTTAATCACCTCCTCTTGTAAATCCTCTCAAGGGTTTTCTTTCAATCCCCTTATTCTCAGAGCAAATTCCATGTCTCTATATTGTGAAATATTCACCTCATCCTCAGTTTTATCAATTTTATTTTCTGCTTTAGCAATTCTATTTTCTAGTTTTTCACTATTTTCCACAACCTTGTCCACACGATCATCTAAACGTTCAGTATGTGCAGCCAGCCCTTGAAGTGCAAGCAAAATGTCTTCTCTCATCTCTCTATTTTTACACTCAAGAAGATCAGCCACCTCTTCCTTTATTTGTTGAACCGTTTGTTGTGCTTGAAGCTTCAAAGCATCCTGCAGGTCTTTAAGTGTAAATGCTGGTGGTGGAGGAGAGGGTGGAGGGGATCTGGGCTTTGAAGTGGATTGCGTTGCAGGCTGTGTTACAGGAGAGGAAATTAAGCTTTTAGAAACAACAGGAATTACCTGCCGTCTTGAAGCCATTTTCCAACTTGCTACAATCACTTTCTCTTATCACTTTCACTTTCCCTCTGCACTTCAGGATAAAAATAAAATCCAAAAAAAAGAAAAAAGAGGAACCTTAATTTTTTTTAAAAAAACTTTAAAATCCAATGTATTATTTAGACTTCAACAGAATCTTCACACTTTATTCTTTCAAAAAAAACATTTTGGTGCCATCTTTTCTCTTTCAAAGTCAAATTTGTATATGGGGAAGATTAAAGCACCCCGAGTTAAAGTGTTAAATACTTGCAAATTTACTCCTCCTGGTCAGCTCTGTCTGCTTTAAAATCAATCATAAATCACTATAATCCGCAGATGTGGATGCAGCGTCTGGCTTCGCCCTTGCTTCGGAGCAAAGGCGTCCTGAGCTCGGAGAAAGCCTCGGGCTCCGTGGGAGCTCTCACCCTCCGACCCCCAGATATTTCTGGAAGGTCTTGGGGAGCTCTACCACTACCTGAGGAGAGCTCACCTCCCCCTCTTCTCCCGAGGGGGAAGTTTACGAGCCACGGGACAGCTGATTGTCACCGTCCCCGCGGTTCAACGAAGCCTCAGGACGGGCAGCCAAAGAAAAGCCGCCATCGGCGCAGCGTAACCACTGGAAGTCCCTAAACTCAATGCCATTTTTGATGTTTCTTTATGAAAGAGGGAGGGAAATCTGGCCGTGTGAGAAAGATTTATATTGTTTGGCCTATTGATGTGGGATTAATGTTATAGTATGGGGCATATTATTTTACAGCAACTCATTCTTAATATATATTAATTCTATTATTATTCTTTGGCAGGATGTCCTAGCTCTAAACTTTTTTTATGCAGATTCTTGCAGGTTCATATATGCATGTAACTATAGGCATATATATACATGCAGACACTCATTTACTGGGAAGGGAAAGATCTTCAGGATTGTTTGCAGTTGGTGTTGGCAATCCTAAACTGAATCTAAGTGTGAAAGCTGTATTGAAGACAGTTTTTGTACAAATTTGTTCTTTTCCCTGTTTTGTGGGGCTGGGAAAGTTGTCTTAAATTTAAATTCTGCTTTGTAGTAAATGTGATAATTGCAAGAATTTAATTCAGTTCTGATTTTTCCACAAATAGCTGTCTGTAAACGGAGGGAGGGGGTAACATCTTTTCTTTTTACAAAGAAGCTTGAAGCAAAGAATGTAAAAGTTTAAGCAAATAAGGAAAGGAGGTAGTAATAAGACACCACTATTTTCAGCTTAGGTCTCTGAATTCAAATGGGGTTTATATTGCCAGAAAGCAAAAATTATTACCATATGGATACTATTCCATTGTCCTAGAGGGCATTAAGATGGTCAACTAAGCAATATCCTGAGATGAGATTCTAAAAGGTACAAAAGAATCATACTTCTTTTGCAGGGAACGTGAACTGTGCAATAACATGTTGTTGGGTTTTTTTTGGAACAGACACAGTTCTGTAATCTTGGCTAAAAATTGATGATGATGATGATGATGATGATGATGATGATGATGATGATGATGATGATGATGTCGTCTTACTTTTCTTTCATAAGCTCAGGGTAACTTAGATGGAGATATCCTCTCACTCTATCCCTTCGACTTTGTGTAGTTGAGTTGGCAGAGATTGGGGTAGCCCTAAGTCACTCATTGAATTTCCATGGCTGAGGGGGACTTTTATGTGGGTTAATCTAACATTTTAATCATGATACAGTATTTACTCTTAAGACTTTCTGTGGGGTAGTATATTATTTCTATCAGAGAATTCAGTCTCTCCAGAAAGAAAAACAGTTTTAAAGCAACCTAGGACGTTTCTTATATGACAGTGGACATGCCTGTAGTTCATTTGACTTCATGTCTATGCTAAGTGAACTAGACAATTTTAAGTGTTATTATTTTTAAAAAGGAAAGATAAAGGATAAGCCTATAATTGGAGCATGAACACTCCACGTTATATGATATGTTTTGCTGTCACCCACTCACTCCTCAGATAATAATAGATTGTTCCTACCATTTAAAAGACCTTGCTAAGGCTGTCCAAGATCCTACTCCTATGCAAACCTAAAGTATGGCGGCTGAGTTAAGATACAGAGCTTATCAACCAGAAGGTTGGCAGTTCAAGACCTAAGTAATGTGTGACAGAATGAGCTCCCATTACTTGCCCCAGTGCCTGCCAACCTAGCAGTTTGAAAGTATGTAAATGCAAGTAGATAAATAGGTACTATTTCAGTGGGAAGGTAACAGCGTTCCATGCACCTTCAGCATGTGGTCGTGCTGCCCACATGACCACAAAAGCATCTTTGGACAATGCTGGTTGTTTGGAGATGAGCATCGTCCCCCTACAGTTGGACACAACCAACAGGGGCGCCTTTTACTTTTACTTAATATTTTTCTTAGCCTGGATTATGTGGAATGTGTAAAATTTAGTGTGGTATTATCTTTGCTGTTGTTAAAATATGTTTTTAACTAGAGATAGCCATAGCCAAATGCCACCCCCAGTTGTTTTAGAGTAGTAATCCTATACATTATCAGTGTCAATTGACTTTATTTATTAAACATGAGAGTTCATGATGCTACATCAACAGTTACATTTTAATTATATTTGAACTATATCCTTGGGAGGAATGGGTAGGAAAATCTGTTTATGGCTGTTTATGCCATTTTGCTCAGCATTTTGCCAACAAAATTGCTCAGATTCATCAAAGCCTTGATCCTCCTGGCTGAATCTAATGGGGTGACTGATTCATCATTTATTTCTCTTATAATGGACTATTTTGGCTGCTTGGGGTGATTTCTGCCTCCCCTGTCTCTTGAGTAGAGCTAGGGAATATTTCCATTTGAATTAGAAAGATGGTCAATACCTTTTTGCAGACGTAATATAAGGAGTCTAGAAGGATGTTATGATGTGCTGTCTTTTATGAGGCCTTTATAGATCCATCATTTTGACAAATTTCCAGCCTTCCTTGGGAAGGCACATAATACAAATCCAACTTTAAAATATGCTAGAGACACAGCAGATGGGCAAGGGGGAGAGGAGATGGTTCTATGCAAGTGGCATGCATGTGTGTGCGTAACTCCATTTGCATGAGCAGTAGGTACGCGTGTCTGCTGCTTTCATAAACGGAGCTTCACGCATGCACATGCTCAACCACTGCTTGAGCATGTGTAGCTATAGGCACATGCACACTCAACTGCTACTTCCATGGCCCAATTCCAAACAGGCTGCAGCCCAGTACTGGGGGTGGGGAACCCTGTGCTAGATGAAATAGATTATTTAGATCCTTTTCTGTTAGAGTTCAGACTTGGATACTAAGCTTGTCAGCTGAAAAGCTGACTGCCTGGATTTGAGATTCAACTGTTACGCAATGGGGTAAGATCCTGTTACTTGCCCCAGCTCCTGGCAACCTAGCAGTTTGAAAGCATGCAAATGTAAGTAGATAAATATATACCACTACAGTGGGAAGGTAACAGCATTCTTGGCATATAGTCATGCTGGCCATATGACCGTGGAATTGTCTTAAGCCAACACTGGCTCCTTTGGCTAAGAACTGAGATGAGAGTCAGATACGACTGGACAGAGGAAATCTTTATCTTTACCTTTCTTTAGTAGAAGCTTTGTCAGAAAATGGCATAACCCACTTGGTGGTTTCAGACCTCAATGGCTTTTGTTTTCATGTACCCCAGAATCCTTTGGGACCAAAATTGTGGAAACCTTTTGGGAAAAGTTTATTTTTGAGGTTTGATGGCTAATAACACCACTTTTTTTTGGAGTAGTACCATAAAATTATATATCAGTGGAAAGACAATATAATCAAGAATGTAATGCAACAAAGTTTGTTCAATTATCTGTACTGTAATCTATGAAAAGTTATAGCCAAATAACCAGAAAAAGGAAGCACAACTTGCTTAGGTTGATATCAGGTAGCTTTCCTTCATCTGACCATAGCCAATGAGCATGAGTGTTTAGAGAGCCAATCAGGTGTCATCTTGTTTTGGAAATGAGCCAATCAGATCACTGTAGAATTCAGTTTTTGATGTCATGTATTGAAGCTGAGAGGAGAGCATTTGTCAGTGTGTTATGTGATCGCTATTAGGTTGGTTGAGTTTTTTATGTTCTTTCATTTAGTGATCTTGTAAAACGTAATAAAAGTAAAGTAATGGTGCAAAGAGTTTACTGGTTGCCCAGAAAGCAATGTAAAATAGTATTATTAGGTGAACAAGGCTACAGTTATAAAGAAACTAGAAGAAAAAATGGTGGAAACTTAACCAAAGGTGGCATTTCTACTGTACACTTTTCCGAAAAGGTTTCCACAATTTTGGCCTCTACTGTAGAGGTCGAGACTTCAACTATCCAGATATCAACTGGGAGACAAACTCTGCAGCAAGTGGGAGATTGAACAAATTCCTACTAACCTAGCTGACAACTTTGTCATCCACTTTGTCAAAAGGTGGAGGAGGGAACTAGATGTACAGCCATACTGGACTTAATTCTTACTAATAGAGAATATGTGATAGAGGGAGTTGAAGTTACCAGAAACTTGGGCGAAAGCAACCATGTCATACTGGAATTTAATGTAAGACAAGCACTAGCAACAGAAAACAATCCAACAAGGGTCTTAAACTTCAAAAGAGCTGACTTTAACAAACTCAAAGAGAACCTAGGAAAGATGCCATGGATGAAAATCCTAAAGGGGAAAACAACCCAAGAAGTGTGGGAAACCCTGAAAAATGTGATTATAAAAGCCCAGTCCAGCACAATACCAGTGAAAAAGAAAAACAAGAAATTCAAGAAGAAACCAGCATGGCTACACAAAGATCTCTCTGATAAACTAAGAGACAAAAAGGACAAATACAAAAAAATGGAAGGAGGGTGACATAACTAAGGCCAATTATCAGGAGACAGCCAGAACATGCAAAGATGAAGTCAGGAAAGCAAAGACTCAGAATGAACTAAGATTTGCAACAGAAATCAAGGATAATAAAAAAAAGTTTCTTCTAATACAGGGGTGTCAAACTCAATTTCATTGAGGGCCACATCAGCATTGCGGTTGCCCTCAGGGGGCCGGGTGGTATGGCCAGGGTGGGTGTGGCCTACTGGGTGGGCGTGGCTAGAGTGCATATGGCCTACTGAGTGGGCGTGGCCAGCTCTACATCGTTCGCATCAAGGGTGCCTATGGGGGCCTGGGCACGAGTGGGACAGATCTGAAGGTCTCTGGCGGAAGAAGGGTCTCTGGGCCAGGGCCAAGGCAGTGGGGGCCGTTCCCTCACTGTTTCCAGGATAGCTTCGCGGGCCGCATGAAACCACTTCGCGGGCCGGATCTGGCCCCCGGGCCTTGTGTTTGACATGTCTGTTCTAATATATTAACAACAAGAAAATAGTCAAGTAAACTGTAGGTCCACTAAAGAGAGAAGATGGCAAGGAAATAACAGGCAACAGGCAGAAAGCAGAACTGCTTAACTCATACTTTGCATCAGTCTTGACACAAAAAGAAACCATACCCCAACATACCAAAAAAACCACTGCAAAAAACAAAAATAAAAATAAGCAAGAAAATGGTAAGAGAACACCTATCTGACCTTGATGAATATAAATCACCAGGACCCGAAAGATTACATCCCAAAGTACTGAAAGAGCTGGCAAATGTTATCTCAGAACAATTGTATCATATCTTTCAAAAATCCTGGAGCACTGGGGAAATACCTGAGGACTGGAAAAGGGCTGATGTGGTTCCCATCTTCAAGAAAGGAAAAAAACAGACCCAGGAAACTACAAACTAATCAGTCTAACATCAATAACTGGGAAGATCCTGGAAAAGATAATCAAAAAGCAGATCTGCGAACAACTAGAAACAAACAAATTTATAACCAGTTGTCAGCATGGGTTTGTTAAAAACAGATCATGCCAAACCAATCTTATTTCATTCTTCGATAAAGTGACTAAACTAATAGACCAGCGAAATACTGTGGACGTAGTATACTTAGACTTCAGTAAGGCATTTGATAAGGTAGACCACAACCTACTCCTTGGTAAGCTAGAAAAAGATGGAATAGACAACATCACCACCAGATGGATCTGTAGCTGGCTGGCAAACTGTATCAACGAGTAGTCCTCAATGGCACTATATACACATGGAGAGAAGTAAGCAGTGGGGTACTGTCTTAGGCCCAGTACTCTTCAATATCTTCATAAATGACTTAGAGGAGGTAATTGAAGGAGAATTCATCAAATTTGCAGATGACCCCAAGCTGGCAAGAGTAGCCAACACCATAGAAGACAAACTCAGGATCTAAAAAGATCTTGACAAACTTAAATAATGGGCCCTGTTCAACAAAATGAGTTTCAATGTGGAGAAAAGCAAAGTCTTACATTTAGGCAGGAAAAATCAAAGTTACAAGTACAGACTGGCCGAGACCTGGCTTAAAAACAGTGACTATGAGAGGGACCTTGGAGTCCTAGTGGACAATCACTTGACTATGAGCCAGCAGTGTGTAGCAGCAGCCAAAAAAGCTAATACAATCCTAGGTTTTATAAATGGGCATAGAGTCAAGATCATGCAAAGTATTAGTACCACTTTATAAAACCCTAGTAAGACCACACTTGGAATACTACGACCAATTTTGGTCACCAGATCGCAAAAAAGATTTGAGAGTTTGGAAAAAATTCAGAGAAGAGCAACTAAGATGATCAAAGACCTGGAAACTAAAACATACAAAGAACTGCTGCAGGACTTGGGTTTGGCTAG
>JAKJMR010017766.1:226167-244223 GCA_024449315.1 Daboia siamensis | reverse complement strand
CTAAAGAAAAGAAGAAACAGGGATGACATGATAGCAGTGTTCCAGTATTTGAGGGGCTGCCACAAAGAAGAGGGGGTCACATTATTCACAAAAGCACAAGAGGGCAGGACAAGAAACAATGGTTGGAAACTGAATAAAGAGAGAAGCAACCTGGAATTAAGGAGAAACTTCCTGACAGTGAGGACAATTAACCAGTGGAAAAGCTTGCCTCCAGAAATCATGGGCGCTCCATCACTGGAGATTTTTAAGAAGAGGCTAGACAGTCACTTGTCTGAGATGGGTTCTCCTACTTGAGCAGGGGGCTGGACTCAAAGAACTCCAAGGTCCCTTCCATCTCTTTTCTATATTGACTGATTATACTTGCTCATCATTTCTGTTGGAAGAAAGCTGGACAGTTCAACTACATTGTGAATGCAGTTCCAAATAATAATTCTTTATTGGAAATTTTGTTTTTCTACAATCAAAATTGTTATTTTATAATATTGGAAGTACAAAAGTGTTTAAAAGTTTGTGAAGCCTTTTGAATTTTCAATATTTCTGCATAAATACGACATAAAATGTTATATGTTCTCCACACAAATCAAAGCTAGAAAAAGGAAACTCAATTACACATGGTCAAAAATGTTACATGTGTTCATTTGTTTATTGAAGAAAATGATCCAAAGTTACACATCATAATGTAAAAGAAAATTAATATAAAATGTTTTATAGATGATATACAATTCCATCAATATCTGAGATAGACAAATCTTATGATACTAAATGTCTTATCATATGTGATGAATATATAAAAATAGTATTGAGAAGATATACATCATATGATGCAGAAAATCATAGAATTTAAATTTGAAATTAAGCCACAACTTTTTTTACTAGTTATAATGTCAGAAAAAATCAACAAGAAATATAATAATTTAATGAGATTTATGCTTACAGCAGTAAGAATAATCTTTGTTCAGCCCTGGAACAAAGACACAATTCCAACAATACTCAACAGTGGGATAGTTTGGCCAAAATGAAGATCCTGAAAACAAGGTTGTCAACGCTGTGACAATGGATGTCGTCGCTCTGATGAGAACCAGCAGCATGTACAGTACAGCATGTACAGAGCCGTTGGGCTCTGTTAACCTGGTGGCACTACCTAGAAGGGAGCAAAGTGCCTTTCGAAGTATGGACTGATCACAAAAACTTAAGAGGTATTAAAAACCCCACACAAACTTTCCCCTAAACAAGTACAATGGGCACAGTATTTTAACTGGTTTAATTTCGCCCTAAAGTACATACCAGGAGGAAAGAATTTTTTAGCTGATGCTCTATCTAGATCAGTATAAGAGCCAGTGAGAACAAATCAATGAATCAATCATGCCTACTCCACAGATTGTGTCTCAATTAACACCACAGAGAATCCAGCCCACGAAAAAACCAACCCCGAATCATCCTGTGACAAGAAAGCTGAAGCAAGAACTCCTCAATGATGAATGGTTTAAAGACAGTCAAGCATCCCTAACCTGTAGGGATAGATTAACTTACAAAGGGGGGAAATTATATTTGCCTGAGACCCTCCACCTCTAAGCACTCCAGCGTGGTCATGATGTGAAACAAGCCGGACACTTTGGCTATTTGAAAAAGCTACACTTGATTTTCTGGCAGCTTTGGTGGCCATGTTTGAAAAAGGACATGGAAAACTATGTCAAAAGCTGTGCAGTACATGCCATCATGAAAAGAATTCTGGGGAATCCCCCTGGACTATTGCAGCCTGTCACAGACCCTTCCCAGCCGTGGGAAGAGATTGCCATGGATTTTATAGTTGAGTTGCCTGAAAGCAGAGGAAATACGGTAATATGGACTGTAAATGATTTTTTTTGAAGCAGGCTCATTTTATTGCCTGCAAGGGACTCCCATCGGCCCAGAAACTGGCCAAAATGTTTCTTAAGCACATTTATAGATTGCATGGCACACCAAAATGTATAATCTCTGACAGGGGGTGCAGTTTATGGCTAGGTTTTGGAGAGGGTTTTTGGCAATTGGTTCATCGCAGAGGTTGTTGTTGGCTTTCCATCTGTCTACGAATGGAAAAAGCGAACTCAGTGTGGAGCTATACCTTAGATGCTATGTCAACTATCAACAAATGAACTGGATTGACCTCTCTTTCACAGAGGTGGCTTACAACAACACCACTCATAGCAGCACATTACAAAATAGCTGGAGCCCCTTGTAGTCCAAATGGCATGACTTTGAACTGATAACTTCCCATAGGGCAGTTAAACGCAGTTTTACATTTATCTCCTTCTTTTATTCTTACTCAGTAGTACGCTTCCCTTAGATGTAGTTTGGTGAAGATACACTCCTTTACCAGATGGGTTAGTAGGTCCTTCAGGAGGGGGAGGGGGTACTTATTCTCCACACTCACACAGTTTAACCCTTTATAATAAACGCAGAGACTCAGCGACCCGTCCTTTTTTTCCTTAAACGAAACTGGAGCCTCCACTTGGGATTTTGCCGGCTCAGTGAAGCTTCTGGCTAGGTTTTTATCCACATACTGCTGTAGTTCCTCCATTTTGAGAGGGGACATAGCGTACATTTTTGGTTTAGGTAATATCTCAATGGCGCAATCATTTGGCCGGTGTGGTGGTAGGACATTGCATTCTTTCTCACTAAATGCCTCTGCTAAATCCCAGTATTTGCTGGGGATGAGTGGCTTGCCGGGAACAGGAATGGTGGCCACTTTTACTGTTTCTACTGATGGTAACGTCAAAAGAATCGGCCCCAGGGAATGTGGTAGAACTGATACAGTGGTTGTACTGAGTGTTGTTTAAAGTTGTGAACAATGTGTATTGTTTTGTAATTTCTTTGTATTTTTTATTTTAAATTGTTTTGTATTATTATAACTTTGTATAAGCTGCTATGTGGGAGGGCAGTTATATAAATTTAAATAAATAAATATTTATAGACAGTGTTTTCCAATACCAATTGGTTATGTGTTTTTTTAATTGCTTGAATGGATTCCTTTACTGAGCTTTTTATGAGAGTGCACTTGAATTTGTAAAGAGTATCCTTACAAATAATTTGAGGTGTATTGTTTTCTATAATGTTATTCCCTCCAAAAGGTGCATTCCTATTATAATATATTGTAATTCAGGGGTCCCCAAAATGCTAACATAACTTCCAAGCTTTGCCCAGAAATGTCACATATGAATTGACCAAACAGTGGTATATTCGCACTGTGCAACTCCAGACATTATAGCAATAGCACTTAGATTTATATACCATTTCACAGTGCTTTACAGCCTTCTCTAAGTGGTTTACAGAGTCAGCATATTTTCCCCAACAATCTGGGTCCTCATTTTACCGACCTTGGAAGGATGGAAGGCTGAGTCAATCTTGAGCCAGTCAGAATCAAACTCCTGGCTGTGGGCAGAGTCAGCCTGCAATACTGCATTCTAACCACTGCGCCACCATGGCTCTTCCCATCTTATGGTGAAATTTCCTACAAAAATAGGAAGAAGTCATTTCATATACTCACAAAGATAAGTTCAGCAATCCTTTTATATCATTTGCATTAATTAAAACCTAGAAAATAATGCAGAAGTAGAATGAAAATATAGAAAAATTTCATTCACAATATATTCTGCTTGCTTGTGATACTTTATGAATACTAGGTTGGGTATTAAACTAAAAAATAGAATTTAAGCAGAAATTGCAACTACTTGTTCCAGAAACCAGGGTTTTTTTAATAAAAAAAATATATGTAGAAATAAAGCTAATTGTGACTTACTAAATGGCTGGAATACATTTCTTAGCTACCCCTTTCTTTTATACATTTTTTGCTACATACGGTATTATACCCAGCTTGTAAGCTGAGGTTAAAAAAGACTCAGGGTACATGTTTAAACTTTTTTGGAATTCTGAATAAAGCCAGTTGGTTTTAATTACAGCTATGCAGAACAAAACGCTATCATTCTAGAATGCTTTTGCAATTGGGAATTCTGACATTCAGTTCCATTTTGGTGTAGCTCCTGTTAGAATCTGGTGTAAAATGCAAGTGATTTACTTCATCAGATAAATGAAAATAATCAGCAGAAAGATCAACAATTCAGTCTTTAGGGCAAGAGAATTTTAAGTGGTGGATTGCTTTTTGACCCTCATCTTTGAAGTTCCTTATTATGTGGATGCTCTTGCATGTATACTATTACGCTCATGCTTACAAATTTAAAAAGGGAAGATGAAGATTAAAGACTGCTGTTTTACAATTTATAGCTGTTTAGTTTTCTCTTGAAGGAAAAATGCTCTAAAATCCAAATCCAAAACAGATTATTGGAGAGATTTGAGTAACCTCCTCTTGATTTGAGGTACATTACCATACCCACTAATGCTTTTGATTTGCTAGTACTTAGCGTGCATATGTGAATAAACTGTTTTAAAGCATGTTGAGAATGTTCTCCTCATTCACCTTATGGACTTTGGCATTCAGGAGATATACTTTCTGTTTCCAAAATGTAATAATAAGGAATGATATTATATGTGAAATGTGTTATAAAATATCCTTATATTATTTGCTCAATAATACAAGTATTATTGTAACTGGATGTTTATGAGCATTGCAGTGTCTGGAAAAGGCCCATTCTCAATGCTCTAAAGATACTTTGTAATAACTTGTCTTTTTTTCATTTCTATCAATATCTCATTCCTGTGTCAACTTTTGCCTAGTTTTGGAATAAGTTCTGGAATGTCCAGTTTTGGAACTGAGTCACAAGTAACATGTCTCACTTTCCCTTTTAAATTGCTGAGCATTAATGATTTATTATTTCATACCTGAAAATGCAAAATAGCTAGGATGAAAACATTTCGGGCTATCCCTCACAAAATTAGAGTACTTGCTAATACAAATATTTTTCTTTTTATTCATAATAGTTTTGCAGCAGCAGCAACAACAACAACAAACAACAATAATATAGTTGGAAGGGACCTTGGAGGTCTTCTAGTCCAGGGCTTTTCAACCAGTGGTACAGGTACTATCTTTGGTACATTGGCACCTGGCAGGTGGTACATGACCATCCTAGAAAAGTGGTAGCAGGGGAGGGGAATGAGCTGAACCAGTGGCAGCACCACACAAGCCTGAGCGAGAAATGGCTGGAGCTGCAGGGCTGTCAGGGGTCTGTGGAAGCGCCAGAATCAGTGCCAGGCTCCAGCTGGAGCTCGGCGCTGATCCTGGCGCTTCTGAGCCCAGAAGAAGCACCGATCAGCTGGAATGTTGCAGCATCTCCAGGTCTTGTGATTTACATTCAGATGCTTGGCAACTGATTCATATTTATGACCGTTACAGTGTCCCAGGATCATGTGTGTTACATACCAAACCCGCAGGAGCTGTCAAGCTCCGCGGAAAAACCCTGACCCGGCAGCCGTTGACAGTTGACAGCTGTCAAAAGGCTGCCGGAAGAAGTATCGCATGCGCACAAGCTAGCGGGCAGCTTTTGACAGTGACAGCTGTCAAAAGAGCCGCCTAGAGCATTCACGCATGCGCCAAATACTACGCAGCTGACAGCCGCGGGAGCTGTCAGCATGCCGGTTCCCAAACAGGTCCTCCGGCCAGCCGGCCGCCCAGCTGGCATATTCCCCCAGCAACTAAGTAAACACCGCCCCCGGGAGCTGTCAGTCTGCCGGGAGTCTATTGGCTGCCGCCCTAGTGGCGGGAAAGCACGGTTCATTGATTGGCTAAAAGTTTGACAGTTCTCTCTATAAAAGCCGGGTTTGCACGCCTGTCAGCTGTTCGGAGCTGAAGCCAAATAAACGCTTGAACCTGCCTGTCGATTCCCTCTCGTCTATCGCCGAACAATTCAATGTGAAGTGACCAAAACCTGCTGCAACCACCCAGCAGATGGGGGGAATAAAACCAAATATGCCCCCACCCCACCCCCGCTGCCAATCCTGAACAGAAATGCTCACAACAATGAAAATATGAGGAAGAGCGCCACTGGGCGGGCAGGCAAGTGTCTTGCTCGGCTGTGGCTTGGCAGGGCACTTTTTTCAGTGCCATTGTAACTTCGAACAGTCACTAAGCAAACTGTTGTAAGTCAAGGACTACCTGTATCACTTTTTTCCTTTTTTTTTTTTTGGTCATCAAGTTTTTGACACCTTGCTAGGCGACTGGTGGTACTAGGATGTTGCCATATCCTAAAAGTGGTACAGTGGGTTAAAAGGTTGAAAAGCCCTGTTCTAGTCCAACCCCTGGTCAGGAAGGAAACCCTATACCATTTCAGACAAATGATTGTCCAGTCTCTTCTTAAAAATTTCCAGTGTTGGAGCATTTACAACTTCTGGAGGCAGGTTGTTCCACTGATTAATTGTTCTAACTGTCAGGAAATTTCTCCTTAGTTCTAGGTTGCTTCTCTCTTTGATTAGTTTCCATCCATTGCTTCTTACCCTGCTTTCTGGAGCTTTGGAGAATAGCTTGACTCCTCTTCTTTATGGCAACCCCTGAAATATTGGAACACTGCTATGTCTCCTCTCATCCTTCTCTTCATTAAACTAGACATATCCAACTCCAGCAACCATTCCTTATATGTTTTAGCCTCCAGTCCCCTAATCATCTGTGTTGCTCTTCTCTGTACTCTTTCTAGAGTCTCAACATCTTTTTTACATTGTGGTGACCAAAAGTGGATGCAGTATTCCAAGTGTAGCCTTACCAAGGCGTTATAAAGTGGTATTAACACTTCATGTGATCTTGATTCTATCCCTCTGTTAATGGAGCCTAGAACTGTGTTGGCTTTTTTTGGCAGCTTCAGCACACTGCTGGCTCATATCTAAGTGATTGTCCACTAGGACTCTGAGATCCATCTCACAGTTACCTCTGCTGAGCAAGGTACCACTAATCCTTCGGGAAAGGGCGGTATATAAATGTAATAAAATAGAATAAATACTGTACTTGTGCATTTGGTTTTTCTTCCCTAAATGTCGAACCTTACTTTTTTCACCATTGAATTTCATTTTGTTACATAGCACCCAATGTTCAAGTCTGTCCAGATCCTCCTGTATGTTAAGCCTATCTTCTGGAGTGTTGGCTATTCCTGCCAGCTTGGTGTTGTCTGCAAATTTGATGAGTTCCCCATCTATCCCCTCATTCAAATCATTGATGAAGATGTTGAAGAGTACTGGGCCCAGAACAGAGCCCTGGGGCACCCCACTACACACTTCTCTGTAGATGCAGTTCCATTCAGAACCATACGCTGAGTATGGCTGGTCAGGCAGCTACGAATCCATCTGGTGTGATGCTGTCTAACCCACATTTTTCTATCTTATCAAGTAGTAGATTGTGCTCTACTTTATCAAACAACATGTTTAGTAAAATATATTTTTTTCTTTCTAAACCTAACAAACTGCTTCTTTTTAGAACCCAGATATATCTCAATAATGAGCCACATGCAAATCGACATCATACTAGCCCATTTGCCTCTTGCCTCTCTCTCCTGCTGATTACACCTGTACACGTGTTTACTCCAAAACCACATCAAACCCACTTACATTCTTGTAGGCTAACTGGTTTCTAGTGCTCAGAAATCCCCTTTTTCTTGGCAGTGTTCCTGGCATTCATGTGACTCCTGCACACTGCAACTCAATGAAATCCTCTGAAACAGCTGCCAACTCACCAAATTTTCCATGAATTAGGTCCTGACACTTCAATGAGAGGAAAGACAATGTTTGAAATAAGGCCAGCTCTGGCTTACTGCCTAGTATGTGTCACATAATTCTACCAGCTGCCCTTCCATACAACTCTTCATACTTTACAGACCACCAAGCAGATCCTTGAATACTTAAATGCTGTTTAAGCTTGGAGCTGCCAGTATGTTTTCTCAGCCTCTGGCACCCACTGGCTCCAGACTGGGCTCAGAAAGTTTTTGTAGGCGTTTGTTTTGTTTTGTTTTTATTTTTATGAATGACTGCAGAAGAGTAGTCTGCCAGAACTGAGGCACAATACTGCAGCCATTCATGGAAAAAAAGTAAAAGGAAACATTGTACTTTGGATGCAGACCAAAGTTTAGAGGAATCTTACTCATGCAGGGCTTTTCCTAACAACTCCGATAACAGCTTTGCCAACTAGATTACTGTGATTTAGAAAGCATAGAATTGTAATTGGAGATGGTTTGTTCTTCTATAAATTAGTTCTGCCTTCTTCCCCCTCTACCCCACTGTTTGCATTTTTATTCCTTATCCTGCTCATTTTGAGGAAAGCTCACTTTTTTTTACAATTTCATGTTTTATATTTTCAGCAAGCTGATCCATGTTTTGTTTATGTGCTGGGGAGAGGGTAAATAAGTTTCTAAATTTAGATTACATATGTTCTATCTAATTTTACAAAGAAAAATGGTGTCTATCATACCAGGGGAAATTGTTTAGCTACTATTGCTGATACATAATAATAGAAATTTTAGTCTTTGATAACATTATGATCAAAAATCCATTGTAAAAATTGGAAATGAGGGATTATATAGACCTTGGTTGCATATTAACTGCTAAAGCAAATTTGCCATGAACAAATGAAAGCTTTATAGTTCTCAAATATTTCCTTTTATGATGGCAGTGAATGCTTATTCCTTGTGCTTATTCCCATACCCATTCCCATTCATTGTGTCTTAAACTTTCCACTAAAAACTTAAGCATTCATATAGAAGAAATCAACAGACACTTTTATGAGATTTGGCCATATTCAGAGAGATTGTACTAAAAAAAATAGTTCACTATTTGGATATCCCCAGCATAAATATATACATATGGTAAATAGTATCAGTTGTATCTCTATAGAGATCTGTTTCACTACTTCATGAACTTAACATATACAGAACACCTTGCTTGTTGCTCAAGCCTGAGGTTTAATCAGTAGCAAGTTAGTGAGAGCTAAACAACAAAACAAAAATGAACTGACCAACACTTATCAACCCGGTGCTTTGATATTATTACCGCTGTCCCAGAATTTCCAGCCAGCCAGAGAGTACTCAGCTGGGGTAGGGTACACAAATTACTCAGTGAGAGCCTCAGCTCCAATAGGAAATACGTACTTTTTAGCCATTCATATAAAAAAGGATAGGATATCTAGCATGATTTCTCAATCTTAGCAACTTTAAGATACCTGGACTTCAGCTCCCAGAATTGCCCAGTCAGAATGCTAGCTGGAGAATTCTGGGACTTGAAGTCCAAACTTAAAGTTGCCAACATTGAAAAACACTGATCTCCCCATTCCAAAATTAAACCTTTTACCAACTAAGTAAAAAGTGAATTATTGTGGCATATATTAGATTCAGCTCCTTGTCATGTTTCTCTACTAGTAATGTTACTACACAATGAATTCTTGCTCTAGGACAGGAGTCCTCAAAGACCGAGCCATGGCCCGCTACCGGGCCATGGCTTGTTAGGAACCAGGCTGCACTGCTGGAGGTAAGCAGCGGGTGAGTGAGCAAATTCAAAACCATCCCTCCATGAAGCCAGTCCCTGGTGCCAAAGGGGAGGGGGCACCACTGCTCTAGAAGATACTTCAACTATAGAACTGGTAACCCTTTTATAAGATAGCTACTCGTGAAGCTGAAAGTTGCTGATTTAAGCCCAAATGTTTCTGACATGGGCATCCACTCTTAGGTTCCAAGTAGATTTAGACAAATCTTAAGGAAGACTCAGAATGATAAGACATAAAGATTTACATCTGTTCCTGATACTTGATCAAAACCAAAAGGAACTGAATTAGAGATTTTGAGTCCAAAATTAATTTCTCACATATCAACCTGTGATATTATCTTTTCAGACTACCAAATATTTCAAAATTCTATAAAGAATAAAATCATTTCAGTCTGCTGTTAAGTATGGCATACCTACAATTTATATATATAAATTGAGTTATACGTTTAAAGCTAAATTAGACATGATTTAGAATATGCAAATTACCTGCCATTCTATTTATTGTGTACTGTAAATGTAAACCTCACTACTGTAAATGCATGAATCAGATTATCAACGTAGTTTTAAGCAAGTATAAATATGCCATCTTGCATATTATGCTAAAATAACATTTTTCTAGATATATTACATTAGAAAATATAGCAAGTTGTATTCATGTAAATTGTCTAAATGATATTTTTATATACACATATATATCATCTGGGTTTATTTTTGTTTTGTTGTTTTGCAGCCACAGCAAGTGGTCCAGAAGAAGCCAACTAAGGTAAAAATTATTTTGCCAGATATTTAATTCAATTCCTTGTAATAGTTTGTCATGCTTCTTTACTTGAACCATTACTATAAAATGAATGGAAATATACATTACTATAAGTATTACAACAGAATGACCAAATAATTCTATGCATATTTTTTAAAAAACGTCTTTTGCAAAGACTAAAAATATACCATGACATATCATTTCATCAATTTATCAATTTAGATTCCCACTGACTTCTTTCTGCTGCATTTCAAAAAATATGCAAGAAAAGCTCTGATCTGTTTAATTGTTTTAAAATACAGAAGCAGGTTATGGTTCCTTTAGTTTGACTATCTTAAAGTACAATTGTAGATTTTTTTTTTACATGAATAGGGAAGAGAAGCTCAAAATCAAGTTACTTCCATTTCCAGGAGCAATGAGAAATCAAAAAACTCAAAACTGCAATCACCTCCAAAATAAATATAATTTAATTACCAGTCAGTATGTGAACCTTTTCTGGCCATTTACTAACATGGCATAGTGTCATGAAATCTTACACTTTTGTGCAAAATTTTCACTTTACTGAAAATTAAAATAGAAAAATATTTGATATGTATGCATTTGAAGTAAAGTTAATGAGGTGGGCATAGGATAGAATATAAGTTAAAATATTAGTAATTAATTGTAAGTGAGCAACCTCCTTGATAAAGCTTAACTTGGGGATGAAATAAAGCTGCTAAAATGAAAAAAAGATAACATTTTGGATGAAAAATTGATAACCTTTTCTGTACTAACAGTGGTGAAATGCTAAGGATAGAGCTCTCAGTGAAATAATTTTATGAAATTTCATTGATTAATTTTGTGATATTATATAGTTAGTTGACTGGTGAATATTATTTAAATCCTCCTAACAACTTCAATTCTCAGGGGAAAAAAATGTGGGGAACTCAAAATTCAGTCTGCTAAGAAATTTATAAAGCACGTGTGTCAAACTCGCCATGTGATGTGTCACAATGTATTATGACAGGGCTTTTCAACCAGTGGTACAGGTACCACCTGTGGTACATTGGCACATGGCAGGTGGTATGCGACCATCCTAGAAAAGTGGTAATGGGGGAGGGGAATGAGGTGAACCGGTGGCAGCACCACACAAGCATGAGCGAAAGATGGTTGGAGCTGCAGGGCTGTCAAGGCTCAGTGGTAGCACCAGGATCAGCGCCAGGCTCCAGCTGGAGCTCGGCACTGATCCTGGCGCTTCTGAGCCCAGAAGAAGCGCCAATCAGCTGAATGTTGCAGCATCTCCAGGGTCTTGTGATTTACATTCAGATGCTTGACAACTGATTCATATTTATGACAGTCAGTGTCCAAGGGTTATGTGAAGTGACCAAAACCTGCTGCAACCACCCAGCAGATGGGGGGAATAAAAACCAAACACCCCCCCCACCCCCACTGCCAATCCTCAACAGAAATGCTCACAACAATGAAAACCTCAGACAGGAAGAAGAGCACCGCTGGGCGGGCAGGCAGGTGTCTGGCTTGGCTGTGGCTTGGGGGGCATTTTTTTCAGTGCCATTGTAACCTCGAACAGTCACTAAGCGAAATGTTGTAAGTCGAGGACTACCTGTACTTCATTACCTTTTTCCTTTTTTTGGAGGGGGTTGTCATCAAGTTTTTGACACCTTGCTAGGTGACTGGTGGTACTCGGATGTTGCCATATCCTAAAAATGGTACAATGGGTGAAAAGGTTGAAAAGCCCTGTATTATGACTTTTTTTGCATTGCCGGAGCTGGGGTGGGTGTGGCCTCTACATGATGCAACTAAACCTGTGGTCCAGCAGTTTGACACCCCTGTGTATAAAGCTTTCCTTCATTGCATTTGCCAGGTACTTTGTAGATCGTCCCACTTCAGCAGAAGTTTGGCAGAATCTCAATGGTGTAGTGATAGGGACCTCACATTTCCATTCACATTCTCAGTTGTGGCTAGTTCTTTTGTTGGACCAACTGAGAGTAAGCCTGGATTTTAGGACACAATTCTAGTGCATTCAACATGTATTTCTATAGTTTAGCACCCTGAGGGATCTCCTCATGGGTCACCTACTTGCACTTTTGGGATGGGTCCCTAACTAGGTTATTTCCTGATCCCACTTCAAACACAAGTATGGCAGAACTTGTAGACAGAAAAATGGGGAGCAAATAACAAAAAGCAAAAACTTGTTGGAGTTTATTCTCCCTAGTCTGTTGAGCATTCAGGGAATGGGTCTGAAAATAAAAATAGACTGTTGGAATCTCCTCAGTCCAAACTAAGAACTCAAAGTAACATTCAAAATAAAATGCCTAACCAGAAAGGTAAACTCTTCTGGAGTGGCAGTTTGGAACTTGTTCTCCTGCTCCATCTGCAGCAATCAAAAGAAGCCTTCTGGCTTCAGCTGTGGGTATATAAGCAGCTCCTTAGTTGTGTAGACTCCGGTCCTCTTTCCTCTGAGGAAGACCTTGAAACAACTTTCTTCTCTGCCTGAACAATGAGCTGAGACCAGGCCAAGCAACATAGAAAGGTGTGTGTATGTGTGTGTGTGTAATTAGTTATATAGTTTAGTTAGTTCCCATATGTGGTGTCTAGGATTATGGGAGCTGACATCCAACTTATATGAAGAACATCAAGTTGGAAAAAAACAACAAATCCAAGAATAGTTTAAATCTGAAAGCGCAAATGATTGAAGAAAAATGTTTAATTGAATTAACCAGCCACCAAAGTAAATTTCTGTATTTCTGCTGTTATAAAATACATATGCATGTTTCTATACAGTTTGCTTAAACATTCTCTGCAAGTAGATTTGGCATCATTTTCTAGCAGCTGTTGCAAGAATATAAATGTTGGCAGCATCCACACAATATGTCCTTAGTTAAGAATGCAGTGTATTGTATGAACATTCTAAGCCTATCACTATTGGGACAAGATTGGGGCAGTTTTGATCCAAATTGCACCAAGGCAGTTGCAAGTCAAATTAGCTTGCCCTGGACAGCTATTTTGTACAAAGCTAGAATAGATTCTGCCCGGTCGTTTCCCAAGAAATTAGAAAGAGATATGACATGGCTGAAAATAAAGTGGGCTATTACAATATTCACTGTAAAGGTCTGGCATACATAAAACATCTCATTCAAATATAAGTTAACAGCAATGCTCAGGTCACATTCACTATGGCCTTGCCTTGTCTTGCCAGTCAGAAAAAAGTCATTTACCTATTATCCATATCCTTGCTGGTGCAGGATCAGAGGATACAGGAAGAATTGGAGAAGATGTGCAAGGACTCCTGAGTTCCCTAACTCTAATGCTACCATAAGAAAGGAACTGTAATAGCGTTGGCCAGTTATGAATCTAGTCATCATGTAATCATATGTTGAAATAATCTTCCATTATTCTTTTCTAGCTATTTATCCATTAGTTCTTAAAAGGAAGCTCTGGCTTCAATTGAATATTAATCTTTAAAATTCTTTTTATCAATTTTCTAGCTTTTTTATACTGTATGTCCATCAAGCACAATAGCATGTATATGTATTTCAGTCCAATAGCTTTTAGCTTTTTTACAAGTCCATCAAAGGTAATAAAAAGTTCCTACTATATTTCCAGCAGGTTAGAAATCCTATATATATGCTTAACAATCTTTCTTTTGATAAATGCTATCTATATATTTTATAGAAATGTTCATTTAGAACATTTAGAACAAACTATAAATTTCAACCTTTTTGTCCACATATTTTCTTGTTGCTGCATTTATTATATCCAAAAATTTTAGCTTTATCTTATCATACAGTTGTAACTTGTTCATCTTCTATGTCTAATCTGAACAGAAACATTCATTTTAGCTATAAGATATTTACCATTAGTACATCACTCAATTTCAAATATAGTTTTATCATGTTCAAAATCAGAAATACTTTTATCAAGTTTAAATCTTTCTGAGGGTTGCATATATGTAAATCATTGACATTTATATCATAAAATCCTCTATCTGAATGTATGTGAATCCAGTTTTTTTCAACTTTTTTATATGTCCACCAAGCATGATAAAATATTCCTTATGTTGTTCACATTTCCAACATACATTTCAAATGCCTTTATACCTTTCAGATCTTACATTTCAGTTTTCACACGCAGAATGCAAATACATTCACTGCTTAGGGGCGTATGCTTTCTTATTTACAGTTAGGAGATTTTATATTAAATATATATTATATTAAATATATTTTATATTAAATCCCAAACCATCTTACAGAACCCTAAAGATTTCCTGCCTTATAGCTGGAGAATTTCATATAGTTCTCCTTATTTGTATTAATACAAATTGTTAAATTATATTACATCCACATGAAAGCTGAGGAATGATTTAGAATGACTGAAGAATAGCACTGAGCTTATGTTAGAAAAGATACCATATCATCTTGTAAGCCACTAGTAAGTAAGATACTTTTTTCTATCTGGACGAACTTATTTTGGGATTTATAATAGGAAATACCCATATCATTGTTCTCAGTCACTAAAATTGAACTGATACTATCAAGTGAATTCTATAGTTATTTCTTGGTTAAATTATAAACAAAGAGAAAATAATGTCAGTTTGCTCATTTGCAAGCAGCCTACAACAGCTGTGTTCCATATGCAACGTGCTATACTATATGGGTGAATTACATTGTAAAATAATACAAAGGGAATTGTTTTAATAGTTTTTTAGAGAAACATGGTGATTAACAAAGTGATAATTTTTAAAACTTCTAAAGCTTAAAAATGTGCATTTAGGAATTCTTTAGAATAGTTTGAGGGGTGCAGAAGAAAGGCTGAAAGTCTTTAGAATGCCAAATGGTAATTTTGTATGTGTGTGTGTATTGATAAGATATTTGAATACTAGAATGGAAGTAAATGTATTCTTTTTAAGCAGGTTGATTCCCTAACTCCCCCAAACCTAAACAACAACCCTATTTCCATCTATGGAAGAGTAATGGAAAAAAAGAAGAGACACAAACATCAAGAGACTAAGAACAATTCAGTTGATACCTTAACACATAAAATATACCTTAGTCCAGGTGGCAAGAAACTTAGTAAGAAATATTTCAAATCCTTTAAGGATATTGTCCTTTGGTAAGGTCTAAAGAGGGCGGGAAAACCTCTTAGAATATGTATTAACCCACAGATTAACATGAAACATACTATAGTGAAATCTGGGTAGCTTTTGCTGTTTTAATCTTGACCAACTGCATGAAGCTTGATACCATTTTACCAGATATCAGTGGGGCTGTAATCCTTTCATTAACTCTGCCTTCTAGTACCTCTGTGGGTTCTTGTCTTGATGTAGAACGTGAAATAAAGTAAGCTGAAACAAAAATGTCCTATTTATTAACCTTTGTACAAACTCTTACTATAAGTGGAACATGAATAAAGCTATTTAAATGTTTGGGAATCTATTTTCAATCCTTCACTGTGTAGTGATAACAATTTCTACCTCTCAACCTATTCCCAGAAACCTTCAAATCCATATTGATTTTTGCCAGATGAAACAGCAGTATATTTTTTCTAGCTGCTGCAAGCAAGTGCTTGTGAGCAAAGGTGCTGACTTCATTTTATAAACAGAAAAGGTCTGTCTCTGTAAAGACTTGAATGCAGTCAAATCTTTTAAGAATTTTACTTGGTGCTCAATGCACTTACCTGCTTGGAATTTGGTTTTGCCTCTGTTAAGGTTTGCATGAGGATCTGTTAATTAGTTAGTTAGTTGGTTGGTTGGTTGGTTGGTTGGTTGGTTGGTTGGTTTATATACCGCCCTACTCCCAAAGGACTCAGGGCGGTTTACAAGGCAAAATTTAAAAACAATACAATATAAAATTAAAATTAAATTAAATTAAGTCTAGCTGCAAAAATTAAAATCACAATTTAAAAACATTAAACCCCTCAGTCCAGACCAGATAGCTCAAAGAGCCAGGTTTTTAGGTCCTGGCGAAATGAACGAAGGTCGGGGGCAACTAGTTTTTCGGGTGGGTTCTTGGCTCAGTCTGTTTTGTTGTTGTTGTTAGCTGTATTGTGGAAAACATGTATAGCCAAGAATTTTGCCTATTGTGGCTTTTCAGCAGAATTTCTCATCATATTGGCCTTCCTAGGCCTTAATGGAGGTCAAATAGTCCTTGACTTGGATCTGCAGAAAGGCAGGCATAAGGCCTGAAGCCATTACAACAAAGATCTCTTTTGTAGGCCTTTCTCTACACACACACAAAGAGAGAGAGACAGACAGACACCTTACAAGGGTGCTTTTATTATAGCAATTGTTAATGTCTTGCTCTCTGGGATGCTGGAGGGAATAAGTATAGTGCTCCAGCTTGGAACATTTATGCCTGTGCCTAGATAATGCTGTAGTAGCACTTTTTTGTTATCCCCTTTATAGTAGCTTGAGCTCCAAGCTACCATATTCCCTCCTAAATATTTAGGTCAAGAATAGAATAGAATAGAATAGAATAGAATAGAATAGAATAGAATAGTTTATTGGCCAAGTGTAGTTGGTCACACAAGGAATTTGTCTCTGGTTTATTTATTTTATTTATATATTTATATAAATATAAATAATAACACTTCAGTATAAAAAGAAGGTAACATAACTTCTATTACACAATTGGTTTGTTATTATTCCCACTAGGGCTAAATTCCCATCAGAAAGAACTGGGTTTCTACTGGTGATTCCAATTTATTTTATTATGCATTTTTAATGAAGACTTATCTGTATCATTTAGGTACTGTAATTACTTCAATGTTTTGGTATTTGGATGTAAATAGATGACTATTCTTAATTATCTGGAGGAATAAAATCATAATTTAGTATACATCAAAACATTTATGAATACTGATGTTTAGGTGTTTTGACTTCTGTAGTTATTCTGAAAACTCCATTAGTGATAAAAACCACTAATACTCTGAGTAGTATTCAGTGAACTGAAAGCTATCAGCCAGTTGACACTGCTATTTTTACTCTTTCCAACTGAACAAACTATTGGAAGGGAATTCTGTAAAGCAGGGCCTTTCAACCAGTGGTACAGGTAACACCTGTGGTACATTGGTACGTGACCATCCTAGAAAAGTGGTAGTGGGGGCGGGGAATGAGCTGAACTGGTGGTAGCACCGCACAAGCCTGAGCAAGAGATGGCTGGAGCAGCAGGGCTGTCAGGGGTCAGCGGAAGCACCAGGATCAGCTGCCAGGATCAGAAGAAGCGCCGATCAGCTGGAATGTTGCAGCATCTCCAGGGTCTTGTGATTTACATTCAGATACTTGGCAACTGATTCATATTTATGACCGTCACAGTGTCCCAAGGTCATTTGAAGTGACCAAAACCTGCTGCAATCACCCAGCAGAGTGGGGGAATAAAAATTTAAAAAAACCCATCCCACCCCCAATGCCAATCCTCAACAGAAATGCTCAGAACAATGAAAACCTCAGCGGCAGGCAGGTGTCTTGCTCAGCTGTGGCTTGGGGGGCACATTTTTCAGTGCCATTGTAACTTTGAACAGTAACTAAGCGAACTGTTGTAATTCGAGGAATACCTGTACTTCATCACTTTTTTCCTTTTTTTTTTTTTTTTTTGGTCATCAAGTTTTTGACACCTTGCTAGGCGACTGGTGGTACTCGGATGTTGCCATATCCTAAATGTGGTACAATGGGTGAAAAAGTTGAAAAGCCCTGCTGTAGAAGAGTGGGCTGTCTTTCTGCCCATCAGCAATAATTTAAAGTGAAGAGCTGATACATAGCTCTGGGACATTATTTGCTTTGTAGATAAATGTACTCAAGTTCAGGCCCTAGCATCTTTTCAGCCAGAACACGCTCAGCGTTAAATCCATGGGGTAGCCCAAGCTG
>JAKJMR010017766.1:209568-221167 GCA_024449315.1 Daboia siamensis | reverse complement strand
TTGTTACAACACTTTGTAAAAAAAGTAGATAGTGCTTCGCTAGTGTGCCAATGGTGCAACTTAACAAATGTTTATGCTTCACCTTAGTTTATACTGGTATAGAACAAAAACATACTTTTGGTGCTTTTTTCTGCTGGTCCATATGTCTGTGGGACAAATGACAAAGGTAGTCAGCTATTTTAAAAAGCATTCAGGGATCTGTAGGAGTGATGAATACATAATGATATCACTTACTGTATATGCAACAGATTCTGTACTTGTTTCATTTTTTATGATCAAAATACTTAATTGTAGTGTTTACACAAGGATATCTCACATGTCTGTTATTATTGTGATTTGTTGTGGTGATTATATTGTATGCTTTTTTAACATCAAAAACACTGCCCCCTCCCAAATTCAAATACCACAATACACTATTCAAATTCTTCATGAACATGTCACTCGAGGCAGGCTTGGACCTTGGATATATCTTTCCCCTGAGTCTTCTTCAAGCAGTTTGTAGCTATGGTCATAATTTATAACATCAAAAGTAATTCAATATACAAACAGGAAAATTTTTACTCACTTAAAAACAGAGTATCTCTCATTCAACTAGCAAGAATGTGATTATAGCCTGTTGTAGCAATTCTCAATTTTCATCTGTTAAGTAGACTATGTAATGTTGTGAGCTGTTCAGTATTAGGAAATTTTTCTTGACTAATGCTCACAATAATGTCACTGCATTTCCATTTTGAAAGGCTCTGTTATCTACATCTCTGAGCCCTCTTTCCAATGGGTAAGCATGCTTGACCAGGAAGGGCCAGATTGGTCTTTACATAGCTAGGTCCTAATGATGTGTGCACAGCTTTTGGCTTTAGGTGTTCAATCTCTTTCTCTTACTTCAAAGCAATTCCTTTAAGATTTGACGGGAGGTATATAGTGACTTTTAGTGCATAAAATGTTTCTCCTACCTCTTTCATACATGCAGCGCAGCAATCTTCAAATCCAGTTCTAAGTATATTTACTCTCAAGTAAATAGTTGGAGTTCAGCAGATCTTTCTCCTAGCCAGGAGCAGTAACCACTATTGTATCCCTTTTTTTCCATCTAGTCTGACCCTTGATCACAAGAAATATCTTTCCAAAGACCTCATTTTGTTGTATAATTCTGCAGCAACCATATTGAGAGCAGATGTGGTAAGAACAAATTACAAACATCTACTTTCTAAAGATAGCTGCAGCAGCTAATAATTAAAGGGAATCCCACACAGAGATGTTAATCCAGGGTCAAGATTTATTTTGGGATGGAAGTAAGCTTGGTTGTCCTAGTATTTGTGTTGAGGATTAGATAGGCAGAATGCAACTGTGTTTATTCTTGACCTCAGAGCAACTTTCAGTCATATAGTACTCCTGAATCATTTATTTGAATTGGTTTTTAGGTATTATACAGTTTCAAAGAATTGTACAATAGACTGTTTAGGCTATTGAGTCCAATATCCTATCACCACCCTTTTGATGCATGACCCTCTTTCCTAATGAAGCAATGTGAAAACCTTGATAATTTGCATAATTTTAGATACCTACAAGCCGATATGACAAAATTAGACTGCAGTTTCCATTCACAGATTGTGTTTGAGATTGCACAGATTGCAGTTTGAATCTATATCAGGTCATGCAAAGATTCTTTGTTGTTGTTGCAAACAGCAATGTGAAAATGTGGCTGTCTACAGACAGGCTTAAATCCCCTGTTTCCCCATTCACATGAGTAATACATAAAAGAACTCCTGAAATGAAAACAACAAGATGTGTGTCTGTACACACATGTACCACCACTACAAGGTGCCAGTTCTTTCTGCTTCGCCTGCATGTGGGGAAGTTGAGGAATTTCAAATTTATTTCAAGAATTGTTAAACATATTGTGAGCCTTGAGATTCCTTGTATGATAGTTAAAATGTTTATTAGTGCTACAATATGACCCTAGAAGAACTAGTATGTGAATAACTGCCTGCTCAAATTTTTGTCACCTAAATTTGTTTAGATTCTGCACACAAGATAAATAGACTGAAAGACGTGTTGCATGTATTTGAAAATTGGTAATAGAAAATGCAGTAGATTTGGATGCTAGTGACCATTCATAGGGCTAGGAATTCTGGGTTGCAAATATCTGGAAGATCACTAATTGGTATCAAAGAGACACAGAAATATATAACTTCCTGCCCCCATTTGGCCATGATTTTTTTTTTTTGTAGGCCAGATCCAATAACAGTAATCCAATGGCTAAGTATAAGATGTCACTTCCATTGATGATGTCCGGAAGCAGTTGTAAAGATCAGAACAGCTGAAACAGAAACATACAATAGAACAGCTAGCAGTGTCATCAGAAAAAGCAAGAGGAAGTAATGTGTCAGAGTAATTTGGTTTCAGATGTACTTGATATTAGATTATACCATGGCAAGTCAAAAGTTCCTGACTTTAAGGCTTTGGAAATTGTGAAATATTTTGGAAGTTGTGAAATATTTTGAAAAGTCTAGAAAATAAGTTGAAATAAACAGTAACTCACAAGGTCTAGGTAACATTCATGCCAACCACAGTTTCTGTGTATGTATTCATACATCCTTTGTGATTGTGTAACCTGGGAGTATGAAGGTGACTGGAAATGAAATTGTGGAAAATGCTATATCTTTGTAATAGTTGACTGCCTTTTTGTAATTTAAATATTAATTGAAAAAATAAGGCCAGGAGGTTAGCTGACACTTGGCTTCCCTCTCTTTTGCCTTTCCATGGCTTTGATCATGCTACATCTATCTTTGTGCCTCATTCTCCAGAGACCATCTCAGGGTCATGGCCTGTTTCCTAGTCAAAAGGTATAAACCTACTGGCTTAAATATTTGAGGCCCACAGTTTAGCAGGGGGGCCTTTTTGCTTCATGCTTTCCCCATTTCCCACATAACCCAGAGCAGACTAAACAAAACCAGTGTGAAATCTCATGACTTGATGGTGCTATGGTTATATTTTTTAAGCTGTCATCCATTCATTTGTACTTGTGTTTATTCCCTGGATTTACAGCTTTTTTCAAGCCTTTTTGGGGGGTGAATGTTTGAAACCTTTTGAAAAAGGATTGCAGAAAGCAGTGGCCAATGATTAAAGCCTACTGTTGTTTTTTTCTCGCCATGCTGCTCTTGTGCAGTAGTGTCACACATGGTAGCATTTAGCATCCCCTTCACAGCTGAAGTGTTTCAAACACTAATGAATGGAAGTTTGGTCACATAATGCAGACAAGCTGTATCACAGGCTTTGCTGAGTGGTGTATGGCAGTGGCCTGGGAAAGGAAGAGAGTTATAAATTGTGTCAGCTATAGCCACCCAGACAAAATGAAGCCATGTGGAAAATCAAATCTATTAAAATATGAAGACTGTTATAAGCTGGTCATTCTTAAAAGGTCTCAGTTTGCTATATGGGTAAATGTTTACCTATTCATCCTAGAACTTTTTCACATGCTGTCTTACAAGATGATGTGCAGGATTTGATAAAAATCAACTTCTCTCTAACAGCCTTTTATCAGCAGTGTTTATTGTCTCCAGTTTACCACCCATATCCTGAAAGGTACTGCACATTAATTGAATAAGGAGTGTAAAAAGAATGGCTCAGTGGAGCAAGGTCAGAAGATGGCCCTACATATTTTAAGACCAAAGGAAAAGAGTAGGGGTGGAGACTGGGACTAAGAATGAAAGAGACAGCAAAACAGCCCTCTTGACAGTTTCTGGTTTTGTGTTGTTAACCTAGATTTTAGACATTGCCTCCAAAACAGGGTTATGCTTACATGTGTTTTAAGCTTCAGGCAGAAGGTTAGCGTGGTGTTTGGTTAAAAATTTTAGTAATAGCTGAGCAGGAAGATTGTTGTGCTGTCATGTGTGGTGTGATAGGTTGGGATATGAGAGGCCAAAGTTCAAATCCACACTTAGCTCTGAAGCTTGTTGGGTGGCCTTGGGCAGCTTTCCATTTCCCAGCATAACCTGCTTCCCAGGATTCTTAGCTGAGTGGATAAATGAGATAAGTCCATAAAGTACTTTGTATGTTGAAAAGTCCTGAAGATGTGATTAATATCAAGAGAATAATGCACATGAGATGCACATGCCTTTTCTTTAACCTGAAAACTGAACTTTTTTATACAGTCATTTTTGCCATCTACATTTCTCTGTGAGCTTGTTCTTAGGCATATCTGCATACCATATTTGGATTCATACATATCTTTAAAAGGAGCAATATGGGAATGGTATGACCTAAAGTTTACAATTGAAACAGCACCTCTGATAGTTGCTCTAGTTGCAGAAATTAATTATGAAAGATGTCTCTAAGTCCTGGTACTTATGGAAAACAGTTTAAAAACAGCATAAACTTGTTCCTAATGAGTTAAGATGTTAATGACTTTGGGTGGGGGCTTGATTTGTGTAAAACGGGCAAAGGAATTAATCCAATCACATTTTCCTCCCCCCCCCCCCAATTGTTAGCAGTTTCAGTGTAGCTCACATCTTAAAATGTAGCCACATTTTCTATTTCTTGTTCATCCACAATGCAATTTGTCAATCTTAATGCAGCGTTTTACATAAATTCAGTGATTCCTTCAACAAGCTAAGACAAATCATGTTTGTGTGAACTCAGTTACACCTTGAAACTTGACTACAACATTCTGAGTAAGTCTGAGTAATTCTGAGAAAGTTATTAATAATGGATTCCTGGTTTATATTTCATACTGCAAAGCAAGAAAGGAAGTATATATGGACATAGGTTCTGAGAATATCTCACTCTTATTAAGCTAAAATACAGTTGTTTGAACTGACTCAGTTACTCACTTCAACTTAAGGTATTTTTTAATAGTTGTATAATTAATTTACTACTCTGATTGCTTATTCCAGGATCAGCCTGAAGAGACATCCTCACAAGAATCAGCAGAAGATGATTAGAAAACCACACTTTTCTATTTCTACCTCATCAGCAGTTGGATCTTTTGAAGGGAGAAGACACTGCCATGACCACTTGCTTCTGTTTCCACAATCTTCTACTTTGGCCTGAGTGGGGAGGAGGGAAGGAATCCACACAACCTTGAAAAGGACTTATTAATAATTATTACAATCCCTTCATTGTCCCAGGTTTCATGAAACTGCTGTAACACAGGGGGACACAGATTAACAACACAAAATATACTTATTGTTTTCTCTTATTTTTCTTTAACCTACTAATAGTTTGAGCTGCTAAGTAAGGGTGAATGGGTCAGTAAATCTCAGAAGCAGGTTTCAAGTTGTTCACTGCACTGCCTGTATATGACTATTTTAAAATATTGATTACCATGGGCATTTAAATTGGAAGGACTGGTGTTTGACACTAGTTCTTACAACATCTCTGACAACCCACTCCCTGGCTTAGTGAATTCCCTCTTTAGAACACCAAAGATAAGGATTTAGATGCTAGGATTGTGTATGCTTCAGGATGATTCAGGAGGGTTTCACACCTCATGCAAGCACAGCACCTCTCTACTGTTCATTAAAGCAGCCTGAAAGAAAAATGCAAATGCCTTTAATAACTACCCAGTTAGTGTTGTGCTTGTCTCACATTAATTTCAGTGAGTCAGGTCTATAAAGCAGCTGCATTATTTTATAGGCTTGAGTAGACATTTGCAAAAAGAAATAGATAACTTTAGTGAACAGCAGAGAGTTTATTTTTGGAAGGTCAGAAGTGCTTCTTTGAAATAGTTTTTGAAGTATGCACAGCTCTTTTAGATACTATTTTGATAGCCTTGGACTAGATTTGTGCTTATTTGTTTTTCATGTTATTGTTCTTTTGAGACACATCTAAGGTTAGTTTCTTTCAGTTAATTCAGCTGATAATCAGGAAGGAAAAGTCACAAGAAAAAAGGTACTTTGCAACAAAAGGGAAAAATGACATAATATACTAGTAATATACATATCTGCTGAAGTAATACCAAATGGAACTCGATCAGTACCTTCTTTGGAAACATGTTCATACATGTGGAATCTGCTTTCTAGAGATTATCATGTTGTTTAGAAATGACTTACATCAGACTTTCAGGACTGAAATTTAGCAACTAAAATTTGGATTTTAGTGAATTTTAAACAATACCTCAGAATGATTTTAAATCATACCATACTGGAACCAAGAGAAATAACTTAGATATTTAGTTTGATTTGTTACTGTGCTGCCAGCCCATTCCACTCCTTCAGAGGAATGGCCTTATCATCTTCACTAATACATCTCCATTCAAGAGCCAATACTATGTACCTCAAGTGGGCTTTTTACTTTTAAGTAATATACATTGACATAGGATATTTATCTGGACAGCTTATATGTCCAGTTATATGTCCCCATTTTTTTATTAAAAAGCAGCACTTTTAACAACTGCAATATTACCCCACTTTTCAGTACTACCTCTGTTATTTACATTGAACTCAACAATCATATAAACATTTGCTGCTATGAGCATACAATGCAAGAAATTGTTATTGGATAAGTAATCATAAATTCTGCATTCCCCCAATCTTTTTTTTTACTTTGTCAACTTCATTGCAATTAAGAACACAATACTGTTAATGTTTTCCAGCGTTACATATTTTTTAAATTTTTAAAGTATGCTATGCCTTTCTCTGCTAAATTTCTATATAATGTACCATTAACTTGAATATATTTTTGTACCAAATTGCTCATAAGGTTTGTAATGATAATTTTCTTCATTGACACTACATGACATAAAAATAATTAACTGCAGTGTTTAACTATTATTGTCCAAGTTTGTACCTCAATTGACTTTTTAAAAAAAGAAATGGATCAGTCGATTGACAAGACCTACCTCCAGACTATTAATGGATGAACTTGCTGTTTCTTTCAACATTTGTTTTTCAGAAGATAATACTTTTGTCTTCCCAAAAACAAAAGCAAGGAAAGCCCCAAATTAGAACTATTTTTGTAAAAGAGCTTTGTGGGAATTGAACACATATTAATTTGTTTCATATTAAAACCACCCCTCAAAGAAACTTGAATCTTTGTAGGTTGGACGCAACAAGCTCAGCTTTTTGCATAATGCAATCACAAATATGTGTGTGTAAGTTTGTGTGTGTTTGTGTATGTGTAAAACTAGTAGATTATATGAGAATACTCATCAAGTATTTTCATTTTTTTCACAAATGTGATTTTTTTTTTGTAATAAGTGTCAACCAGATTTATTTTAAATGCTTCTTATGTAGAGATGAATACTTTGACTTCTTTGATTTCTTCCTTTTTATTTCCTCTCTTTGTCTGCCTGTCTCACCCTCAATGGAAATATCTGTTGGTAACCTTGTTTCATTATTTGGGCCAGGGGTAGATTCTCAGGAAAACATTCTTCGATATGGCTTTAGTGTTAGTGAAAGCAACTAAGGAGAGCTACTTACTGGCTGCTTCACAAGATTGACTGTTAAGAACAAACACCTGCTCCGGTGACATGAGTGCCTTGCATTAGGGATCAATAAAAATGAGCGTATAAGAAAAATGTATTTTAGGTATCCTAATGTTCCCTAATTTGTAAATAATTATACAATAACTGCATATGTGACTTAGTCATGACTATTCAAGCCGTGGCCTAAAAGACAAACTACAATGCGAATACACAGATTTCTCCTCGTGGGTACAGCCAACTGACCCGCTCCCCCGCCAAACAAATCCCTTAGAATGAGACATAAGGGATATTACTGGAAATAAAACATTTAGTGACTGATGAGGAACACTTGTTCAAGACTCCAAAAATGCCTTACTTCCTTAATGGGTTTTAATAGCATAGGCCAGTGTTTCTCAACCTTGGCAATTTACCATGTGTGGAGTTGCAGTCTGCACATGGAAAACTCACCAAGACTGAGAAACACTGCTATAGGCCACACTCCCTAATTCCATGATTCTAGTATGTACAAAAGCTCCATCCAGGAAAAGGGATGTATTATTTTTAATCTTAAATGGTGTGGATACAAGAGGAAATCCCTCTTTTGCATATGGGAATATACCATGAATTACTGAAGAAAATCAAGTAAACTTTACCTATATGGAGCTCTGTGTGAGCATCAGTATCATATTGGAGTTTCTGAAACTGCTTAACAGTGTGTGATGAACTAAATATTTTTGAAAAGTGGGGGCAGGCATCAAACCCCTAAGGTCTTATAGCTTTGATCAAATCTTACATTTTCTGTATATTGTAGAACAATCAAAACACATTACTACCTCTCAGGGTCTTCTATACCTCATTTTCAGATTGAAAATAACCTTGTGGCCATTGAAACAGAAGGATCATCATAAAATTTTTATATATATAGTTTATTTTTATGGGAGATAAATTTTATAGGACTGTTCTTTGCTGTCATTGGTCACTCCTAAATAAGACTGGACATTATTTTTTTCTGCCATTTCTGCACAGTTGATATGCTTGCAAAAACATACAGTTCTTTTTCTAGTTTCCTCAACTGTTTTCTAGTTTGTTGCTTTGTTACTCATTTAGAGTTGCTGTCTATGATTTTGAATTGCTTGCTTGTTACTTTGCTGGATTATCACAGTTTGTTCAGCACAATAAACTCATAGTTTATGTAATCTTTGTTCAATTGCTAGTATTTTGTCACTACTTCATAATTAAGCAATAAAGTTTGGTCTTGTCAAGTTTATAAAAAAACCCTTAAAATGCTGTACAAATATTACTGTATTCAAACTATATACTGTATATGATACATGAAAGGGAGACCCAATTGGCAGTTAAGGCACCAAGCTAGAAACCAGGAGACTGAATTCTAATACATATTTAAGTACATACGATAACCATTGTGAGCAGAAATATACCCTCCATTGTACTTGCTGCTGTTTTTAAATTATGAAGTAATGATAGAAGTGGGGCAGCAGGATGTATACTTTTCTGAACTGTTTCAAGAAAGAACAAGATAAAAATAACAAAATAGTTAAGCAGAGATAGTTTTGATAACAGCAATTCAAAGCCTTCAATAGTAAAGTTAACTGGAAAAATGACTATAAATCACATTTTAATAATGTAATTGTGTTTTTGTTCTTCAATCAATCAAAATGTAATTTTTATAAGGAATTACACTCCCAAATGAGTTTATTTTTATTTCAACTAAATGATATAAACATTCATATAGTGGCTAAAGAAAAATACAGATATGCAGAACTGAAAATATTTCACATGCATATACATTATCTGTAGAATAATCAGAAAATCAGATTTAAAAAACAAAGCAATGTACAAATACTATATATACACAATATACATAAATATCTTTAGCATTTATTTTATTCAGGGCAGAAAGTACATTCACAAGGAAAATCTTTAAAGTATTTTACCTTATTGATAGCAACTGGCTGACCTCTTCTGGACTTCCAAGGGGAGGAAAATCCGAGAAAAATATGTTGGCATAGCACTTCTATATTGCTGCTAAGAAAATTGAATGGATGTATTCAGTGCTTTTTTTGTAAAAGAAAAAGGTGCCGGAACTCATACATGTCATACAACCTGCCTTGCCTACCCTACAAGGTCCCATCCAAAAAAGGTGCCAGAACTCCGTTCTGAGTGTTCTATGAGAAAAAAAGCCCTGGATGTATTAATGAAATCACCAGAACTAGTTCATGAAGTGGAAATTTTACTTAAAGAATCCTAATTTGGATAAGGACAGAAAAAATTGTAATTGTTTATTCTGTGAAATGCAATTTTATCCATTCTGATACACAAAGTAATAATTAGAATGCAAGCACCATAAAACCACGTTAGAATAATTTCTATCATAATTAAAAGTGCATTTAAAAAAAAAGATAAATATGCTCAGTTATTAACAGCATTTCCAAGCAAAACCTGTGAAGTTTCACTAACAAGGATAAGCCAAACTCAAGAAAGCTTGTAATACTCTATGACTTCAGAATGTACAAAAATTAAAAGTGTCCAATCCATAACAGCGTAGATATACTAGATATACTGGTATCAGCACAATACAAGTTTATTATGTATTATCTAGTATTTCAGACACAAATCATAGTGGGCATTTAAGGTTTCAAGCTGCTACATTCCACAACCTAAACTGATGGTCGTTAGAATGAAACTAAGTGGATGCAAGAGTGCCACCATCACCACCGCAAGATAAAAATTATTTTCCGCTCAATGCTTGAGCATATTCAGAGAATCTACCAGTTTGACATTCTAATTGCCAATCCTGTCATTCATTCACAGAACTGTCATATTCAGTCGTGATCTAGGGGGAGAAAAATACTGCACACATATCTGTGAGGAAGATGGGCAGTTCAAAATATGAAAAATATGTCAATTATGAGTTTCCCATAGACTGCCATCATAAAGTGTACAAAAACAGAATACTGGATTAGCCAAGCCATTAATCCAAAACCAAATCATTATAATTTTATGATTCCATGAATTCATCAGACCCTGGGACAAATATTCAGATGTAACTTCCATTCTATAACTATGATTCTAGCTTGTAGGCTTTCTCAAAAAGTAGAATAGGATAAATATTAAAATGTCAACACTGCTAACATTGGATGTTTTTGCTCTGACAACATATGGAGATGCAGCCATTTTCCTTCTTATGTTTTACTCTTAGAGTTAGAATTAGATGATACTGGGGGAAGAAAGGAATGTGCATGGGAGTTAGTTAGACATAACAATATTGTAGCAATGTGAGAATCAAGGTTTTTTGAAATAACTGATGGTAAGCAATGGCGGGTTGGAGAACTGGAGGGAAAGCCTGCATCACAAACTAATTGGAGAATGTGATTTATGACTGTTAATCAGAGGAGGGAAGTGCGCTAGAAGTGTTCAGGTGAAGGGAATTCAGATTTTGGCTTCGCCTATGTACATGCCAATGCTATGCTACTTGAATAGAGATTCTTTAAGGTAAACGATGCCTCATAGTTCTTTGAAAAGTTTCATCTGTTGGAACCATGACATTTAAGCCAAAATCTCCAACTTTCCTAACTATCTAGGGATCCTGAGCCCCAGTCACTGTCCCTGGAATCAAGGAATAAACTAACAAAGATTCAGGGAAGATTTCAGCATGGAGAAAGAGAAAACGCCTGAAGACAGCACCCCAGCAGCAGCTGCTAGCCTGGGGGGTGGGGGGTGGGAGTGACAGCCAGCATGCCGGTGGAGAAGGTGCTTTTTCAGGCCTCCCAGCTGGGGGCAAAACCCAAGCCGCTAGGACAGCTGATCTGATCGTCGGAATGGGCCCAGCCCAGCGGAGACTCCAGCCTCAAGATGGACTTTCCACCCTCAAGTGCTTCAAAGGCAGACAAGGTTGAGCTACTACAAAGGGATTCCTGCATATTGCGTTCCCCAGACCAGTGGAGAGCTACCAGATTGTCTGCCACTGAGGACTCAGGTGAGTGAAAGTAGCTGTTCACAGCTCGTAGTCAGTGGAGAAGATGGAAGTTTAAGGGGCTAGAAATGAGAAGCGGAGTGCAACCTTCCCATTCCCCATACACCAATGATCATGATGATTGATGAGGCAGCCATCAACTCCTGCCAAGAGGAACATCCAGCCCCTCCTTCGCAGATCAGGCAGACTTCCTGCTCCTGAAGCCC
>JAKJMR010017766.1:173655-209558 GCA_024449315.1 Daboia siamensis | reverse complement strand
ACCCGATTAGATTATCTTGGCTACAGAATTTCCAACAAAGGCATTGAAATGGATCCAGCCAAAGTGGGGGCTGTAATTGAATGGCAGCCCCCAAAGACTAGCAAAAAGCTCCAGGGCTTCCTAGGTTTTACCAACTTCTACCATCAATTCATCCCCTTCTTTGCTGAGATCACCCTACCCCTTACGGAACTACTCAACAGTCAAAGAAGGAGGGAAGACACAACCAGGCCAACCACTAACATGGACTATGGGCTGTCAAACCACTTTTGAGAATTTAAGAATACTATTTGCTGTTGAACCAGTCCTAAAGCACCTCTGCCCAGGGGAGCCCTTTGTAATTCAAGCCAGCATCAGTGATGTGGCCATCAGAGCTGTATTACTGCAAAAGAACCAAAGTGGAGCCTTGCAACCCTGTGCCTACACCTCAAAAAAAAATTACTGAAAGCGAAAGGAGGTGGGCAATCTGGGAGAAGGAGGGGTTCGCAATTAGATGGGTTCTATTAAACTGCTGACACTATCTAGAAGGGAGCAAGGTGCCTTTTGTAGTATGGACAGATCACAAAAAACTAGAAGCACTGAAAACTCCCTGCAAATTGTCCCCAAAGCAACTGCAGTGGGCATAGTACTTTAACCATTTTAACTTCACTCTAAAGTACATACCGGAAAGAAAAAACTTCCTAGCTGATGCTCTATCCAGACTGCTCCAGTAGAAAAGTGAACACGAAGAGGTTAATGAGGCAATTATCGCCAATCCACAAACTGCTGTTCAACTCACACCTCACAGGGCCCCTAATCCTGATGATCCTGGGGCAAACAAAATAAGTCAAGAGCTCCTAACCGATCAATGGTTCAAAGACAATCAGACCTCCCTAACAGGCAGAGATGGTGTGGCTTACAAGGGAGAGGAAATTATACTTGCCAGAAACCCTCCATCTTAATGCTCTCAAACAGCCATGACATAAAACAGGCTGGACACTTTGGATATTTAAAAACTCTACATCTCATCTGCCGGCAGTTTTAGTGGCTGGGGTTAAAATGGGATGTGGAAAATTATGTCAGGAGTTGTACTGTATGTGCCACCATGAAAAGAATTCCATGGAAACCCCATGGGTTACTGGAGCCGGTGGCAGACCCTTCTCAACCATGGGAAGAAATTGCTATGGACTTTATAGTAGACCTACCTGAAAGTAGGGGAAATACAGTCATCTGGACTGTGATAGATCTGTTTTCATACCAGGCTCACTTCATTGCCTGCAAAGGACTCCCATCTGCCCAACAACTGACTAAGTTGTTCTTGAAACATATATACTGGCTGCATGGTGCCCCTAAATGAATAATTTTGGACAGAGGGGTGCAGTTCACAGCTAGGTTTTGGAAGAGCTTTCTTAAATTAATTGGATCATCTCAAGGACTATCATCTTTTCACCCATCTACTAATGGGGCCACTGAATCCGCCAACAAGATGGTGGAGCAATATCTCAGATGCTATGTTTCCTACCAACAAACCAACTGGACCGACCTCCTCCCTTTTGCAGAGGTGGCTTACAATAACTCTGTTCACAGCAGCACCACCTTCACGCCTTTCAGAGTAACCACGGGAAAAGAGTTTAGCCCAATACCTGAATACCCTCAGGTGCCCTCCACTTCTCAGACACTTGATCAATGGGTGATCAAAGTTTGGAAAGTCACAAAAACTGCTTTGAAAAAGACTTCCAAGACCTATAAAAAGCAGGCAGATAAAAAGAGGGCTCCTCAAAGAACATTCCAAGTTGGGGAAAAGGTTTATCTGTCAACTAAATATTTATGCCTCAAATTACCCAGCAAGAAATTAGGACTGAAATTTTTGGGGCCTTTCCCCATCGTAAAGATCATCAACCAGGTCACAGTAGAATTAAAACTCTCTAGGCTTTTAGGGAGAGTTCACCCTGTCTTCCACTGCAGCTTGTTGAAAACTTTTCAGGGCTCCACTTTAAGACCTCCCCCTAAGAAGGCACCCAGACCTCTCATAGTGGTGGGTCAGACTCACTATGAAGTAAAGTATATTCTTGATTCTAGAATTTTTAAAGGGACATTGCAGTACAATGGAAGAGATACTTGCTGTCTGAATCCACTTGTGTGACATCTAGCAATGTGAAAGCCAACAGACTCATCAAAAGGTTCTATAGGAAACACCCTAACAAACCGAGAGACAGTCCCTAATATATGCTTTTGTTTATGTTACAGAATCTGTCCTTTTTGTAAGGGGGGGGCGGATGTCAATGCTGCTAACATCGGATGTTCTTGCTTTGACAACATATAGAGTTGCAGCCATTTTCCTTTTTATGTTTTACTCTTAGAGTTAGAATTAGATGATACTGGGGGAAGGAAGAGGAATGTGCATGGGAGTTAGTTAGACGTAACAATATTGTAGCAGTGTGAGAATCAAGGTTTTTTGAAATAAGAGATGATAAGAAATGGTGGATTGGAGAACTGGAGGGAAAGCCTGCATTACAAATTAATTGGAGAATGTGATTTATGACTGTCAATCAGAGGAGGGAATTGCGCTAGATACTATGTGTTCAAGGGAGGGGAATTCAGATTTTGGCTTTGCCTATGTACGTGCTGATGCTATGCTACTCAAATAAAGATTCTTTAAGGTAAACAATGGCTTGAAATTGTTTGAAGAGTTCCATCTGTCGGAACCATGACATAAAGCTCTTCAGGACAACCACTCTTTAAATCCCTAACACCTACATGAGATTACCTTCATCAAATTAAACAGTTTTCACATTCTTAGCACTAGGCACAGAAAGTCACAACTATTTTGTGTCTCCAGTTTCAACAGAGAAATGTGATGTAATTGTGATTTTAATGATAATTTGATCATGTATGTGGGCAGGGTCGTTGAGGTGTTGAGTTTTTGAGTTTGGCTGTTACCCTTATTTTATTTCCATTAAACTTTGTTTTGATTCTTCCTGTTTGAAAACATGCTTCTAATGTCTGGTCACCCAATTTGAATTGCAAGACCTCACAGGGCTCTGGAGGCTACAAAAAGGGTGTTCAGGGGCTGCCTGTAGACTATAGCCCAGGAAGGATGTCCAGGAGTGTTTATAGACCAAAACCTGTTTGTTTTCCCCCTTCCTTGTGTCAAAGACACATGTGAAAGAGGTTACTTCTGTTTCCTAACATTTTTTACATAGTTTAGATCAGACATGTCAAACTTGTGATGTCACGTGATGTTGCACAATGTATTGGAGCTTTTTTTCCATTGCCGGCAAAGGGTTAGGCACGGTTTCCCAGTGATGCGTCTGGCCCGCGGGCCAGCAGTTCGACACCCCTAGTTTAGATGATATGCTCTTTCATAACCAAGCTGGAAATAATACAATTATGCAATTATTTATTCATTCTTTCCATTCCATTTCTATACTGCAAGAACATGTGCAGAGAAGTAAAACAAAACAGGTGACACGTAATGAAGCTCCCTTCTTTGTTGCATGCATGAATGTCTAAGCAGCATTCTGAGCCAACAGGTTTCTGAATTATAAGACTGCTGCATAAAAAACACAACTGTGTTTGTCTACTTGCAAGATTATCAGCTGAGGCACCTTTATTCGAAATCTACTCTCATCGAAGAATATGTGGAGTTTTCATAGTAATTACAGATAACAAAAATATTTCCTCTAAGACCATTTGAAGTTGATTATCCAACATCTTATTACCTTCTGAAGGCAGGAAGATGGAGATGACTTATAATTATCTAGTACCAATAGATATGGGTTAAACCTCTTAAAAAGAGGCCCAACTATTGCCTCTTTAACCCATGGTATTCTGTCTTCCCTCACTGAGAAATTAATGACAATTAGACCAGTTCCAAATAAAGCCAACTATTTTTTTTTTATTGAAAAGTTTTAAAATGCATTTTTAGAACATTTACCCCATCTCCCCCCCCCCCTCCCCTTCCCGTCCTTCCCAACCCCCCCCCCCCCCCGACTTCCCAGAGCTGAATACAGGGTATTACCTCATACAATCTTACTCTAAAATAATCTAATTACTATAATTACTCTTTAAATCTTATCGCACTTTAACTCTCCTTAGCCATAGAAAAGATAAATAATATATCCTCTAATTATAATAACTAATAACTATTCATATGCTAAATGATACTTCATAGTCCCATATTTATTCTGAATATAATCAATCCATCTTCTCCATTCTGCTATATATCTTTGTTGCGAGTGATCTTTCACATATGCTGAGATTTTGGCCATTTCTGCCAGGTTCGAAACTTTCAAAGTCCATTCTTCTATAGTAGACAGATCCTCCTTCTTCCAGTATTGCGCTACCAAAAGTCTTGCAGCTGTTATTAAGTTCAGCATCAATTTAGTTTCTATAGCAGTACAATCAGTGATAATACCCAACAAAAACAATTGTGGTGAAAATCTTAGCTTTTTCTTAAAGATCTTCTGCATGTTCCACCAAATTTTTATCCAAAAAGCTTTAACTTTTTACAAGTCCACCATACATGATAATACGTTACATCATCACAATCACATCTCCAACATTTTGGTTGACAATTTGGATACATACATGCTAATTTTTGGGGATCTAAATGCCATCTATAAAACATTTTGTAAAAATTCTCCCTTAAGTTTTGTGCCTTGTAAATTTAACATTCCTAACCCATATTTTCTCCCAAGTATCCATTATTATTGGTTCTTGAAAAATCTGGGCCCATTTTTTCATACAATCCTTAACCAGTTCCGCTTCTGAGTCAATTTCTATCAATGCATTATATATCCTTCTTATAAGCGCTCTACTTTGATCTCTAATTTGCTTTACCAAATTCCCATCTGATATTGAAATGCCAATTTTCTGATCTTCTTTCCATCTGGCCTGTAACTGCCCATACTGAAACCAAGTTTGTACTATTTTTTCTTCTTTTAGAATATTAAAAGACTTCAATTGCCATTCATTCTTTTCCAATTTAAGAATTTCTTTATATGTTATCACATCATGTTTAAATCCCACATTTATATTTTCTATTGCATGTTTAGGTATTGCCCAAATAGGAATTTTATAATTCAACTTGTATCGATATTTTTTCCAAACTCTCAACATGGCAGACCTTAATATATGTGTTTTAAAAACTTTGTCCACTTTTTTGTCATACAATAAATAAGCATGCCAACCATATAACAAATCACACCCTTCAATATTCAATAATCTCCTTTGTGTTAAATTAAACCAATCACTAATTGATAATAATACTGCCGCCTCATAATATAATTTAAGATTGGACACTTTGAGACCACCTCTTTCACGTACATCTTGCAATATCTTAAGTTTAACTCTCGGTCTCTTCCCTGCCCAAATAAATTTATTAATACCTCTCTGCCATTTCTCCAAATTTGAATCTTTTTTAAGTACAGGTATCATTTGACGCAGTGGCTCAGTGGGTTAAGATGCTGAGCTTGTCGATCAGAAGGTCGGCAGTTTGGCGGGTTGAATCCCGAGTGCCGCATAGCAGAGTGAGCGCCTGTTACTCGTCCCAGCTTCTGCCAACCTAGCAGTTCGAAAGCACGTAAAACTGCAAGTAGAAAAATAGGGACCACTCCGGTGGGAAGGTAACAGCGTTCCATGCGCCTTTGGCGTCTAGTCATGCCGGCCACATGACCACGGAGAAGTCCTCGGACAAGCGCTGGCTCTTCGGCTTTGAAACGGAGATGAGCACCGGCCCCTAGAGTCGGAAACGACTAGCACGCATGTGCGGGGGAACCTTTACCTTTACCTTTTATCATTTGAAATAAAAATAAAAACTTAGGTAAAACATTCATTTTCACAGCTGCAATTCTTCCCAATAAAGACAGTTGTAATTTTCTCCAACTATCTAGCTCTTTTTGTATTTTTAACCATAAGAATTCATAATTATTCTTATATAATTTAGTATTTGAAGCTGAAAGATGTACCCCCAAATATTTAACCTTTTTAACTATTTCAAATCCTGTTAGTTTTTCTAAGGCTATCTTTTGTTCTATGGTCATATTTTTAGACAATATCTTAGTTTTTTGTCTGTTTACCTTGAATCCAGAAACTTGTCCATATTGTAAAATTATTTCCATTAAATCTATAACTGATTGAATTGGTTGACTTAACGTAATAACCAAGTCATCTGCAAACGCTCTCAATCTATAGTCTTGATCTTTTATTTTAATTCCCTTTATTTCAGACATGTCAAACACAAGGCCTGGGGGCCGGATGCGGCCCACGAAGTGGTTTCATGTGGCCCGCGAACCCATCCTGGAAACATTAAGGGAACAGCCCCTGCTGTCTTGGCCCTGACCCAGGCTGGCCAGGAGCCAATGTACAATTTCATAGTGGTTATCTATGCTGAAATACATTCAGTCTTAGATCCAGAAGGCCATTTGGAAACAGTGAAGGACCGGCCCATGCCGTGTCGGCACTGCCCCTTTGGTGCATGCTGGGGAGGTATCACCCTTTGTGAGGAATGAAGAAATGCACCATTGCCTGGAAGTGGCCAGCACATGACCCTGCCAAAAACCGGGCCGGCTAGGGGCTGGCAGCATTGTGCAGGTAACATCGACTCTCACGCTGCCCATGGCATCCCCTCCCCTAGAGCCCACCAAGCCGGATATGTGAAGTAGGCAAGGGCCATGTGCTGGCCACTTCCAGGCGACGGTGCATATCTTCATTCCTCACGAAGGATGACACTTCCCCAGCTGTGTTTCTTGCCTGTTTTTCTCCCTCCCTAATCTCAAATATTTTCCCACCACTCTGTTCTTTGGAAGGAAGGAAGGAGAGGGAAGGTCTGAGGGAAGTCCTACCTTAGTCCTGCCCTGCTGTCCTTTCACCATCCCCTTGCCCCCTCCTCCTGGCCTATGCTGGGGGGTCTCCCTATTGCTAAGAAAGCTTTGGATACAAAGCCAGGTCTCCTCAAATGGAGAGGGAATGGGCCTCCCTCTTGATTTTGCCCTCGTACCCATCATGAGCAACCTGGCTAAGGAGAACAAGCACAGCAGCAGCAGCCTTGAGGAGGAGGTAAATGCAGGTGGGCACCCCCTTGGGGAAGTGGGACTGGGCTTAGTGCCTTGGGTGCTTGAGGGCTTGGCTGGGCATTTGACCTCCGCACCGCCGTCCATCCCCCCCCCCATGGCCTGAGAGGAACAGTGAGGCTCCTCCGGTGGACCATGCCTTGGCACTTCCCTGGTCCCATCTCCTTCTGCCAGAGACCCTCAGTTCTGTCCCACTCCTGCCCAGGCCCCTATAGGCACCCTTGACACAAATGATGTAGAGCTGGCCATTCCCACCCAGTAGGCCATACGCACTCCAACCACGCCCACCCAGTAGGCCACGCCCACCCTGGCCACACCCAGCCAGCCCCCCGAGGGCAACTGCAATGCTGATGCAGCCCTCAATGAAATTGAGTTTGACACCCCTGCTTTATTTCCTTTGAATCACGTATTTTAATCAATAATATTTCCAATGTTAAAACAAACAACAATGGCAACAGTGGACATCCCTGTCTTGTACCCTTTTCAATTTTACAAGCTTCTGATAAGCTACCATTAATTATTATTTGTGCTGTTTGTTTTTGATATAAAGCCGTGATAGGTTGTAAAAACGTATCCCCAAACTGCATCTTCTCTAACACTTTAAATAAAAATTGCCAATCCAATTGATCAAAAGCTTTTTCAGCATCCAGAAAAATCAGCGCTGCAGGGACTTGGTTATTTCTTTCTAAATATTCTAATACATTTACAATTATATATAATTGTATATAGAATTATATACAATTATATATATAAAATCTCACATTATTTTTCATTTGCCTACCACTTATAAATCCTGTTTGATCAATATGAATCATTTGTTGCATAACCTTCATCAATCTACTGCAACGCTCTCTACATGGGGCTGCCCTTGAGGACCACTCAGAGGCTTCAGCTGGTGCAGAATGCGGCCGCGCGAATTGTGATGGGGGTTTCCCAATACTCCCATGTAACACCTCTACTCCGTGAGCTGCATTGGCTTCCGGTTACCCTCTGGGTGAGATTCAAGGTGCTGGTGATGACCTATAAAGCCCTAAATAGCTTGGGTCCAGGATATCTAAGGGAACACCTTAGATATCCTGGACCCAAGTTCCCTTTGTCCTGTGTGCTCCCATAGGGAGAGCCTTCTCAGGGTGCCGCCGGTAAAAGATTGCCGGCAGATAACACCCAGGGGGAGGGCCGTCTCTGTGGGTGCGCCTGCCCTCTGGAACCAGCTGCCTTTGGAGCTTAGGACTGCCCCCGACCTTCATTCATTTCACCGGGACCTGAAGTCCTGGCTCTTTGAGCTTTCTGGCCCAGGCTGAGAATTTTAATTGGGGTTTTTATTTTTTTCAGGGATTTGATTTAATCTTTTAAATTGTATTTAACTTTTGTATTGATTTTTGTTTTAAATACCCTGTAAACCGCCCTGAGTCCTTCGGGAAAGGGCGGTATATAAATCCAATAAAATAAATAAAAATAAAATAAATAAATCTATTTGCTAAAATTTTTGCAAATATCTTGTAATCAGTATTTAACAACAATATAGGTCTATAATTTTTAGTTTGTGTAGGATCTTGATCTTCCTTTGGAATCAATGTTATAAATGCAGTTTTCCATGATGGTGGAACCTCTCCTCTGGATTGAATTGTTCTAAACAATTCTTTTAAAGGTTCCACCATCTCTAATTGTAAATTTTTATAATAAGTAGCAGTCAATCCCTCTGTCCTAGGTGCCTTACCTACCTTTAATTGTTTAATTACTAGAATAATTTCTTCAGTAGTTATCAATTGGTTCATCTCTTCCCATTGCTCTTGTGTGAGCACCGGGATATTCACTCCTTGCAAATAACTATCTATGTCTAAACCTTGACTTTTATCCCTTGCATACAGCTTAGAATAAAATTCTACAAAGGCCTTTTTAATGAGATTTTGCTGAAACACTTCTTTACCCTTATAATCTATCTTATCTATATGATGAGACCTTTGTTTTTTCCTTAATAAATAAGCTAACCACCTACCAGGTTTATTTGTGTTATTAAAAATGTTATGTTTAGCATATCTTAAATTAGTTGCCACCTGGTCCGCCATCAGCATATCAAACTGACCTCTTAACAAATTAATTGACTCTTTTAGCCTCTTGTCAGATGGATCCATAGTAAAAGCTTTCTCTTTCCTCTTTATTTCCTCCTCTATTTCTTTATGCTTAAATTCCATTCTATGTCTATATTTATTATTCAAATATATTAAAACTCCTCTCATATAAGCTTTACTTGCATCCCATACCATTTCAATAGAAGTACCTTTGCGCATATTCATAATAAAAAATTCTTTCATCTGCTTTTTACATTCTTCCACATTTTCTACATATCTAAATAAATTTTCATTTAATCTCCATGATCTTCTGTCACCATTACCGTTATCCAATTCCATCCAAACTGGACTATGGTCTGATAAAGTTCTTGGACATATCTTGATTTCTTAATCCTAGAAAAAAAAAATCATTAGTAATTAGTATAAAATCAATCCTAGAAAAGGATTGATGTCTGTCAGAGAAAAAAGTAAAATCCTTTTCATCCACGTTTCTTTCTCTCCAAATATCCTCAATTCCAAATCATCTTTCAAATAAAAAAAAGATTTAGGCAATCTGGCATGATTAGGAATATTTTTAAAAGATCCTCTCTTATCTTTCTGTGTCTCCATCACACCATTCCAGTCTCCCATTAAAATACAAGACTTGTAATCCCATTGAATTATTTTGTTATGTAGCAATTTATAAAATTCTTCTTGTTGTTCATTAGGAGCATATATTCCAATTAGAAGTATTTTCTTCAATAAAAAGTTCAATAATAATATATCTTCCTTGTATATCTGCTTCTATTAGTTTGGCTATCAGACCCTTCTTCACATATATTACTACACCATTTTTCTTCTCAGGAGCGGATGCAATAAATTGTGTACCCAGTCTAAGATTTATCAAATATTTCTGATCAGATACCCGAATATGCGTCTCTTGCAAACATACAATGTCATTTTTAAAATGTTTCAAATATTGAAATATTTTCTTCCTCTTTTGTGGTGAATTCAAACCATTAACATTCCAAGTCAGGAATTTTGTCGCCATCTTTTGCAACTTGAAGCCTCTGGAGCGCTTCCTGAAGATCTTCAGAAATCTGTCTCTTCGGCCTCGCTCCTCCCACTGCTTCACTTGATTCTTGAGTTGTAATCATCAAACATTGATCCTGTTGCCGTTGTTGTTGTTGTGCCTTACGTCTAGATGCAGCCCATGTTATTCTTTGAGTCATAGGTTCTTCTACTAAAGCCAAGGGTTGCACAGTTTCAGAAAATTGCTGTTTTTCTTGTGACTGTCGCTCTCCTTCATTCTTTTCTTCTTTATCTTCTGAAGATGGCGGTGAACCTGCTTTCAATACATTAATACAAAATTGTATTAATGCAGTATCTTATTCCAGCATAATTCACCACAATTCCCATTGGTATCTCCCATCTGAACTGAAGCTGTTTTTTTTTTCAATTCTTCTGCCAAAAAAGCAAATTTTTTTCTTTTTCTCAAAACTTTTGGGGGAATCTCTTTCAGAATCAAAACCTCCTGACCAGCAATTTTAAATCTCTTATTATAAAAAAGTTGAATAATCTCATTTCTTATCTTTCTCTTCGTAAAATACACCACCACATCTTTTGACAATTTCCTTTGCCTGGCAATCCAAGAGTGAACTCTGAAAACTTTATCTATCTCGCTGTTGTGATTCAGGGTCAGCCTGTGGGTTCGGCAGTTGGGTCGGACGATTCAGAGGAGGAGGAGGGGGGTGTTGGAGAGCTTGCTGAGGATAGCCTTGAGGCTCCGCAGAGCGCTCAGCCAGGCCCCTCCCATCTGGTTATGACGCAGACCCAGCTGTGTGAGCCTGACAGCGTGGATGAAGATGACCCACAGGTGGCCCTGTTCAAGGATGCCCGACGCAGTAGGCAGTCAAGCAGGAGTAAACAGAGGAAGGCAATGGGGCACCTCGGAAGGAGGCAGAGAGAAGCCACGCCTTGAATTGTTTAAAAGGGGAATGTGTGGGAGGGCTGGTTTGCTGAAAGGCAACCGTTTGAATAGCTCTTGTTTCATGGTTCATGTTTTGTTTTGCTCAGTTTGCTCTGTTTTGTGTCCATAAATTTGGCAGGCTTAGTTCCAGCCTCTTGCCTTCTTTTTTTCTTTTTTTTTTTTTATTGAAAAGTTTTTCAGTACATTTTAATTATTACATCCCATCCCCCAACCCTTCCCAACCCTATCCCACCCTCTCACCCTCCCCTTCCCCCCTCCCCCCCCCCGGACTTCCCAGAGCTAGATACAAGGTATAAAAATAAAATAACCAATCATAAACTCCTATATACTAACAACAATAAACTATTAAATCTCTCGCACTTTAGCTCTTATATATTGACTACAAGCAATATACTTATTCAAATGCTAGATGAACAGCCTCTTGCCTTCTTGTAAAGGGGTTGTCCCTGCCTTTTCTGCAGGGCCGGTAGTAGGCTAGTACAGAACACTCGCCAAAGAAATCTTCGGGTTGAAACCCAAAATTAGGTGCCAGGGCATCCACCAGCATCTCTTGCAAATTCTCCTGAGGATTCTCTTTCAAACCTCTGATCCTCAGGACAAACTCCATATCTATCCATATTATATTCAACTTCACCCATTTTGGCCTCCAACATCAAATTATTTTGTTTCACTTCTTCCACCCGCTCATTCAGAGTCTCAATACAACCTGCAAGCCCCTGAAGTGCTAACAGAATGTCCTCCCACATTTCCTTGTTCTTATCCTCAATAAGCACAGCGACCTGCTCAGTTATTTTTTCAGACTGAGTTGCTAAAGCCACTTTTAAAGCATCTTGTAAGTCCTTTAAAGTTACAGGTGGAGCAGCTGTGGGGGATGATGTCAAAGACTGCAATTCAGATTGCTGAACAGGCGATGTCCCTGCACTTTTAGTAACAGGGATTCTAGGAGACTTAGAAGCCATTTTATAGCCAGTAACTCTCCGTACACACTTTCACTTTTCTTCTCCTTTAACAGCTTAAACCAAATCTTGTAAATTTAAGCAGGTCAAATTTAAAGTCCAATTCCTCCTCAGTATCCCAGCAAACACTTTCACTGTAAAAGAAGTGAGAGAGGAAAGAAAAAAAAAACGCTTCACTTCTTAAAAAAAAAAAATCTTCCCTTCTCTTTTCCCTGTTCACTCAGGTGCCATTTTCCCTTTCTTTTCCAAGTAGTTATTGAGATGGGAAAAAAAATTTTTTTTCGAGAGTTAAAGCCTTGTACTTGCTATTTATACGACTCCTGTATCTGCTCTGCTGCTACAATGTTTCTAGATGTCAATCAGATCTGGGAGGAGTGGATTCAGCATCTTGTTCTGCTTGTAGCAGAAGAGTCCTCCGCTCGGGAGATTCCCAGGCTTTGTAGGAGCTCTCACCCTTCAAACCCAAGAACAAACATTCTGGGGCTCTAGGGGAGCTCTACTCCTACCTGGGAACTCCCCCTCCCCTCTTCACCCGAGGAGTGGGGTTTTCACGCTGCAGAGCAGCTGATTGTCGGCTGCTCCGCAGTTTAAAGAGCAACGAAGGGCTGGCGGTCAATTCCGACCGTCTGCGATGCAGGAGAGCCACCCGGAAGTCTAGCCAACTATTTTTTTTAACAAGGATCGAAAGAAGGAGTGGTGACTATACTGCCACAAGCAATATCATGGCTGGTTAGGGATGATCCAGGAGGGAAAAAGAAGGACATGAAGTATCTGTACCAGGTTTTCTTCAACAAGTGTTTTGTTTTTGTTTTTTTGCATTGCTATCTATAGTTGGCACTTAATGGTGGTCTCATCTTCTGTTTCCAAATTCCTAAATCCTAGAACAGGTCATACTTAATCAAAGACTAATGGCTGAACACAAATTATTCTTAACTGTCAGAAAAATGACCATATTGTCTCAATGATTGCTGTGGGTTGATTTTTACAGTAGCATCAATATAAGAACATGATGATGAATAATGTTTCCAAAGTAAAGTTGTTTCTTTTTTTTTTTAAGCTGGAGTCCGAGATGGTGCTGCTTTGGGAGGAGAGGCGATAGACGGCAGAGCCTCTTGTTTTTCAGGCCTCCTGCGGCAATATTCTGGCATTTCCAGCCCTGGAGAGGCTGGGAGAAGCGGAGGGGGCATCTTTGGAGGTGAGGTGTGATGCAATCACCTCGCTGGAAAAAGGAAAGCACCCCAAGGATCCGGAGGCTTGAAAGAGGGCCGCAGTTTGGCAGCCACGAAGCCAATGACTCGGCAGTTTGAGAAGAATCAGGGAAGTGAGGAAGAGTGGAAGAGAACTTAAAGATTTTCTGAGCGAGCGCGCCGGCAGGGTGCTAAGCAGATGTGAAAGGAGTGGCAGCCAGTTATCAGGGGTGGTTTTGGCAACAAATATTTTTCTTTCTTTCTTTTTTTTTGTTTTGTTTGTTACCCCTTTTGTCTTTTGCTGCCATGAATGCTGATTAGAGGCTTAAATGGACTTGTCTACGAATATGACATGATTGGTGGAAGCTTTCTCTTCCCTGAAAAAGTTAGTGTATTGATTTGCGGACTTATAGAAGCTGACAGATATTGATGTGACTCCTTCTTTCTTTTTTTTTTCTGCCTAAAGAGTGGAAGTGAAATTATTAGAAGGAAGTACGGGGTTTGTGATAAAGTATCTGGGAAGGAGTCAACCTGTGGTGTACAGTAGTGTGGAGAAACCTCCTGGGACAAACTGAAATGTCTTTAACAACAACGTCAACTAAAACCTTAAGGAAGGCCCCTACCTTGACAGCAGCGGCCTCTCCGGTTACGACGCCACCAGGGGTTAGGAAGTCGATGGAGAGCCTACCAGCGACAGAAAAATCTGCTACAATTCAAGAGATTTATACAATGCTACAAAACATGCAGGACATAATGGAGAGGAATTTTGACAGCCTGAAGGCTGAGTTGGGGGACATGAGAGAGGAGATGAAGGCAATTAAAGGAAAATTGGGTGTAGTCCAGGTGACTCTGGATACGCATGAAGAGCGAATTAAAATAGTAGAAAAGGACACTGAGAATATAGAGAAGCGGATGGAGAAATGGGAGCACAGGTGCACGCAAACATCCAAGAAGCTGGAAGATGATATGGTGTACCTGAAGAGGGAGAAAGCGGCCTTTTTTTGCGCTTCCAAAATGTGACGGAAGACAGAGAAGAACAGCTGGAAGAAGTGGTAGGAGAAATGATTGCAGACCTGGTTGGGAAAGAGAAAAAAGAGGTTCGGTGCGATATTGATGAGGCTTTTCGAGTTTATACCAATTATGCCAGGCAATACAGCCTCCCTAGGAAGTGCATGTTAGGTTTACCAAAAAGGCACTTAGAGATGAAGTGCTCCATAGAGCTAGAGATCAACCAATTCAGTATAAAGGCCGTCCGGTTACAATTCTTTTTTTTTTTTTTTTTAAAATTTTTTTTTTTTTTTTTATTAAAAAGTTTTTCAGTACATTTTAATTATTACATCCCATCCCCCAACCCTTCCCAACCCTATCCCACCCCCTCACCCTCCCCTTCCCCCCCTCCCCCCCCCAGACTTCCCAGAGCTAGATACAAGGTATAAAAATAAAATAACCAATCATAAACTCCCATAAACTAACAACAATAAACTATTAAATCTCTCGCACTTTAGCTCTTATAAATTGACTACAAGCAATATACTTATTCAAATGCTAGATGAAACTTTTTAGTCCCATATTTATTCTGGATGTAATCAATCCATTTCTTCCACTCCACAATATATCGTTGTTGAGAATGATCTTTCAAATATGCTGAAATCTTCGCCATTTCCGCCAGGTTGGAAACTTTTAAAGTCCATTCCTCTATAGTCGGCAATTCTTCCTTCTTCCAATATTGCCCTATTAAAAGTCTCGCTGCCGTAATTAAGTTCAACATCAAATTAATGTCCAGCACAATAGTGTCAGTAATAATGCCCAATAAAAACAACTGCGGACAAAACTTTATGCTTCTCTTAAATATAGTCCGGTTACAATTCTTAAGCAACTGCCAAGAAGGGTCCAAGAGCAACGTCAATGCTATCAATTTGTTACTTCGCAATTGAGGAAAAAAGGTGTGACATATAAATGGCTGCTTCCAGAGGGGCTCCTGGTGATGTGGGAAGACCGAAAGTTAAAGATTGAGAGTCTACATGACGCACAAGATTTCTATAAAAAATTTTGTAGGATTAGTGATCAGGAGAGTGGTGGAGAAGTGGAGAGTAGAAGTCAGAGGGAGGAGAGGAATCTGGGGGGAGCAGAGGGGGGAGGGGGGAGGGGAGGAGAGGGAAAGGGAGAAGAATACAAGAGGGTAACTAGACAGACTACCAAATCTAAGGCCCCACGTAAGTAAGGATGTGTCAAGGGGTGAATTTTTTGACACTCAATGTTAATGGTCTCAATGCTCCTGTTAAGAGAAAAAATATCTTAACTAGATTAAGGAAATATGGAGCTGATGTATTATGCCTTCAGGAAACTCATATTAAGAAAAGCCAAATTAATTTGTTGAGTTACCCTAAACTGAGGAGAAAAAGAAAGGTGTAGCAATGTATGTTAAGGAGTACTTGTGTCCTAAAGAATTATGGGTGGACCCGGAGGGGAGAAGCCTGATGCTGGAGATAGAAATGGTGGGAAGCAAAGTGTTACTGGTAGGCATATATGCACCTAATAATAATCATGGAGACTTTTTCCAGAAAATATATCGGAAAATATTAGATCTGGAGTATAAGCAGATGTGTCTCTTGGGGGACTTTAATGCGGTGGTAGATAGGGCTAAGGATTACAAAACAGGGAGGGTTGATTTAAAGAAGAAAAAAGGGAAAGATAGGAGGGTCTTACCCAAAGTATTTAGGGATATGTGTGAAGAACCTGGCCTTAGGGATATATGGTGTGTGATTAACCCAGCCTCTCAACGTTATACCTACTACTCCCCCAGGCATAACTCATGGTCTAGGTTGGATATGGTATGGTTGTCGGATGGGCTGATACCTTATGCAAAAGATGCTATGATTTTGACGAACGAATGGGCGGACCACAATCTGGTGGCTATTACATTGATAAGGGGGAGTAGAGTGAGGAGTAGATGGATGATGAGCCTGGAGACCCTGAAGGATACGGTTTTTGTACAAAAAATTAAACAAGAAAATAGGACAGAAGGGATGCCCCTACGAATAGTTTGGGATACGGCTAAAGCTTATTTGAGAGGCTTGATAATAAAACAGATGGCAGTTAAACATAGGAAGGAGGAGGAAAGTAGGAGGGAAGTTTCTGAGCAACTTACTAAGGCAGAGAAGGCTCTCCAGGTAAACCCACAGAAAGTGTATGGGAAGGAGCAGGTGGATTTTTGGAGGCATAAACTCAACCTTGTGGACCAAGAGAAAATAGCATGTCAAATTAGGGTGGCAAGGCAGAGCTATTTTGAATATGCCAATAAACCAGGGAGATGGCTTAGCTATAGAATAAGGAAAGAGAAGGAAAGTAGAAGAATTGAGCAGTTAGAGGATAAGAGGGGGACACTGATAGGGGATAAAGAAGGGATAGAAAAGATAGCGATTGATTTTTTTAAGAATTATATCAGGAAGAAAAGGTCCCTGAGGAGAGGATTAAACAATACCTGATGGAGTCAGACCTTCCTAAGTTATTTCCTAATGAGAAAGAGGCCTTAGATCAGGAGATAACAATAGCAGAAATTGAAAAAGTGGTCAGACAACAGAAATGTCAAAAAACCCCAGGCACTGACGGAATTCCTGCAGAATTGTATAAGGTATTAGTGGAAGCGTTGGGAAAACATATGAAAAATCTATTTAATGAAATTTTGGATGAGGCTATAGTCCCGCAAACTTGGTTGGAGGCAAATATTAGTTTGATTCCTAAGGATGACTTTCCTTCAAAGCATATTAAAAATTATAGGCCAATATCCCTTCTTAATTCAGATTATAAAATATTTGCGACAATAATTGCGGATAGATTAAAAATTTACTTAAACCAATTCATACATACAGACCAGAATGGGTTCCTTCCCACTAGACAAATAAAAGATAGTCTCAGAATTATATTAAATGTTCTGGAGTATTATGAAAGCCGACCAGATAAACAATTAGCTTTAATATTTATTGATGCTCTAAAAGCATTTGATAGGGTTAATTGGGATTTCCTAATGTGTCAGTTGGAACATATGGAGTTTGGGGTTAAATTCCGTAATATGATTAAAGCATGATGATGAATAATGTTTCCAAAGTAAAGTTGTTTTATGGCTTCTAAACATTTTGGCTCCTATTGCATTTACTATTGTTGGCTAACACATTGGCTGGACATGCTCTCTATAGTGGGGAGATTTCAGGACCTCCACTAAATTCTCACCACAGACTGAAAATTCTTGATCTTTGTAAAGACATCTGTTTTATATACCTGGAGAGGATGGATTACAAAACAAATTCAGTTTGGGGATCCAAATACATTGCAGTTTGTCTCTCTAACTGTATTAACAGCCAAACATAATGAGTGAATCAATTTTTAATTAGACTGTAAGAAAGTGAATAGCTTACTGTCTTTCATCACTGTCACAGCCTCTTATCTTTGCTTGTCATCAGTCTATTGTAATTTTGGAACTGTGACAATGAAGTGGGGCTCTCCTGTTAGTCTATACCAGGGGTAGGCAAAGAGCCACTTGAACCTGTTTCCCACCGAAAACAAAACACTGGAAGCCACAAAAAAATGAAGATAACACTGCATACTGTATATTTTCTTTACCTTTGTATAAAAAACTATAGTGTACTGCATTTATGAAATCAATGAACTGCTACAAAGAAAACAATTTTTTATTTCTGCATGCAACAAAAGCATTTTAAACTCCAAAAAAAGGGTCGAATGTTACTTTCAAATAAAATACTCAAATGTCTATTTGAGTCCTCCTTGTATTTATGAAATAAAAAGCCGGTGCAAACTGTAAAAACTACAAACAGAAAAATAGAAAAGAAAAAAATTGCAGGGAAAAAAAAGGACAGGAGAAAGAGGGGAAAAAAACCTTTCTCCTTCATCCCAACAGGTAAAAACAATTTTAGTAACTTATCTACCATCTTTAAATACAGCATAATTATCCCCATACTTCACCTCTTAATTAAAAAAAAACCAAAATATTTCATTAAACATTCTTTACTAAAAGTCCAGTAAGGACAACCACATATATTCATTTTTCTCTCTCTGTTTCTCCCTCCCTCCCTCCCTCTCTCCCTTCCTTTCTCCCTCTCTGTCTCTCTCTCCCTCCCTCTCTCTTTCTGCCCTTGGTCTGCTAGTCCTCTTCCCCCACTCAGTGTTGTGTGTGTGAGTGAGAGAGAGAGACAGAGACAGAGAGAGACAGAGAGAGGCACTTGCACTTCCCTTCTCTTTCTCTCTCTCTCTCTCTCCCTCTCTCTCTTTCTGCCCTTAGTCTTTCAGTCCTCTTCCCCCACTCAGTTTGTGTGTGTGTGTTTGTGTGTGTGTGTGTGTGAGAGAGAGAGAGAGACAGAGAGAGAGACAGAGAGAGAGAGACAGAGACAGAGAGAGACAGAAATAGGCACTTGCGCTTCTCTTCTCTCTCTTTCTCTCTCTCCCTCCCTCCCATCTTTTCTCCCTCCCTCTCTCTCCCTCCCTCTCTTTCTGTCCTTGGTCTGCCAGTCCTCTTCCCCCACTCAGTGTGTTTGTGTGTTGGGTGTGTGTGTGAGTGAGTGAATGAGTGAGTGAGTGAGAGAGAGGCACTTGTGCTTCCCTTCTCTCTCCTCTCTCTCCCTTTCTCTCCCTCCCTCTCTCTCTCCCCCCATCTCCGATCTTCTGTTCACCTGGCAAGCTGGCTTCACACTGTTCTCGGACAAACTGACACACATTCTCATTGGGCTGGCTCTCCTGCTGCTTCCTGCTTCCTGTGGAGACACAGCAAAGACAGAGCCCTGCCCAATAAGCTTGTCAGCTTCTTGGATGACAGTGTGAGACACACACACACACACACACACACACAGAGAGAGAGAGAGAGAGAGAGAGAGAGAGAGAGAGAGAGAAAAGGGAAGCGCAAGTGCCTCTTTCTGTCTCTGTCTCTGTCTCTCTCTTCTCTCTGCAAACTGGGAGCCGCAGGAGAAGGCTGAGGTTGCCGCCCTGTGGTCTATACAATCTAACACATGGCAGACTTATATAGCATACAAACATTCCACCAACTAACCAAAGACCCTCCATAAAGTACAGATACTAGCTGTCCCATGATGACAGTGCCAAAGTTGTACGTGAGAGTTCTGCCCCTCATCCCCTTAATCTATTTTTATCTTGAGATATTTTGATAATACTCCAGGATGGTTAGTAGTAAATTCTTATTACCTATCGGAATAGTACGGGCACTTGGCTGACCTGCTTTATTATTTAGATGTTTACTGAGTTCACAACCCATATCAAAGTAACATTCATCTTCATTGCTCTCTGTAAGAGTTTCGCCAGTTTCTGAATAGCTTGATTTCTACTCACTATCTTATCGAGCTCCCTGCAACCCAAGAGCTGTTCACTTGATACCTGATGACTGGTGCCTGATGACTCTGGCTTCAGCTAAGAATTAGTCAAGCACCACATAGACTCTCAGCCCAGATAATACAAACATAAACATGAAGAGGAAGGTTCCATTTACAATTATTTATGCCACAGAAAAACCAATCCAGTGGTCTGAAATCAAATGTTGCCACTTTGTTGCCTAAGGCAATTGTAAACTATTTACTGGCACAAAGAAAAAAGCCAGTTTTCAATGTATGTCAGAAACAGCACAATTATACACATAGAGCATTTAATAATGCTTTTAAAAATATTGTTACCATAAATTTCAATAGTGGTGATAATGCTATTTTTTCCCATGACAGCACAGTACGAAGCTTTTTCTACACTCATTTTGTACAGTTTAATTGATTCTGTGTTGATCCTAATCAAAGGAGAGAGAGTGGGAGATGATAAATGATAGACAGGGATAGTTAAATTAGTAGCTCATCATTCTTTCATGGAACTCCAAACAATATACATTGACTTTCCACTCAGTCTACCATCTAGGTGAAAGGTGTCCAACCTTGGCAACTTTAAGACTTGTAGACTTCAACTCCCAGAATTCCCTAACCAGTCACTAACTATTCTTAGCTGTTTGTAAATTTTAAATCACAAGTAGAATTATCTGACTTTCTAAACTTTCTCATCAATCAAATAGTTCACAGCACTACAATAAGTGTCCGTTCTGATAGAAGAGGAACCCTAATTGTCATCTTACAGAATACTACAGACAGAACCAGTGACCTGACTGGGCTGAACACATTAGTCTTCAGAACTGGCAAACCATATGGAGCTCTTACCCAAAGCAATATTGCCATGCATGGTTGGTTATCAGAAAATGGTGAGTTTGACTAATTACACACATATTATTCTTATTAAATTGAAATGAATGTTTCCTTGCCCAGCCATTATTATAATAGAGTACATTGATTTTTTTTAGAATATAATAATTGGTTAGATAATTCTTTTTTCTATTTTCATGAGATGAAACCTCACCTTATTTGCTGATGACTCTGCTTAATTTTCTTCTCTAATTTTGATTTTATAGTTATTATTTCTCCTGTACATTTGATGATCTACTCTGAATTTTCTTTTGTTTCAGCTCTTAATTTGTATTCATCTCCTGAAATTCCTGTCTTTCAACTCATCTATTTTCAACTCTGAAAATATTGCCTTTACATATATTTAAATTATGATTTATTACAAGGTTTATTAAATTAACCACCAAAAAAGGTCTGCATTCACACATTGTCATGCATTTTTTTTATTGTAGCCTAATACAGTGTATGAATGCAGCTTCTATTTCATCCAGGACTGTTTGCATTAAGTTTCATGCTTAAATAAAATATTAGAAGTCCCAAACAAAGCCCCATTCATAAGCAATGTCTAGAAAATGCACCACACATGTAATCATAAGTACAAATGAACCTTTCATTGAAATCAGATTTTTCTTTTAAGTAAATGTGTTTAAATTCAGGTTGTGTTAATAACAATATCTTCAAGCAACTACTTGAGTTCAGTAGGCTTCCCAAAAGCCATATTTTTTTTCCTTAGAAAATAAGTGTAACAAAAATGTAGTTGATATGAAGCCAATCCTTTTCCTTTGCAGACACATAAAGTTATATGATGCATCTCCTGAGTTCCAAAGGAAATATGTTTTAAGACATATAGTGCTTTTTTCATTTTTTTATAGAACACAGGAAACATTCACACTATTCTATCTGCTTTCCATTAACAACTTCAGAATTGTTCCCAGTCATTTTAGTAATTATCCTTGACTTGAAAAAAATGACCTTGAGCATTGCATTTTCTTCATTCTCAAAACAATGTGTAGTGGGTTTCAGAGTGTAAATGTACTCTTTCCATCTTCCAAGCTCTAAATTATAAATATATTCATGGTTCTATATACACTTCAGGAATGCACAGCCCCCATGGTGACTTGCTTTGAAAAACAATGGCAATGCCAATTGCACAAATCATTTTGTTACTACATATAAAATATGCCAGCAAAGACCTGGAGTAGTGTGTAACATCTGGTGACATTTTCATTTAGTTGATGAAATTCAAAGCACAATAAACCTTCCTAATTAGCCAACATAATGACCAAGAACAAATTTTGCATGGGAAAATTTCCTGGATAACCTAATAGAAGCATGGATATAGAAACATCATATAAATCCTGCCTTCTTATTGTAACTTCACCACTGACCTTTTCACTCATTGAGATAAATGTATTTCTATATATACTTCATGCATTACCAAGACATACATACAAAGCCCATTCACAGACTCTTTAAATATTTGCTGCCTATAAAGTCTTCCATTTAAAATATCATGTTTCCATATATTGCTGTCATAAAAAATAATAATTTCAAAGGCTTATTTGTTAGAAGACATCTTAATAGATGTTGGAAATATGTGAAATATCTCCAACATTAAAATAGCTAATTGAATAGTAACTGCAAAGTTCTTTTAAGGTTCACTACCAAGCAAACTATCTAGGAAGGTATAGAACCATTACAACTGAATACAAAATCATTTATCTTTTGCTTTTGATAATTTAATAATTTTGTTTTATATTCCCATGTATGCAAAAAATACAAAATTACATAAAAATATGTAATATTCCCATTGATGTGGATCTAGGATTTAATGTATCCCAAAATTAAAACTTTAATAGCTAAGTGAGGCATCAGAAAGGTTGCTACCTCTCACTAACATTTGGACTCTTTTACTTAAAAATAGAACAAACTTTATTTATGGTCAAAGACAAGTTACAAGACAATTAAAAGAAAGAGAACATGAAATTTCAAATTTTAGCCAGAATTTTAAATGTCAGAACCTCTTGTAAGCCTCTAAAGAGGCTAATATAGCTTCCAAGAGCAATAAAAATGGAAATATTCCTGGGAACTCAGGGGCATGGCTGTTCCAGTTCCAAAGATCTTGAATCTTTGCAACTACAAGTCTGGAAGCCAGATGACAAATGGATGATCAGGTTCAAATTAAAATTATTTATATCAGCAAGGACATAACTACCACATCTGCTGATACCAAATAAGTAATAGCCTTAACAATTTTGTAGGCCTGGTCAGCAACAGTTTTTATTTTGTTTTTCAAACAGGAAAAGATTGAAAGTAATTTCAAAATATTTAAATGCCTTAATTTGTTCTTGGGAGATGCTATTAATCTTCCAGCAATGTCTACCTCTTGCAGGCTTCTTAGTAAGATCCATCACTTTTGTTTTATTAGAACTGATAAGTGTTTCCTCTCTCCATAATGTCAGCCGAAGGCTTGAAGACTCCACTTGGATCTATCTATATTGTAGATAGTATGCTTCATCAAATATAGCACTTATTTCCCAACTTTTGAGAGTGGAACTCTAATTTTATTAAATGTTGAAAAGATAGGATACAACTTGCTTAACTCCTTTTTGAATAGAAAGTGGGATGAAAAGTATGCTAAAATATCATAACTAACCTTAATGAAATCTCATAATTAGAATTCAATGGTCAATAGAAGAGACTACCAATTTCACAAAGAGTCTGTATTTAGAGATAGAGTCAAATAAAAATTTTCAATCAATGAAAGTAGCATAAAGAATACTTCTTTAAAGTCAATTTTTCCCCAGTATCTCCTTATTTATGTCCTTATGAAATCTTCAGACTATTCTACAGAGTACTTTTTAACTTTTCAACAGAAGGCACCACTCACTGGCTTGACACTATAAAAGTTGACACTGGGATGACCATGGCATATCTGAGGAAGGCAGTGTGAGACAGAGAGACATGGAAAGTGCTAATCCATAGAGTGGCTGAGAGTCAGACACAACTGAATGGCTGACAATGATGACGTCTTTTCAACTAGAGTGAATCAAAATAATACACTGAAGAAATCTTGAGTTTGGAGAGGAATGTATGGTGTTTGAAGCCATATAATTTTTTACGAGGAAAAAAGATTGTTCAAACCTGGTTTCAGTATGGGCAATTACAAGCCAGGTGGAAAGAGGATCAGAAAATTGGTTTTCTAATGGATGATGAAAATTTGGTAAAGCAAATTAGAAATCAGGGCCCAGCACATATCAAACGGATATATCTTGCATTGATAGAGATTGACTCAGAAACAGAAATTGTTAAGGACTGTATGATAAAATGGGCACAGAATATTCAGGAAGTTATTACAATGGACACTTGGGAAAAGATCTGGGTGAGAAATGTAAAATTTACGCAAGCTCAAAACTTAAGAGAGAACTTTTATAAAATGTTTTATAGGTGGCATTTAGATCCTAAAAAGTTAGCAAGTATGTATCCGAATTATCAGCCTAAATGTTGGAGATGTGGTGGCGAAGACGCAACGTATTTTCATATATGGTGGACTTGTAAAAAGATCAAAGCATTTTGGATTAAAATTTGGTGGAATATGCAGAAGATATTCAAGAAAAGGATAAAGTTTTGTCCGCAATTGTTCTTACTGGGCATTATTACTGATACTACTGTTGTGGACACTAATCTGATGCTGAACTTAATTACGGCAGCGAGACTTTTAATAGGGCAATACTGGAAGAAGGAAGAACTGCCGACTATAGAGGAATGGACCTTAAAAGTTTCCAACCTGGCGGAAATGGCTTTCAGCATATTTGAAAGACCATTCGCAACAACGATATATTGTGGAGTGGAAAAAATGGATTGATTACATCCAGAATAAATATGGGACTAAAAAGTTTCATTTAGCATTTGAATAAGTATATTGCTTGTAGTCATCTTATAAGAGCTAAAGCGCGAGAGACTTAATAGTTTATTGTTATTAGTATATGGTAGTTTATGATTGTTTTTTTTTACTTTTATACCTTGTATTCAGCTCTGGGAAGTCGGGGAGGGGGACAGGGGAAGGGGAGGGTGAGAGGGTGGGATAGGGTTGGGAAGGGAGGGAGGGGGTGGGGGATGGGATGTTAAAGATAAAATGTAATAAAAAACTTTTCAATAAAAAAAAAATACACTGAACAAGTTTTGATCAACCTGCCCAAAACCTAATCTCTTCATCAGTCAAGATGTTGTCCTCTAACAACTAATCAATAAATGTCCAAGAAAGATGTCTGGAATGAAATTTATTGAAAATACTTAGGAAATTAGATGAAGATTTGCCAGATCAATTTTATCACTGAAACTGATTAACTGCACTACTTGGGAATCTGTGGGAAATTATCAATAAGAATAAAGATGTTAATAGGGAACTTATCAATCAGAACATATCTTGAATAATTCTGCTAAAACTAAATTTCTTCCAGTTGTTGTTTTATTATTTTTCAACTGAAGAGTACTTTTGGTGATATCATAAGGAGATATATGAGGTTAATCTGAAGAATATTCTGGATGTAACTCAAGGGATATTAAATAGATGTGTGTGTGGACAAGAATATCAACCTTTCTATCAAGCAAAATCAAACTTTTAATAGTGAGTGCCACACAAAGTGCACTAACCAAACAGGTGGTAAGAAATTAAGGGAACTCAGGCACCACACAGGTTATGTAGAAAGTAAACACAGGGTCAGTCATAAAAGACTCAAATGTCTATACACCAATGCACAGAGTATGAACAGTAAATAGGGTGAACTAGAAATTCAGGGAAATGAGGGCAGATACGATATTGTTGCCATTACAGAAACATGGTGGGGTGAAACCCACAAATGGAGCACACAGCTAGAGGGATTTAAATTATTTAAAAGAAACAGACCAAATAAAAGAGGAGGTGGAGTTGCTCTCTATATAAGACATAACTATATTTCTACAGAAATAGAGCACAACAATGATGAAAATTGTCTTGAATGCATTTGGGTCAATATAAAAGGGGGAAAAATGACATTACCATAGGTGTATACTACAGGCCACCAACCAAACAGAGGAAATAGATAAACATTTTGCTAGTCAGCTAACTAAGGTATGTAGGAAGTGCATCACAATAGTAATGAAGGACTTTAATTACCCTGATATCAACTGGGAGACAAACTCTGCACCAAGTGGAAGATCAAACAGATTCCTGACAAACCTAGCAGACAACTTCATCTCCCAAAAAGTAGAGAAGGGAACTAGGGGATTAGCCATATTGGATCTAATCCTCACTAACAGAGATGAAATGATAGGAGGTGTTGAAACCACAGGAACCTTGGGGGGAAGTGATCATGCAATATTGGAATTCAACATTATGGAAGCACAAGCAATAGAACACAGTCAAACCAGAGTCTTGAACTTTAAGAGAGCTAATTTCAATAAACTTAGAGAGACCTTGGGAAGAATTCCATGGATGAGAATCCTAAAGGGGAAAACAACTCAAGAAGCTTGGGAAATTTTGAAAAGTGAGATAATAAAGGCCCAGTCTAGCACAATACCAACAAAGAAGAAAAATAACAGCTCTCAAAAGAAACCAGCATGGCTGCATAAAGAACTCTTTGATAAATTGAACAATAAAAAGGACAAGTATAAAAGTGGAAAGAGGGGGACATAACTAAAGCAGAATATCAACAAATAGTCCGAGCATGCAAAGATGAAGTGAGGAAAGCTAAGGCTCAAAATGAACTAAGGCTTGTGACCAAAGTCAAAATAATAACAAAAAAAGCTTCTTTCAACATGTAAAAAACAAGAAAAAAGTTAAGGAAATGATTGGTCCATTAGTGGGGGCAAGTGGCAAGAAGGTGACAAGCAACAGGGAGAAAGCAGAACTATTTAACTCATTTTTTTGCCTCTGTCTTTACACAAAGAGAAAAAACAGTCCAACCTATCAAAAACAGTACCATAAAAAATAGATTAGAAACGCAAGTTAAGATAGGCAAGAAAATGGTAAATGAGCACCTATCCAGCCTAGACACGTTCAAATCACCAGGACCAGATGGATTACACCCAAAGGTTCTCAAGGAACTGGCAGATGTGATCTCAGAACCACTGAACTATATCTTTCAAACATCCTGGAGCACTGGGGAATTACCAGAGGACTGGAAAAGAGCTGATGTAGTTCCCATCTTCAAAAAAGGGAAAAAAATAGATCCAGGAAATTACAGACCTATCATCCTGACCTCAATACCTGGGAAGATTCTGGAAAAGATAATCAAACAACAAATCAGCGAACACCTAGATGCAAACAAAGTCATCTCTAAAAGCCAACATGGGTTTGTGAAAAACAGATCATGCCAGACAAATCTTATTGCATTCTTTGACCAAGTGACAAAATTGGTGGACCAGAGGAATGCTATGGATATAATTTACTTGGACTTCAGTAAGGCATTTGATAAAGTAGATCACAACCTACTACTTGATAAGATAGAAAAATGTAGGTTATACAACATCATCACCAGATAGATTCGTAACTGGCTGACCGGACGTAATCAGCATGTGGTCCTCAATGGAACTGCATCTACATCGAGGGAAGTGTGTAGTGGGGTGCCCCAGGGCTCTGTTCTGGGCCCAGTGTTCTTCAATATCTTCATTAACGATTTGGATGAGGGGATAGATGGGGAACTCATCAAATTTGCAGACGACACCAAGCTGGCAGGAATAGCCAATACTCCAGAAGATAGGCTTGATTCCTTCAGTTTTCACTTTTTTCCTTGTTTGATAGTAAGCCAAACTCCATTGTAATATCTTGGCTATATATAGGGACAGTGTTGAGTAGTGATTCTATTTCAGATGATGTTTCTCCATACAGCTTCAGATCATCCATGTAAAGGTGGTGGGATAGTCTGGCAGATGTTTTTGATGTTTGATAGCCATGTCCTGAGTTATTCAGTATTGTTGACAGAGGAAACAGTGCAATAACTAATAGTAGTGGTGATAATGAATCTCCCTGAAATATTTCTCTCTTGATATTAACCTCTCCCAGTCTTTCACCATTGACCTGTAACTGTGTCTTCCATTCTGCCATCGATCTTTGCACAAATTTTCTGACGTTTCAACTGACTCCTGTTATTTCTAGGCACTTGATTATCCAGTCACGTGGCAGAGAGTCAAATGCCTTTTTGTACTCAATCTATGCCACATTCAGGTTGGTCTTCTTTTTCTTGCAGTTTGCCAAAATCATTTTATCTATTAGGAGCTGATCTTTTGTTCCTTTGCTTTTGGGGCAGTTTCCTTTCTGTTCTGGTGGAAAGAGATTGTTTTCAACTAGATGCTGTTGTACTGCATCAGCTACCACACCAGTTAGCAATTTGAAAGTTGTTGGTAAGCAGGTAATTGGCCTGTAGTTGCCTGGTGTTGCCCCTTTTGCTGGATTTTTCATTATTAGGTTTTCCCAGTTGTTAGCCACTTTTCAATTTCTCCTCCTTGTAGTGTATTGTTGAACTGCTTGGCAATGAGTGGGTATATAACAGTTAGATGTTTCAACCAAAACTTATGCAGTTCATGTTCACCTGGTGCTGACCAATTTTTGATCTTCCTTGCTCTTTTTTCCACCATTTTTGTTGTTATTACTAGTCCTTTCTTTTCAACTTCTGTTTTATTTGCATCCACCTCTTTTAACCAAGCTGCATCCTTGTTGTGTTTCTTTGGGTTATCCCATATCTGCTTCCAGAACTGCACTGTTTCTTCCTTGTCAGGTACTGACTGATTCATTGCAGTTTCTCCATTGATGGATTGGTAGAAACGTTTCTGATTGGATTGAAATTGGAGGTTCTGCCTATAATTTGCAATTCAAGCTTCGTATCTACTGATTTTCCTGGCTCTAGCTGTTATTTGCTGCTTTATTATTTCCAGTGCTTCCTTGATCTTCCTTATTTCTAAGTGGTATTTCTTGATTAGGTCTTCTTTGGTCTTCTTGTTCTTCAGCTTTTCTTTCATCTGTTCTAGCTTGCTTGAATGTGATCTTAACTTGCTGATCTTATTTTCTAGTCTAACCTTCCATTTTTGTGGTGCACTGTTTGTTTGTTTGTTTTTCTTCTTTGTTGATTTTGCATCCCAGGTATTCAGTTAAAGCTGCAGCTGTGCTGTACATTAGTTAGTTTTTTTCTTGCAGTGAATTGGTGCTTTTACTTGATATTGCAGTATTTGCATCTTTTAATGCTTGTGCTAGTTGTTTCTTTGGAACAAGCTTCAATGCAGGCAGTCTTATTCTGTTGTTTTTGTGCTATTCTAGATCAGGGCTTTTCAACATCCGAGTACCACCAGTCGCTTAGCAAGGTGTCAAAAACTTGATGACCCAAAAAAAGGAAAAAAGTGATGACATACAGATAGTCCTCAACTTACAACAGTTTGCATAGTGACTGTTCAAAGTTACAATGGCACTGAAAACAGTGCCCTGCAAGCCACAGCCAAGCAAGACACCTGCTTGCCTGCCCGGTGGCGCTCTTCCTCTTGTCCAAGGTTTTCATGTTGTGAGCATTCTGTTGAGGATTGGCAGCAGGGGTGGGATGGGGGGTGTTTGGTTTTTAATTCCTGTCTGCTGGGTGGTTGCAACAGGTTTTGGTCACTTCACATGACCCTGGGACACTGTGACCATCATAAATATGAATCAGTTGCCAAGCATCTGAATGTAAATAACAAGATCCTGGAGATGCTGCAACATTCCAGCTGATAGGCTCTTCTGGGCTTAGCTGAAGCGCCAAGATCTTCCACTGAGCCCTGACAGCCGTGCAGCTCCAGCCGTCTCTTGCTCCAGCTTGTGCAGTGCTGCCACCGGTCCAGCTCATTCCCCTCCCCCACTACTACTTTTCTAGGATGGTCACATACCACATTCCAGGTACCAATGTACCACAGGAGGTACCCGTACTGCAATGTATGCAAGCTGTTATAAATTTTGACAGGTTCAGGAGGTAGAGAGCACTGGACAGTGACAGTGGAGTCTGGCCAGCGGGAAGCAGAGTGCGACGCTATTGGCTGTTGAGACTGGCTTGAGCTGAAGTTTGATTTAAGGGGTTAACAAACAAACAGTTGATGCAGTATAAGTAGTACAAATATAGCCGTTTATTCAGTTCAGTTCTGTTACAGTTACTAGCAATAAGGTACAGTGTTACAGCACACAGCGTCTGACTAATTCTTCAAACCTGCAACATAATAACTGGTGACAAGGATGGGATGAAGGTGGCCACTCTCCTCTGTACCAGTGGATCAGACATTTATAACCTGGCGGTGGGGTTATGTGGCCCGACGGCCATTGGAGCGGTTGCCTATGGTGACCTTCTGGAGAAGCTGAACAAGCATTTCAGTCCTCATGTGTCATTTGTGGTGTGGAGGTACAACTTTGAGAAGAGAGATCAGTACCAGGAAACATCAATCAGCCATTCAAACAGCTGGCGGGCCAAGGATAAAAACGGGGTCCGCCGGTCACTAACTCCAAAAATTAAGCTGATTGTTTCTTTAAATGGGGTGCCTTGTAGCATGGAGCTTGACTCTGGCTCAGCGGTCTCAGTGATTTCATATGAGACATTTAAGACAGTGTGCAGCCAGAGCAAGCAGAAAAGCACTTTGAGACCATCCAGCATACTGCTGACTGATTTCCAAAAATCCCCAATAAAAGTAAAGGGGGAGGCCACTTTGGAGGTGTGGTACAAAGAGTTCCTGGGGTATTTGGATGTCCTAATGGTCAAGGGACAAAGCACTAGCCTTGTGGGTTTGGAGTGGTTCAAAAGCCTCGGAATTGTCATCACTGGCATTAATAGAGTCCAATCCCACAGTATCAAAGCAGTCTGTGAGGCATTCTCTGATGTCTTCGATGAATTGTTAGGCAAATACACGGGGGCCCCCATCACATTTAAGCTAAACCCCAACGTAATGCCAATCAGAATTAAACCGCGATGGGTACCTTTCGCTCTGAAACAAAAAATAGAAAGAGATTGATAAATTAGTGGCATAGGGAGTGCTTACACAGGTTGACAGTGCCAAGTGGGAGACTCCTATAGTCACCCCAATCAAGGCAAATGGCGAAGTGCGCATCTGCGCAGATTACAAATGTTCCATCAATAAAGCATTGGACCAACACGCTTATCCGGTGCCCACGGTAAGTAGCATACTTGCATCTCTTCAGGGCGGGGCCATTTTTGCCAAATTGGACTTGGCACAGGCGTACCAACAACTGCCTGTGCCCAAAAAGAGACTGCAGATGCACAAACTATTGTCACTCACAAGGGGGCGTTCTGGTAAACCGGTTACAATTTGGAGTCAGCGTCGCCCCCGGCATCTTTCAGGAAGTGATGGAGCGAACACTTAAGGGCACCCCTGGGGTCTGCCCTTACTTTGATGACATCCTTATTGCAGGAGGGTCAGAAGAAGAGTTGGCTAACAGATTGCAGGCTGTTTTGGAAAGGTTCAGAGCTGCAGGTCTCAGACTTAAATAGAACAAGTGCAGCACTGAAACAGAATTTTGGGGTTTTAAAATTGATGCTCAGGGCATTCATCCTACTGATGCCAAGGTGAAAGCAATTAAAGCAGCTCCCACACCCAAAAATAAAATGGAGCTTCAAGCTTTTTTGGGACTGTTAAACTTTTACCACGCATTTTTGCCACACAAGGCATCCATTGCAGAGCCTTTACACAGATTACTTGATAAAAAATCACCATGGATCTGGACTACCACACATGACAAAAGTTTTCAAGCTCTAAAAAAATTATTGGCCAGCAATGCCATAATCACCCATTTCATTGAAACTAAACCAATCTGCATTGCCTGTGATGCATCTCCCTATGGAGTGGGTGCAGTATTAAGTCATATTGAAGACAGGGGTAAGCAAGTACCAATAGAGTATTACTCCAGAACGTTGTCAGCGGCAGAGCATAACTACATGCAAATTGATAAAGAAGCCTTGGCAATCATTGCTGGAGTAAAGAAATTCAATGAGTACCTGTACGGTAGGAATTCGTTATTTTCATGGATCATAAGCCCCTTTTGGGTCTTTTTACCACAGACAGGCAAACTCTGCAGATAATGTCACCTAGAATGCTCAGGTGGTCTATTTTCTTGTCAGCCTATACGTGCAAGCTTATATACAGGCCGGGCAAGGAAATGGCCATGCAGATGGCTTAGCAGGCTTTCCTTGCCAAATACTGAACCAGATCCGGCTCCAGCATCACAAATTATGTGTTTACAAGAATTTCCAGAATTCCCCCTTAGTGCAAAGGTCATAGCGGCAGAGACACCAACTGACAAAATTTTAAGCAGGGTTTTGGCTTGGGTCTGCTCAGGATGGCAGGATAGGTCCCTGGGACTGAAATTTCAGGCATATTTTGTGAGGAGTCATGAACTGTCGATTCACAAAGGATGTCTGTTGTGGGGATGCAGGGTTGTTATACCTGACAAACTACAATGGAGAGTTCTACAATCACTCCATGAAGGGCACCCCGGGGTGGTAAGCATGAAGGCATTGGCTAGGAATTATTTGTGATGGCCAGGGTTGGATAAGGCCATCGAAGACCAGGTCATGGGATGTTATATCTGTCAGAGTTCCCGGCCTGAACAGCCACATGCACCAGTGCATAAGTGGGAAGCCACACACACACACACTGGTCCAGGGTGCACATTGATTTTGCTGGACCCTTTCAGGGACAATTATTTTTTTAGCAGTAGATAGTTACTCAAAATGTTTAGAAGTGGTACCAGTTCATAACATGACCACGGCAGGGACGATCCAGGTACTCAAGGGACTTTTTGCCACACATGGCCTCCCTGATGTATTGGTCTCTGATAACGGGCCACAATTTACTTCTGTGGATTTCAGGTGTTTACGACAATGTTCGGAATTAGACATGTCACCGTCGCCCCATTCCACCCATCTTCGAATGGCATGGCTGAACGTATGGTGCACACGATGAAGGATGCTCTGCGGCACATCATACATGGAGATTGGAAAAGCAGGTTGGCACAATTTTTGTTGCACCAACACTCAACACCTTCAACAGCTACTGGAAAGAGCCCAGTGAAACTACGCTGGGGAAAAAGACTCATTACAAAATTAGACAGACTACACCCAGACAGCGGACGCAAAGTATCCACTGAATCACAGCCAATTCACCAATGGAGATTTGGTATGGACCAGGAATTATGCTTCAGGTCACCCTTGGGTGCCAGGCGAGGTTGTTCAACAAAGTGGTCCATTGTCTTACATTATAAGGGTGGAGGGGGCTAGACAACACAGAAGGCACGTTGATCAAATAAGGAAGAGAGTCATTGAAAATAGTTCCGGAATTGGCACACATGTGGACAGTCCATCAACACACACTGACAGCGACTACCTAACAGATACTGAAGATTTGTGGACTGTAGGTCCTAACTTAAATACTGACACAGTGACACCTCCCAGAGGACCAGAGCAAAACAGACTGTCTGTTCTACCGATACTGGACAGGGGAGAAACTTTGAGAAGATCTAATCGTTCACACAAGTCACCAGCGTATCTCACAGATTTTGTGCATGAATAAGCAGAAGTATGCATGTATATAGTTGTCATTAGGTTATGAGTATTGTTTAGTCTTAAAGGGGGAAGGGGTGCAAAGTATGCAAGCTGTTATAAGTTTTGACAGGTTCAGGAGGTAGAGAGCACTGGACAGTGGAGTCTGGCTGGCGGGAAGCAGAGTGCGACACTATTGGCTGTTGAGACTGGCTCGAGCTGAAGTTTGATTTAAGGGGTTAACAGACAAACAGTTGATGCAGTATAAATAGTGCAAATATAGCCGTTTAATCAGTTCAGTTCTGTTACAGTTACTAGCAATAAAGTACAGTGTTACAGCACACAGCGTCTGACTAATTCTTCAAACCTGCAACATAATACGTACCACTGGTTGAAAAGCCCTGTTCTAGATGCTCAGTTGTTCGTTTCAATTCTTTTATTTCTTAGTTAGAGGGCTTTGCTCTTCCTGAGGAAGTGGTGCCTGGTTTCCAAATGAGAACAGTTGTATATCTCTGCTGGATTCCTTCACTGCCAACTCCCCCTGGCTTGCCTCTACATTCTGAATTACTTCTGGCAAGGCTTTGATTTCTTTGCACTGGGTAAACCTTTGCAGTTGTTGTTGTTATTATTAAATTGTTTGAGCTATCATTCAATAAGTGGAATGTGGGAATGAACTTGGAATACAGGCAAAGATGCTCAGCAAAAGGAAGGGTAAGATTAAAAGACAAATTAACCTGCAACAAGAATATTGATGAAGTAAGCAACTCTGAAGAGACCTTTCCTAGTTTCTTATGAGGTAGACCAGACAAGTCTACCTCACAAGGCCTGATGAGCTAATTCTACTTTATAGTAACGTTGCATTACATGGCCAAATGAACTAATTCTACTTTATAATAAGGTTACATTAACAAAATCTTGCAAGTATGGCAATAAGACATGACTATGCTCAACCGATTCCTCTGGTAGAACTGTCCAATTTTTTCTGACCCAAAGTTGAAGAATGAAGTATAATTCTTCTACATGTCTATTTGGGCCAGTGTCTACAAACTGTTCAGTTGGGCTTACTATTTTTTTTCTTTTTAAGCAATCATAAAGTAGTAGCATTATCTCCATATACTTTATATGCTTCAGCTATTTTAGCCTGACATCAAGACCTTCCCATTCAAACCAAAGCTTAGTTTTCAACTAAGTTCTAAACATTTTAATTGAACCTTAGGCCACTAGTATCTCCTGAATAATATCAACTGTTTTGAGAAAAATAAACAATGCTTCCATGGCCTTCCTCTCATAAAAATAGATTACTGTAGCTAAGAATTTCCTGATGGCCTCTGATTTCTTAGAGTAGATTATCTCCGTCCCTGAGGAAAATGAACTGTTAAGAAATGTGATAAACAAATAAATACACACACACACACACACACACACACACACACACACACACAAGGAGATACACAAGATAGCCCAACTTTTAGAAATATTGGCCAGTTTTGGCCCATACCAAAATATTACACCAGTGTATTAGAAACTAACATCACAATGAGAGGGAATTGATTACTGCTAGGTTAATATCAGTTTCAAAGAAGGTAATTTTATTAATTAGTTTAATAATTTTATTTAAATTTAATTTAATTTAATCAATTAAGAAAATTTATAAATTTTTATTGAATTTGAAAATGGAAGATGAACAAGTTAAAGAAACAATGATAACATGGGCAAAGAACTTTGGATATAACATAGAATTAGAAAAATGGCAAAACTTGTGGGAAAGAAATTATAAACTGACAATGGTAGCTTATAAAGAAAATTTATATAAAATGTTTTATAAATGGCACTTGCCACCAGCAAGATTGGCAGAAATGTTTAAAAATATGTCAGATAGATGTTGGAAATGTAAACATTAGTCAGGTACTTATTATCATGTATGGTGAACATGTGTTGAAGCAAAGAGGTAATGAAAAAAATACATACTTGGCTAGAAATGATGTTGGGAAAACATGTAGATTTTAAACCCGAATTTTTTTATTAGGTATTATGCCAGAAAGGGACACGGTGGCTCAGTGGGTTAGGACGCTGAGCTTGTCGATCAGAAGGTCGGCAGTTTGGCGGGTCGAATCCTGAGTGCCGTGTAGCAGAGTGAGCGCCTGTTACTTGTCCCAGCTTCTGCCAACCTAGCAGTTCGAAAGCACGTAAAAATGCAAGTAGAAAAATAGGGACCACTCCGGTGGGAAGGTAACAGCGTTTCGTGTGCCTTTGGCGTCTAGTCATGCCGGCCACATGACCACGGAGTCGTCCTCGGACAAGCGCTGGCTCTTCGGCTTTGAAACAGAGATGAGCACCGGCCCCTAGAGTCGGAAACGACTAGCACGCATGTGCGGGGGAACCTTTACCTTTACCTTTATGCCAGAAAAGATTGATAAACAAAGTATATATTTAATTTTACATGTGATAACAGCGGCAAGAATCATATTTGCACAATATTGGAAAAAGGAAGAATTACCATCAGAAGAAGAAATAATTAAAAAAATATTAGAATGGGCAGAAATTGACAGACTTACTATGAGGTTGAAAGAAAAAGAAGAAACAGAATACCATCAGAATTGGGACTTGTTTTATCAATGGCTGGAGAAAAGAACAAAGGATTAGGAATTAAATTTGTATTAGTGAATGATAAACTCAGACAACACATTGTCGAATAAGCACTATTGAATTGTATGGAAACAAATTAATTAAAAAATTACAAAAAAAACCTAACATCACAATGAGAGGGAATTGATCACTACTACGTTAATATCAGTTTCAAAGGTAATTTTATTAATTATATGTGGAGATGCTAAATTAGTAATCCTGGTACCACATCTGTTCCAACATGAATATTCCCCTTGAGGGTCCTTGGTGCTCTCTGAGCTTG
>JAKJMR010017766.1:80412-163566 GCA_024449315.1 Daboia siamensis | reverse complement strand
GGGGGGGAGAGCTGGATTGGAAAGCAGAGATTGATGAAATAACACAGAGGGTTGAGAAGACACCGATGAGGAGCGATTGCCATGACAACGCAGGACGACAAAGGAGACCAGCAACAACAATAGCGAGATCACCGAGGGACGGAAACAACAGTCACCGGGAAACAGAACAAAAATGTGGCAGCTGCGGGGGAACCCACTCCAGGGCATTGTGCAGATTCCGCAGTGCCAAGTGTCGCACATGTGGCAAGATGGGTCACATTCAGTCCATCTGCCAGAGCTGAGTCCGCGACAGCATTCATGACCTAGAAGCGTGGGCCCCAGGTAATTCAAAAACCCTGCTCCGCAGCTCCGAGCCCTTTCGGCCCCAGGCACTCAACTATAACCAAGGGAAAAAGGTGGCATCCGGGCCTCACTATTCCATTCACCAATTATTTGGCCCAAAGATCAGAGTTGAGGTTTGCTTGCAAGGAATTCCATGCAAAATGGAGATCGACTCTGGGGCTGCAGTCTCCATAATTTCTTGGGAGACATTAGCTGCAATTGCAAATAAAAGCGGCCACCGGATCCACCTTAAACCCACTTCCATTCAGTTAACAGACTTCCAACGGGCACCGATTAAATTAAGGGGAACGGCCACAATAGAAGTGTGTTACAAAAAGTTTAAGGGCCCATTGGAAGTACTAGTAACTGAGGGGAAAAGAACTAGTTTAATTGGGCTTAACTGGTTTGGGGCATTAGGAATCTGGTTAGGAGGAATAAATACAATTCAGCCAAAGAATCTCGAATATGCAGACGTATTCGATGGGTCACTGGGAAAATACACGGGCCCTCCCATTACATTTAATTTAAATCCTGAGGTTTTACCAATCAGGATTAAGACCCACAGAGTTCCATTCGCTCTCAAACACAAAATTGAGAACGAACTGAATAAGTTAGTAGGGCAAGGGGTGTTAGAACCGGTAGAGGGAGGGCCCTGGGAAACCCCCATTGTCACCCCCGTCAAGCCCAACGGGGAAATTCGTATTTGCGCAGACTATAAGGCCACGTTAAATAGAGCAATTAATCCACATGCTTACCTGGTTCCGATGGTGAAGCATGTCCCCTCGCCTGTGCAGTCCGGCGCCATCTTTGCAAAGTTAGATTTAAAGCAAGCTTACCAACAGTTACCGGTGGCTACGGAAACTGCACACACCCAAACCATCGTCACCCACAAGGGGGCGTTCAAGGTAAACAGATTACAATTTGGAATCTCAGCAGCCCCAGGCATCTTTCAAGAAGTGATGGAGAGAACCTTGAAAGGTATTCCGAGGGTATGTCCCTATTTTGATGATGTACTAATTGCTGGGGAGGATGAGGAAAATTTAGCCAGCAGGTTAGAAACTGTCTTAGAGAGATTCAGGGCAGCTGGGCTTAAACTCAAAAGGGAGAAATGTTTCATAGGGGTAACCTCCATGGAGTTCTTGGGCTATAAAATTGATGCCCAAGGCATACACCCTACTGAATCAAAAATTAAGGCTATAAAAATGGCTCCTGCACCAAAAAATAAGGCGGAACTACAAGCTTTTTTGGGACTAATTAATTTTTATCACACATTCCTTCCACATAAGGCTGCTATAGCTGAACCCTTACACAGGCTGTTAGATAAAAACACACCTTGGACATGGAATAAGATTCACAACAATAGTTTTGAGAACCTCAAACAGTTGCTGTCCAGTAGTTCCACTTCTCATTTCATTGAGAATAAGCCCATCTGCCTAGCTTGTGATGCATCCCCTTACGGAGTGGGAGCTGTAATAAGCCATTTGGAAGCAAATGGGTTGCAGAAACCCATTGCTTACTATTCCAGAACGTTGTCTAGGGCAGAGAGGAACTATGCCCAAATTGATAAAGAAGCATTAGCAATAGTAGCAGGCGTTAAAAAATTTCATGATTATTTGTATGGAAGAGAGTTCACTATTTTCACTGACCATAAACCCTTGCTGGGACTTTTCAAAACAGACAGACAAACACCTCAAATTATGTCCCCAAGGATGTAAAGATGGTCAATGTTCCTTTCTGCCTACACGTTCAAAATGATTTACAGGCCAAGGAAGGAGATGGGTCATGCTGACGCATTAAGCAGGTTGCCCTTACCGTCCAATGACCGAGATCCTGCTCCAGCCTGCCAAATCTTAGCCATACAAGAACTCCCTGAATGCCCCCTCACGGTTAGAGACATTGCAGCAGGTACAGTGAGCGATGCAGTGCTCAGCAGAGTGGCACTGTGGGTACAGTCCAGTTGGCAAGAAAAAAACCCGGGACCTCAGTTTCAGTCTTACTTTGTGAGGAGGAATGAGATGTCCTCACACAAAGGATGCCTATTATGGGAAATAAAGTGGTAATACCAGAAAAACTCAGGCAAAAGATCTTGAGAGACTTGCATGAGGATCACCCGGGAATTGTACATATCAAAGCTTTAGCAAGGAGTTACTTATGGTGGCCAGGTCTGGATAAAGCTATTGAGGAACAAGTAGCAAGTTGCTACCAGTGTCAAAGATCCAGACCTGAACAACCACGTGCTCCGGTACATAGGTGGGAGACTACGCACAACCCATGGTCTAGGGTGCATATAGATTATGCGGGACCATTCCAGGGACAAACATTCTTAGTAATAGTGGACAGTTATTTGAGATGGTTAGAGGTGGTGCCTGTAAAAAGTATGATGTCTGCAAAGACCATACAAGCGCTGAGGGGGCTCTTCGCCACACATGGGTTACCTGACGTAATTGTTTCGGATAATAGCCCTCAATTCACATCTACTGAATTTCAGGGTTTTATCAGGGCCAACTCGATTAGACATGCCACATCAACATCTTTTCACCCCTCCAGTAACGGATTGGCTGAGAGAATGGTAAGATCAACAAAAGACACACTGTGACGAATTATAACGGGCGACTGGCATCAGAGACTGGCACAATTTTTATTGGCTCAACACACAACTCCATGTACAGCCACGGGTAAGACCCCAGCAGAGCTATGTTGGGGTAGAAGACTTATCCTAGACTGGACAGATTGCACCCAGACAGGGTGGCCGCTGAGGCGGAACAACCCAACACAGCTAGGGAACTGTCTGTGGAGGACTTAGTTTGGTACAGGAACTATGGACCGGGGGACAAATGGATGCAAGGGGTGGTAGTTGACAAAACAGGACCATTGTCTTACATTGTTGAGGGGGAAGGGGGAAGGCAGATCAGAAGACATATTGATCAACTAAGGAAGCAGGTATCTGAAAATCCGCAACTTCAACAACCTCAACAACAAGTGGTTCACTCAGAGATGGAAGACAGGCCAAGCAGTGAACCTCAAGTTGACTTGGTGGTGAGTCTACAGCCACCAGTACCAACGGCGGTCTCCTCTGTACCAGACGTAATTGCCTCTCGTTTTAGGCAAGAAACAACTGAAGTCGGCAGCAAAGCAGTCACGGCCGGACAGCCTAATCAGGAACCTGCCACAGACTACTCAGGGACTGTGGAACAGTCAAAGGGGAAGCAGCCCTCCCCCGAAAAGAATGTTGTAGACAATAAGCCTGCTAATACAGAGGCAGGAAAGCCATCGGGAAGGTACCCTGTCAGACCTCACAAAACTCCAGCCTATCTTAAGGATTACGTGAGACCATAACTGGGGGTGTTTGTTGGTGTTCTGATTGGATAAGAATTGTTCTTGTGGGGGGGAAGGGGTGTTGTGTATGTAGGATGCTTGACTGGCACAGCCAACCTAATATCATTGACATCACCCAGGTGATGTGATAGGTAATCCTGTCTGGCGGGAAATACACAACACCGGGTTGGGTGTTACCTGACTGGCGGGAAATTAGAGTAATCGGGTTGGTCAGCCGGTGGGGCATCAGTAGTATATAGGGGGTTGTCGTGCAAAGGACTGGCACCTCCATTATGTAATCAATAAAAGGAACAGACATGTATCAAGTCTCTTCATTGTGTCCACGCTGTGGCTACAACTTAACATAAATGAGGCAAGAAAACCTTACAATGTGTTTCTGCCCTTCCCCCATAATCTTTCCAGTTGTTTTCTGAGGTTTCACATGGGGGCCAATGGATCCAGGAGTCCTTCCTTTCTCTGCAGCTTTCATTGGCATCTGAGTGATGTAGGACCTGGGAAGATCTGTTCCACTGACTGGAAGTCTGGTGACTTTTTAGTGGATGGCTGGATCCAAACCCAATTCCCTGGCTCAAATGAATGGAGACAGCACCTGGATCAGTGTGACCAGCTTCCAAAGGTGGGGGTTGTCTGTGCAGGGCTGAAAGGTATGAAAACAGGACCCCCTCCCTCCCTTTGTGGGTGACTTTCCCAGGAAAGGCATTGTTGGTCTGACATAGGAATGGAGGACAGAGGATAAGAAATGGAGAAGTGGAATGGGGTGGATAGTTTGCAGACAGGATTTGAAAAGACATTCAGGTTAACATTGCAGATGTTAAATAAACAGATAAAACCCACTTAAAGACACACAGTAAATACAAGAATGAAATTTTTCCTGTAAATAAACTTAAAACATTTCCTCCTGATAACCTGGGGCTGTTCTTAAAAGGTACAGAAAGAGAAAGAGAGAGAGAAGGAAAAATGTTCTCTTCACTCCATTTTGCTGGCCAGGCTTTGCTTGTTTTAATATCATTTCTAGCAAAATTTTAAAATTCTTGTCTCTAGGAATTAGAGACACTTAACAGTTACATTTACCTCGAGGACACATAAAGACTTCGACACACATACATACACAAAGACAAGGAAAAGAGAACAAAAAAGGGAAACAGAACTCTTAGATTTTCATATCCTGGTTATTCCCACCATAAATCTCAAATTAGGGAAGGCAAAAACTTAACAAACATATCATGTGGTTGCACTGAAGAGAGAAAGAGAGAAATCAATGTTTCTCTCTATATATTTTATTTTATTTTTAAGTACCTTTATTTAGCCAAATTGGTTTTTCAGCTTTGTCACTGAGCAAAGTCCATTCCTTACACATTTCCCTTGCTCATATTTTCTTCATAACAGCTAAGACAGGTACTTGCCTCTCATCCCATGCCACAAGCAAGAGGGGATCTGGGCACAAACCTTGAGCTATAGCTTCCCATGTTTCCCTTCCCGTGTGGAGTTCAATTGGCTTAGCCGGGTTTTTCCCATGCAGCCAAACCTGTCACCCCACCTGTCAGTTTTTGGACCAAAAAGGGCTCCGGGAGGAATCTGGTTTCCTAGCAGAGTATGGAAACCTCCTTCCAAGGGAACACCACCAAAGGTTTTCAGACCAAAAAGGGGTCCAGGAGGACCTGCTTCTCCCCACGGAGTGTGTACAGGCACCTCCTTCCAACAGCCTCACCTTGCTCATGGTTTTCAGACCCAGGAGAGTCTGGGACGACTTGCTGCTCTTCTAAGCAGTGAGTACAGGTACTTCCTTGGCAGGCCTTTGCTCACTGACTTCCCAGCTGGTTGCCCAGTCTGGCTCACTTTTCCCTTCTATTTTCACACAGTTTCTCTCTTTTCCCTAACAGAAGGTCCTGTGCCCTGGCCAAACCCCCTTGCTTTCCAGGTTCTGTTGGTTGAACAGATCTTTTTTGCAGTTGGGAAAGATGCAGAGGGAGCAAGATCCAGCTGTGTTTTGGAGAAGGGTCCTCTCACTCACACACACAGACATAAACACATCTCCCTCACTCCCATGGACTTTAAAAGTTAAAATTTAGGGAACATTTGGAGCAATAAAGGGGTGGTTTGAACTGTCAGCTGACTGTGATGCCTCTGTGCCATGCCCCGGGTCATGACAGGATTAATTCTATTATGTCCTAAAGGTCATGCCCTGTTCTTAGATTTTGGGTGGGTGGGTGGAATGTAAATTCTTAATCTCATCAGCTGTGGAGGCTGAAGGCATTTTGCTTATGAATGGTGTGCCCCAAATCTGCATTTCTAAAAGCTGTCCTCCTGAGTTTCTGCTTGGGGCAGGGACTGTTTCTGCCTGAGATTTTTTTTCCATTATTCCTTTTGGGGGAATATAATATTCTGCCTTTTTAAATATCCCCCAAAATATTTCCTTTTCTAGGAGATGATTGGTTGCTGACTTTCTACACCTTTCATCTGTCACAACCCCTACTCTCAAAGATTTTCTGAAGGTCTATGGACCTGTTTCAGTGGGGTAATCTGACATGGGATAGCAGTCAGGGAAATAGCCAAAAATCAGCAATTTCCCAAAATGGCGTTTTCTGTTCTCCAACCAGAAAAGACCAGGTTTCATATACAATTTCATTAGTATGCAGAATAGGAACAAAGTGCATTAGCCCCTTTTCTGTATTAGCTGTCCACAAATTCGTTACAATTTCTTCACTATCCCATTGATCTCTGGATTTAGAAAATATTATTAGAAGTATTTTAATTTTCTTCAAAAGGAAGGGTTATCCTTTCTTGACACAAAACTTCATGAATGGTTTCTTTTTATGTAGGCTTACCCTGACACAAGTGCATTCAAAGCTTTCTCGCACACATGTACACCAACTGCAGGAGAGAGGTTCAAAAGTGTTTTAGATGCACATGTGAAATTGTTTTGGCTTATGATGGGGAAAAACATTTACAGAATAAGAACTAAGTTTATCTTCTCGCTGACAGGTGGAGACTGACTGAACCTTTCCTCCTTCCTTCCACCCATTCTCTTTTCACTGATATTGTATGATGCAAACAGACTACAATTCATTTCAAATTATTTCTATTTTTTAATGTTAAAACTCCAGATCAAAGAGACATATACTTAGCTGGCCAGCTTCAGTTGCTACCTTCCTTTTCAAGCATTTGTAGCTCTGATTTTGAAATCTCAACTAACCAGCCTTTTCCTTTCTTTTATTTTTAAAAGTAATTGCAGATAAAATGCCATTTCTTTCTCTCTTGTAAATCAAGAGACCTCTGCCTTTGGAATTAACTCCAAATAGTTGGTCTGGACATGAACTTCACATGTCCAAAACCTCCTCCTTTCTACTGACATATACCCATTAATTTTTTAATTTCTTTTTCATTCATTCATTGCTGATGACTCTATGAATACTCTTCATATGCTTTTACTTTGCTTTCTAAGGACAGACTAGTCCTGAGCATGTTGTCTTGATTATATTCAAAAGTAAAAGCCTGCAATTTTCTAGATGGTTCTGGGGGAGGAGCTAAAATGTAACATTTGGACTGTTCTGTCAGAGAGGAGTTTCAAGGGGCAAGTTTATCACAATGTCAACAACATAAATAACTTCATGCCCAAGAAAAGTCCTATGTGTTAAAATTACAAATAACCTTGCTAGCAGCCAAACTGAGTGGAGGAAGGAACTGATCAGAAAGAAAAATCAGTTATGTAATCTCAGAAGACCATTTTGTATTTACTCTGATCCTTTTTGTCTGTGTAAACTTCTGATTTTGTCCATTTTTTCTCCATTCAGATTACAAATGGCAAGATCTATTTTTTAAAGATTTGCTCAGATTTGAGACTATTTCATTGCTGAGCTTTGCTTTCTAATCCATAATATATTTTTAAAAATTTTCTCTAAGATTAACACATAGTTTCCTTGAGAATTTTTTTGGTTATGTTTTCATTAAATGAATAAAAACTAAAAATTTAATCCAGAATGAAAAACAAATAAGAGATAAAGTTATAAAGAAAAAAGGAGTAATAGTAAAAAAGAGAACTAAAGAAAAGAAGCAATGGGAACATACAGGGTAAATATTTACTATACATATACATATGCAAAGTTCATTATAAACTTTTCAGCACATGATAGCCATTTCTCATTGTAATAATTGTAACTCATCTAAACTTATCAGACTTTCATTAATTTATTTTAATATAATCATTTCTGCCTTCTCCTGGAGTCATGTTTTTTATCTTTTGTAATGTTGAAAAATAAGTCTTATAAGGAGAGCATGGAAAATCTACTTTACTTGTCCAGAATTCAAGGGTTCCATGTGATATGAAATAATTAAAAAAAAAAGATCATCTGAGAATATTAAAACTCAAATTTGATTTAATACATGTGATATCTTGTTTTCAAATTGTTATAATTATAAGATTATATGCATATTCCAATGATTTAATTAATCTTACCACATCTCCTTCATGATCATTTACTCAAGTCTTTTCTATATAAATTCATTAAATACACTGTCAACATTATTATTATTATTATTATTATTATTATTATTATTAATAATAATAATAATAATAATAATAATAATAATAATTTGTTGAATAAGATGTAGTCTAAGTTCTACTGAGGGTTTTTTTGGCATTGATAGCATATGCAAAATAGAAACCTATTTCTTTGTTCCATTCAGCCATTAAAGACTTCATATCAAATTGATTCATCACCAACCATATTTTATAAAAGGGTAGTTGTAGGGGGTTGTTGTGTCATAGGATGTCATAATTCCCTATATCAGATTAAATATTGCCAAAATCAAAAATGCCTGAAGCCGAAATTGGGATGTCAGTGAGTCATCGTAAATTATTTTGGACAGAGTAAGGTTTGTCTTTTAATGTGCAACATAATAAGCATTCATCATTTTCATTTATTAAATGATCCAATGTACAAATCCTGGTTTCCATTTAAATGTTTCATATAGTAGTTTTATATGAATTCTGAACCAAATATAAGAGTAAAATCTTCCCTAAGGATTGACTGAACAGATCAAGAACTAACAAAAGTCAGTATAACTAAGTAAATATACAATTCTAAAAGCTCCCAGGATGGAGTTTCAAAAAAGGAACTTTTTTGCAAAATTTGGAACCAGCCAAATATGCAAAATGGCATAATTCAGGATTTGGAAAACCTTTCTTTAATTCAAATTATGCTTTAAGACTATATTTTTTAAAATTAATATTTTTAAAAAACATTACTTGTTTAAAAATATGTTGCAGATACATATTACAGATATTTTTATATGCAAAATGTATATTACTCCAGGAAATGTGTTCATATTACAAGTCGTTTAACTTTGACCAAAAGGTAAGGTTAAAAGTTGCCATTTGCTAAGGTTGAAAGATATCTTACATGTTTTTATTCTTATTTTTATTCTTATTTTATTCTTAATCTTATGATTATATTCGAAATATCACACAGAATAAAAGCGTAGTTATAGGTATTCATAATAAATGCTAAACAGATAACTGCTTAATTAATTAATTAAAGGATTTTTAAAACATTTTAAAAAACTTTAGGAGTGAAGGCATGAAATCAGACATTAAATAATAAAATGTAATTCGTATAAGCCTACTTTACATCATTACAATTATATAAATATATTGTATATTATAATCTTATTGAGTAGCATGAGCCGGAGGTTTGAAACAAATATTAAAGATCAAAGGGAAAAGTGGCTATCCTTACCATTGGAAAAAAATGGATGAAAAATGTACCATTAACGTTCACTTTTGATGTGGGAACTGAATATAGAATTCTTCAGGAAATCCAAACTTAGGTAAAGTAGTAAACATGTGCTGTTTATAAATTTAGCCAAAGGCTTTTACATCATCTAGTGATATAACTGCAACTTCTTCCTGACATACAAGTTGAATACTGTCTAATCTGTGGCTGCTTTTTACAAAACCATCTCATTCATTCTTGAAGATACAACATTAAGTTTACCCAAGTATTGTATTACTATCTGTTGTGCAGTACCTCATCAAAGGAGGCCTAGATCAATCTATTTCTCATTCATATTAATTTCATACGCATTCCCTCATAAGTCTGTTCCATCCTGATTTTGCTTCAATCTGCAATTTCTTCTTTTTTTTAAAAAAAAGCATTTTGCATTTTAAGTGTTAGTCATTACTTTTAAATATAGATTTTGTATAACTAAGAGCATATGTGCAGTTCTATACATATTATTCACAAATACATTTTATTCAAAAACACATAGACATGGAAACAGAAAATACCCCCAAATTCAGGAAATTATTCAAAGCAAAATTCTGCCCTCATACATATATTAATCCATAAAATGCAAATTAGATCAGGGGTCTTTGAAATAGACTAAACAAAGTAGTAAATCATTCTTAAATGCATACATTTTAGTGTGCTTTATATATAATTATAATTTGTGATTTAAAGTAATTAACAAATATATCTGAGATTAAAATTAGATTGACACCTAAACCTATGCACACAAATGGAACTGAGTCACACTGAAGACATTGTAATTTCCACCCCCCAAAAAGTGTATTGAATCAGATTGCAAGATGAGTGTTCCTCTGTGAATTAACATTATTACTGATCCATTGCTACAATTCCGTATTTGGATAAACATGTTAATCTCCATTGAGCTGAATGGAGAATCCCTATCTTCATGAAGGTTTTAAAAGCCAAGAATCCAGATGGAGATGTGCAGATGATTTTCAGAGAAGTACTTTAATTCATAAGCCAAAGCTCTAGGGGAATTGGAACATCATTGGTGACGCAATTAAACAACTTAATGTTCCTATATTCAGAGATAGTAATCTTCTATTGGCTGTTAATAGACTTCCCCAACCTAGTGCTCTCCAGATGTGTTCCCAGGATGGCTGAGAATTATAACAGTCCAATACATATGAAAAACACCTAGTTAGGGAAATCTAGGCCATAAGAAAACACATGCTACGGCTTCCGGTTCCAGAATTTCGGTGCTCCCAGATGCACGAGGGAATTGCTACTTGTGTCGCCTGGATTTCTTCATGGGGCCCTCCTGTAAAGGGGTCAAAAGTCACCCTGGAGGGGCAATGAGTGAGGGAGAGGTCTCTTCAGTTGGCGGTAGAAGGGCGGCAGCCCTCCCATCGGCTTGGAGCTACTCTCTGAACCGAAGAAGAAAGGATTGGCCACTCCCATGCCCCATCATTTAGCCATTTCCTGCTGAAGCCAAAAGCACAACTAAGCACTTGAAAGCACTTGAAAACTGGGTGAGAATTGCCTTCTCGTTTTCCTAATTGTCTTCTTTCCCTGCCAAAAGCTTCTCGAATTTGCCTCCCCCTGCGAGGAGAGAGGGAAGGGATTTTTTCCCCCCACCCTCCTTAAGAGTGGCCTTTGTCTACATTGGGAAAGAAAAGAAACAGCTTTCTACTAAGTTATACTGATTTATTGGACTTACTGCCTTTCTACTTTTGGCCCAAAGTTCCTATATTTACAGGAATGGAATATTCTACTTATTAGTCTAAAAAAGGGGACATACATACATACATACATACATACATACATACATACATACATACATAAATAAGTAAAAAGATACTGTCTAAAAAGGTTCTGAAGTACTCTGGTGATATCTAGTGCATACTATTGGCAAACAAGCTTGCTTACATTTTGGACTGACCTTGGCATTAAGATAAAAACCTGAAACAGCTGGAGATGAATTTGGCTTAGACTTGTGGAGGTGAACTCTTACTGATTTTTGTTTGAAAAATAGCCTCCACCAAGGACTATTTATAATTATTACAAAATGGAGAAGGATCAGCCACAAACCTCGCTTGACTATAACCTTATACTTGAAACAATCTACAGTCACTGAGATGTCTATCTCCAGATTTAATAATTTACATGCCAACCTTAAGTCACAAACTGAAACCCAGACTGCAACTAAAGAACTTACACTTCAGAATATAACAAAATTGGAAGATATTACTATTGAGACAGAGGAATATAAGCAACAACTATCCAAAGAACTGACAACTTTAAAAATACAAGGAACTATCACTATGGCAAATAACCTTAAGGACCAACAACATACTATGGGAAAACTTAATGTGCAAGATAGTGATGCTAACATAGAGAACGTGGAAGATCAACAAAGACAGTTTCCTAAAAGCCTGGATAGCCAAGCATTAATTACAAAATTGGATAAGACTCTCTATTTAAAGCAGATGAACCCAGACGGAAGAGGAATCCAGACTGAACTGAAAAAGTTTTTAGAGCAAATACAGAGACTAGAACTAACAGGGCAACAACATAATGATTACAAATGGTTTGGTTTTTGCGGACCACTGATGGCTAGATGGCCTCCTTCAATTCAAATAATATGTATTGGAGTGAAGGGAGACCTATCTGGCAATTCAAAGGCCTTGGTCTGGAAAACTGATTGGCAAAAAAAAAAAAAAGAAGAAGCCACAGTTAGATTTAAAAAATGAGTTCTTAGAGAACCATTAAAGGTTATCCTTTTAGTAATCAGTGACCTATCAGGATCTAAAATAGAAAATGTTTATGAGATAGAACTAGAATGTGTTTATGTATCTATTGTTGTTGTTGTTAGCTGCGAAGTCGTGTCCGACCCATCGCGACCCTATGGACAACATTCCTCCAGGCCTTCCTGTCCTCCACCATCCTCTGGAGTCCATCCAAGCTCACGCCTACTGCTTCAGTGACTCCATCCAGCCACCTCATTCTCTGTCGTCCCCTTCTTCTATTGCCCTCGATCTTTCCCAGCATTAGGCTCTTCTCCAGTGAGTCCTTCTTTCTCATTAGGTGGCCAAAGTATTTGAGTTTTAGCTTCAGGATCTGGCCTTCTAAAGAGCAGTCAGGATTGATCTCCTCTAGGACTGACCGGTTTGATCGCCTTGCAGTCCAAGGGACTCGCAGGAGTCTTCTCCAGCACCAGAGTTCAAAGGCCTCAATTCTTTGGCGCTCAGCCTTTTTTATGGTGCAACTTTCACTGCCATACATTGCAACTGGGAAGACCATAGCCTTGACTATACGCACTTTTGTTGACAGGGTGATGTCTCTGCTTTTTAGTGTGCTGTCTAGATTTGCCATGGCTTTCCTCCCGAGGAGCAAGCGTCTTTTAATTTCTTGGCTACAGTCCCCATCTGCAGTGATCTTGGAGCCCAGGAAAATAAAATCTGTCACTACCTCCATTTCTTCCCCATCTATTTGCCAGGAATTCAGAGGGCCAGATGCCATGATCTTGGTTTTCTTAATGTTAAGTTTCAACCCAAGTTTTGCACTCTCCTTCTTCACCTGCAACAAGAGGCTCTTTAGTTCTTCTTCACTTTCTGCCATTAGAGTGGTATCATCTGCGTATCTAAGGTTGTTGATATTTCTTCCGGCAATCTTAATTCCTGCTTTTGATTCATCTAGCCCAGCCTTTCTCATGATGTGCTCTGCATATAAGTTAAATAGGCAGGGCGACAGTATACAGCCTTGCCGGACTCCTTTCCCAATTTTGAACCAATCACTGGTTCCATGTCCAGTTCTCACTGTTGCTTCTTGACCCGCATATAGGTTACTCAAGAGGCAAATAAGATGGTCTGGTACTCCCATCTCTTTAAGAACTTGCCACAGTTTGTTATGATCCACACAATCAAAGGCTTTAGCATAGTCAATGAAGCAGAAGTAGATGTTTTTCTGGAACTCCCTAGCTTTCTCCATGATCCAGCGTATGTTGGCAATTTGATAGATCCCACGTTTGATGTTAAAAGACGTTTGATTATTCTGTTTAAGAATTAAGAATTAGCTAAAATTTAAAATAGAATCTGGTTCTGCATAAATAGTTGTACATTGATAAACATAGGTTGTGATCCTGTTTAGTAACGTGTGATGTATTAGGATGTGAAACAGACAATGTTTATTAGGTAGAACATAGCTACTCAGCCACTGTGTACATGTTAGATGCTATAGTTTTTGCTGTAATGAAATAAGGGAAATTTGGGTTGTGAATATTATTTGGAATGTTAAAGGCTTAATCTGAATAATATAATTAAAATTAAAATTAGGTAAACTTTAATAACAGGACATAGATATATCTCATTGAAATTGAATTGAATTGACAAAATTTTCAACTGACCATGCTATTTCTAGAAATTTATCAGTTTAAACTGGTTGTATGAGTTGTTAAGGGAAATTGAGAAGGATGTTTTGATAATGTAACCTGAATTATGTACTGAAAACTCTGTTACTGAATCTCTGATTACCCAGTCATCATGATGCTTTCTAAATATGCAGATTTTAACTGAAAAACCAATAAAACTTGTTTAAAAAAAAGAAAAAAGAAAACACATGCTACAATCCACTGGGACATTTTCCTACATGTCCCCAATGAAACAAAGAAAAAGGAAAAAAAAAACTCACCATGCAGCTCCTATTGCTTATGTGAAGCTTTGTGCATGATAACTTCAGAGGATTAGAACTCTTTTAAGGAAGCATTCATAATAGCTTGTCAACCATCACTTCAGCAAAGCTGTCGAGGGCTACTATAATAACAGGATGCAACACATCCTTTTTGGACAGTGCACGTGTCATATCTCTCCTGTGAACTCGGCAATGGGTCCCAGCTGACGGTTAGGCCCTTCCGGTATACAGTATCTGTGTTATCAAATGTGAAACTGGATCCAAAGAATAATTTCTAGGAAGCAGGAATAACTGTATTGTGTAATAGACAAAGAAAAAAAATCAGTTTCTCATCTTCTAAAAATATTTCATTGTTATAATTATTTCTGCTTCATGAGCTCAGATTTAAAATTAGCAGCAGGAGTTCATCATTTTGAATAAGGAAGTCTAAAAACAATGCCAATAACTCAAACAACCTGGTCCAAGAGGTTAATTACTTTTGATGTGGTGAATTTAACCACAAGTTGAATCCTCCCACCCTTACCTTTTGTGTGATGAGGCCCAGGTGGCAGGATTCAAAAAGAAATACCCATATAGACATGAAAGATGAAAGAAAAAGCCATATAATAGCTAACTCATCAGTATGTTTGTTTCAGTGCAAAGCCCTGGACAATAACTCCAGTCAGTTTTTCCACATTTTTAATTATTTTTACTTAAAAGGGTAGGGCCCTCAAGGAAGTTCAAGTTCTAGTTATTCACTCTGAAGGATACATCATTAAACTCAGTATTTACTTCAGAAATAGGTATGTCTCAGTTACTACTCAAGTTATTTGTTTAGGTTAAATGATTAAAACAGCTGTCTGGGAAATACTTATGCTTAAACATAACTCTTCAATTGTCCTTGAAGTATCTCCATGTGTGACCCTTAGCAATATCTAGGACAGACATGTCAAACACAAAGCCCGGCGGCCAGATCCGGCCAGCGAAGTGGTTTCATGTGGCCCCAGAAGCCATCCTGGAAACAGTGAGGGAACGGTCCCCGCTGCCTTGGCCCTGGCCCAGAGACCCTCCTTCTGCCAGAGACCCCCAGATCTGTCCCACTCCTGCCCAGGCCCCCATAGGCACTCTTGATGCCAATTATGTAGAGCTGGCCATGCCCACACAGTAGGCCATACGCACTCCAGCTGCACCCACCCAGTAGGCCGCGCCCACCCTGGCCATACCCACCCGGCCCCCCGAGGGCAACCACAATGCTGTTGTCGCCCTCAATGAAATTGAGTTTGACACCCCTGATCTAGGACCTTCAACACTCCAGCTAGCAAGGAGAAGCAAATAGTATGTTGTTGTGGAGAGAAGACCCTGTTTCAAGGTCATTCCCAGCCATTGACACTTTGTAAATTTACTCTTAATACACAATCTATCCAATCTTAAATTATTCTGGTTTTAATTCTTAATTTTATTGATTAAATTGTACACTGTCCAGAGCTCATCTCTGAGGGAGATAGATGAGTAGTTAAGAAGTGTGAAACAGAGATAGATAGATAGATAGATAGATAGATAGATAGATAGATAGATAGATAGATAGATAGATAGATAGATAGCTGTGGAGAAAATGAAATGATTGCTATATAAATCAAACAAAAATCTTGGGAGATGGAAGGAATATTATATTCCTCTAGGCCAACATTTAAGGAAGAAATTCTAGAAATAGCAATTTTCAGTGGTTTGGGGAAATTGGGAGTGCAGGAGCTTTTGAAATGAATCTCCTTTTGGCTGTCATATACTATCTTGACTTCAGAAATTAGCCAGCCTCAGGGCAGTAAGTGCCTGAGAGGCTCTTGATGTCAAGTTTTTCCTGCTAGAGTTGGAGACACAGAAACTAAAAGATTTCAACCTGAAGAAATTAATTAAGATCTTTATAAACTTTTAAATGTTCATCAAAAATACCCATAAAGGAGCAATAGAGTTTATTCTTTACAATATCATTAATCCATTCCATGATATTTCATTAATAGAACTTCCTACAACAGTTACTACTGTAATCAGCCAGGGCTCCCAAACTTTTTTTGACTGGGGGGCACATTTGGAGTCTTAGGAACATGTTATGGCCACTCTTAAAATAACTGTTAGATATAAGTTATTTTAATTATTAAACAAATAATGTACAAAGTCACTGAAATGATATAGTAATTAGAAAGAAGTAAAAAAGATAAAGATGCAACTTTTAATATAAGTAAAAACCAACACAGAAGGAACAGGATGAATGAAACTTGGCAGAATGTAAAAAGTGTTGTAGAAGTGTCAAGGTCCTTTACACAGATTGGTGGAAGAGCCCGGAGGATGGCAGAAAACAATTAGAAAAGTGAATGAATGGAAAAGCAAAATAATTGAATTACCTGGTTGTAGAGCAAAGACCCTGGTTTGTAATGGTCTATTGCTCTGTTTCCAGCCTAACAAGATTATCATTGGATTTCGATGCAGTGTCCGCATAATATGAGTCCTTAAGACTTTACTCCAAGGTAGTAAGAAAGAAAATAATATGACATGAAACAGCAATCAAAAATATTTGGGAATACTGAAGAATATACATAACCCAAGACAGCAATTAAAACATTCAAAATTCGAGAAATACAAGAATACAATAAAACAAAGACCTTACATCCCTTCTGCCAGTCAGGGAACCCCAGAAAGATGACAGAGGATGGACCTCTTCAAAACCAGCAAACATGTTGCATCCTCCAAGGTAGGTTTGCACAAAGGTTTCATACCTTGAGAATTTTGATTAACTTATATAGTCTCTGATCTGTAATTAAGCACATCTGCTTTTCAATGGTCTCATCTCACAGTATTTCACCAAGGAGAAGGATAAGTCTATTTTATCTTGGAAGCTTTGCTCTTCTGCCAAGAATGAGACTGTAAAGGCTAAGGAGTCTTTGTTTATACCAGGTGGTGATGAGACCATCTCAAAGTTAAGATGAGATAAAATGCTTCTCAAGGTTAATTGGATTGAAGATGAGAAAAATCATCTTACTCTACACAGATCTTTTATCAGGGACAGGACAAAAGAAAGTATAAGTCAAGTACACTCAAAAAATATTTACTTAACTCTGCACTGCAGTACTGGGCTATTATGTGAAAGTACTGTATAAAATGATATTGAGTTTTATGTACAGTACACATAGGGAAAGAGGTTCACATTACTATCTGTCTCTAGTCAATCTTCTAGTAAAACCATCAACAATACAACAGGCCAAACTAAGAATTGTGTAATCTTCTTAGATATTGCAATATTTCAATTTCTCTATTTGTAGATTGTGATAGGATTAATTATACTAATAAAAGATCAATGAGATCAAAAGGCCAGATATGATATAGGGAAGTCTCTGGTATTTACTTGCTTAGGTTCTAAATACTTAACAAACATTTAACACATATCTCCCTTGCTTCTCAGCTAACTGATGAGAACAAATAAGTTTGAAATGCATATCAGTCTCCCTTTAATTCTTTGTTAGCAATCCAAAACATTTACACACATACACACACACACACACACACACACATATAAAATTTATATATAATATATATATAGTTTCTGCTAATGTTTCATTTTGCAAGAGGTATTCATTTTGATAGCTAATGAATGCTATAGAAAGACCAATGCTTTATATAAATATGAATTAAATATACCATTTGCTTTTTTAATTCCACCATTGTTATTTTAATATTTTTGACTCATTAAGCTAAACATATCCTCAGTTCTGTGTATACATACTTAGTTTTTCCTCAAGAGACCACCTACTCTGTAGGCAGGGAGGTTAAAGAATTAGGGAATAACATCTGGCAACATAGTGAATTAATTTTTTTTTTCTCACAAATGAAAAACCATATCCTTCATCAAATCACAACAGGATATAACGCTGTCAGAAGACACAAGAGATTTGTTTTGATTATTGAGGGAGCATAACTAGCTTTCAGTTTTAAGAATATCTATCTCAATCCAGAACATATTAATGAAAAATTAACTAAGCAATTTGCAGAAAATTTCTATCTTTTTAAAGTTTAAAAATGATTTTCTGCTTTAATTTTAAGCACACCTAAATATTGTATTTTGGAAAAGATAGAAAGTTCTGTATTTTGAATATATTATGGTGTCATGCTTTGAAAGTTATATGCCAATCTTTTGTCTACATAATATATAGGCAAAATATAATATTTGCCTATATTATATATAGTATACAATATATGAAATATATAATATTCATTTCACATATGAGCCATGAATAATCTTGACTCGGGCACATAAATATATTTTCAATGTTTTATATACATATTCACTTATTGACATTTCATTTCTTTTTATAATAATAATAATAATAATAATAATAATAATAATAATAATAATAATAATAATAATAATAATAATAATGGAATTAGTCCATTAATACCTGTGCAGCAAAAAATCTAGGAATCCATTACAGCTACATTTTTTCTTTGGTGTTATTGTGTAGGTGTTCAGATATTTGAAGCCTGAATCTTACAATTTGTTCTTTGAACATTTTTTCCTAAAAATGAATTGGTGCAATCTACTCATCCCTGAATTTTTGAAGTCTATACTGACATAACATTTGCTGTCCTCTTTGCTAATTCTCCTCCTGCTTCTCTGTATCTATTGTTTCAAGACACTATAGTTATCTGAGTTTCCTCCAAAGTAGTGACTGACAAGAACAGATTTTGAGGCTGTTCTTGGACAGTGTTAACTAAAGATGGAGATACTGTTTTAACACTAGTAAAGCTAAGAATAGTAGACCTAGTTTGATGCAGTAGTTAAGGTACTGGCCTATAAACCAGGAGACTGAATTCTTGATTCCCCTTAGGTACAAAACAGGAAAGGGAACAATAGCCCACAAGATGGATTTGTATGAAAGTCTGCTGGTCACCACTGCTACCTGCTTCACAAGCTGTATTTAAAAGTCCAGAAGGATCCCAGATTATGCACTAACTCTGTCTAAGGGAGTGGAACCTCAGCCAAAGTCAAAATGAAAATTTCCAGACTCAGTTGAGGGAACCTAAAACCCAAAGCTACTTGATCTTGATAGGGTTGAATTGAGGTGACAAGACGAGGAGATGGAAAGTTTGATCCACATCATTTCACAATTATACTATTTATGCATCACACAAAACACATAATCTAGGGGTGTCAAACTCAAATCATTGAGGGCCACATCAGCATTGTGGTTGCCCTCGGGGGGCCAGGTGGGTGTGGCTGAGATGGGTGTGGTGTACTGGGTGGATGTGGCTGGGGTGGGAGTGGCATACTGGGTGGGAGTGGCCAACTCAACATCATTTGATTCAGGGGTGCCTGAGTAGGACTGGGGCAGAACTGAGGGTCTCCAGCGGAGGAGATGGGAGGAGGAGAGATTGCCAGCACTAATATGCTGCTGCCAGCCATTCCCCCTGGGCAGGAGTGGTCCCATTAAAAGGGATGCCTCATGGCTGCAAGGCTGGAGGTGCTGGTGGGTGGGGAGTGGCGCTGATCTACAACCTGGTTTCTTCCATCAAAGCCAGACCGTGCTCAGCCTAAGATCCACTGGAACTAGCAAGGAGCTGCCCTGCCACCTCTGTCCTGCCCCCTGTGTGCACGTACAGGAGACAGTTAGTGCCAGCATCCTGGCTGAAGTCAGCCTGCAGGGCAAGACAGCCAGCAGGGACGCCGGACTCCACATGCGTGCACACCGAGGGGACGGGGTGGGGCTGCCCTGTGGATTTAAGGCTGAATGTATTCTAGCTTTGAAGGATGCAACCAGGTTGTAGATCAGCACCAACCCCCCCCCCCACCCCCCTAGCACCTCCAGCCTCACAGCCACGAGGCTTTTCTTTCACTGGGACAGACACCCCCCATGTGGTATATCAAGACTGGCAGCAACATGGGAGTGCTGGCAATCTCTCTCCCTCCCATCACCCCTTTCTGAGCATGGAGGAAGGAAAGAGATGAGAAGAAAGGAAGGAAGTGTAGCGGAGAGGGTAATTGGGGGGGATCGGTGCTGGCTGGGAGGCTTTGCCAGGGCTCTGAGGATTCAGCAGAGAGGTCGGGAGCTCCAGATCAAGGTAAGAAGTTTATTCTCTGGAGAGAGAATAAAAAGCCTTTTTGCCTTCCTTCCTCACTCTCCCTCCTTCTGGCTTGTCTCTCCGGAAAAGAGAAACTAAAATCTTCTTTCCCCAGTCAATCTTCTCTTCCCCTTTAAAAATCTTGCCCCAAGAGCCCCATCCCACCCCCAGTCCCCGCAGAGGCCTCTGGAGCTCCTGACCTCTCTGCTGAATCCTCACAGCTCTGGCAAAACCTCTGAGCCAGCACCAATCCCTTCCCCCAATTCCCCTCTCCGCTACACTTCTCTCCTTCTCATTTCTTTCCTTCCTCCATGCTCAGGAAGGGGTGATGGGAGGGAGAGAGATTGCCAGCACTCCCACGTTGCTGCCAGTCTTGCTTTACCACATGGGGGGTGTCTGTCCCAGTGAAAGAAAAGGCTGGAGGTGCTGGGGGGGGGGGGTGTTTGGCGCTGATCTACAACCTGGTTGCATCCATCAAAGCCAGAACGCGGTCAGCCTAAGATCCACTGGAATCAGCAAGGAGCTGCCTTGCCACCTCTTCCCCGCCCCCTGAGTGTGCGCACAGGAGACAGCCAGCACCGGCGTCCTGTGTGAAGTCAGCCTGCGGGACAAGACAGCCAGCAGGGATGCTGGACTCCGCTTGCGTGCGCACCCAGAAGCCAAGACTGTCCTGTGGATTTAACACTGAGTACGTTCTGGCTTTGATGGACACAACCAGGTTGTAGATCAGTGCCCGGTTGGCCTGGGCTGGGCTGAGGTGCAGCGGGCCAGTCCTTCGCTCTTTTCATAGCAGGTCCTCAGGCCGGATGAAACCACATATTGGGCAGCATCTGTCTCGCAGCCTTGTGTTTGACATGTCTGACATAATCAGAGCAACCTCATCCAAAGTGATCTGGAACAGACATAATAAAGGCAGAATAGCCATCTATAATAAGGATAGCACATTCCATGATATGCTGATTCAGGGATGGGTTAATAACATTTTAACTCAAAACTCAGAAAAGGCCTATTCTCTGCTAAATTCAGGTTAGAGAACTAACAGTTTGTTGTGATTCAGTGTCAGCTTGTGCTCCCAGCAGCTGAATCCAATGAATCTGAGGAGGAGGAGGAGGGGTTTGGAGAGCCTTTGGTGTCAGAGGGAGGCTCTGATGCACTGCAGGACTCTCAGCCTGGCCCCTCCAGTCATGTTCCTCATGAGGCTCAGCTGTGTGAGTACAAGGTGTCAGACTCAGAAGAGTCACAGCTGAATCTGTTCAGAGACGCTAGAAGCAGAAGGCAATCCAGCAGAGCAGAGCAGAGAAAATCAATGAGGCAACTCAGTGAGAGGAAAAGAAGGCAGTGAGAAGCCATGCCTTGGGACTGATAATAAAAGGGGATGGTGTGGGTGGGGCTGGTTGCTGAAGGCAACCGTTTGGAGACATTCCAAGAGAATCCTGGTCTGTTCTTGCTACTTCTGTTTAACTCTTGTTTGTTGACTCTTGTTTGATATTTTGATTCATTTATTGAAGGAAATATTCTGTTGCTTTTTTGTTTGAACTGTAAATAAATTTGGGTTGGGTTTTTTCCAGCCTATTGACTGTAAAAAGGAAAAAGGGGTTGTCCCTGACACACAAACAGGGCCGGTCGTAGGCTGGAACAGAACAATTTGCCTTCAGCCCCCCATCCCTTATTATTATGGAGCAGCTACGTGCTGAGAATGCCCAGGTCTCCCAGCAGCTCACTTTGTTGGCAGGTCAGGTGGCTCAATTACAGGCACAAGTCCCTGCTGCTGCTGCTGCTGCTCCACCACCACCACCACCACCACCACCCAGGAGAAAATGCCATGTTGCCATGCCAGAGAAATTTGATGGCAATCCGGATATGTTTCCTGCTTTTCTGGGACAATGCCATTTGTATATCAGCATGAAAGCAGCTGATTTCCCCACTGACCAGGATAAGGTGGGGTTTGTGTTAAGCCTTCTCTCTGGTGATGCAGCTCATTGGGGCACACCCCTGCTAGCCCTACCTAGTTCATTGTTGGACAACTTTGTGGGGTTTTGTAATCATATGTGTCTGATGTATGAGGACCCCATAAAGACGCAGACTGCTACCTGACACCTGAAAGCTCTGAGGCAAGGTCGATGCCCCCTACAGGGGTATATCAGCGATTTTTGGCTGCTTAGCCAGGATTCAGCCTGGAATGAGGCTGCGCTCGTGGATACTTTCCAGGATGGATTGTTCGAGATGTTTGATGAGCTGGCCCATGTTAATATTCCCTCAGACCTCAATGGGCTGATCCATCTCTGTTTACGAATCAATGCTCGGCTGCAGCAGCGAAGGAGTTGCCATGCCACCCCAGAGACCCCTGTGGTCCGTTGTGCGTGAGACCCCGGTTCAGAGGGAGGAGACAATGTAGTTAGGTGCTGCCAGGCTTCCTCTATCAGTGGCAGAAATGAACAGGCAATGTTCGGGAGGGTTGTGTTTTCACTGTGGGGACTCTGGGCATTTGGCTGCCTGCTGTCCAAAGAAGCGACGATGGGCATCAGTGACCAAGTCTGCCCAGAGAAAGCCTCCTACTCCTCTGTCGGGAAATGCCCCGAGCTCGATCTAAAAGGTGTGTTAGGTCAGGCGTCCCACAACACCGAGTGATGTCTTTCCAATGCTGCCTGTGGACCTCCACGGCATTTGATATTGGACACACATCTGATCCTCCCCAGAAAGCCGAAGGGGATTCCACTCCATGCCTTAATTGACTCTGGGTCCACCACAAATTTTATGGACTCAGCATTTGTGGTCAAATGGGCTGTTTCCCAGTGCCTGGTGGAACCGCACATGTTAGTGGAGACTATCGATGGTCGAGTGCTCCTGTCTGGGCCAATTAAGGCCATCACGCAACCATTATGTATGGCCATCAGTTCCCATGAGGAGGCCATCCAGTTCTATATCACCTCAGATCTGCATTTCCTCGTGGCCTTGGGACTGGCATGGCTTTGGACGTATGACCCACAGATCTATTGGTCACAGAACCTGGTCACCTTCCCAAGCTTACAGTGCATGGACCACACCTGCCCTATCTGTGCCGGCTAGGTGGAGGGTTCCCCAGGGGTTTTCTTGCCCTCCGAACTGACTGATTATGCTGATGTGTTCAGCAAGATGAGGCAGATCAATTACCCCCGCACAGGCCCTATGACTGCCCCATTGATTTAGTCCCTGACGTGCCTCTCCCAGTGGGGTGTTTGTACTCCATGTCAGATCCCAAGTTGGCTGCATTGCAGGACTTTCTTGACAAGAATTTGGCTCGGGGTTTCATCTGGCCCTCGTCCTCACCAGTGTCTGCACCCATGCTATTTGTCAAAAAGAAGTCCAGGGAATTGCGGCTTTGCTGTAATTATAGAAAATTAAATGCCATCACGGTGTGCAATTGGTATCCGCTGCCCTTCATCCCCAAACTCTTGGACTGACTCCGGGAGGCAAAGATCTTCATGAAACTGGACTTGTGTGGAGCTTACAACCTTGTCACAGTTAGGTCGGGTGATGAGTGGAAGATGGCATTTGGTACTCAATACAGACACTTTGAATACACAGTGATGCTGTTTGGCCTGACCAATGCCCCCACCGTGTTCCAGAATTTCATGAACGATATTTTCTGGGACTTGTTAGATCAGTTTGTCATGATCTACTTGGACGACATCCTGATCTATTCTCCATTGCGAGAGGTGCACCATCAGTATCTCCGTCAGGTCCTGCAGCGACTCCAAGAACATTGGCTGCATGCCAAATTGGAGAAGTGCCAGTTCTACCGGGTGACCATCAATTTTCTGGGTCACCGCATTTCTCCTGAGGGCATCGCCATGGAGCCAAGTAAGGTCGAGTCTTTGCAGAGTTGGCAACCCCCACGTCGTGTGAAGGATGTTCAGTGACTTCTTGGGTTCACCAACTACTACTACTACTACTTTTTATTATTATTATTATTATTATTATTATTATTATTATTATTATTATTATTATTATTATTATTATTATTATTATTATCATCCTCTACATACATATGTTAGTTTTTCAAACAGCATGCGATCTGGATTCATAAAACGCTACTACATAATCAAGTCCTATTCTTTGGTTCTCTCTTCTAACCATTTGTAGAATAAATTCAGCTTTGGTAATATTCTGTTTCTTCTTTATCTTTCAGTCTCATAGTTAATCTGTCCATCTCTGTGCATTCCAGTATCTTTTTTATTACCTCTTCTTCTGAAGGTATTTGTTCATTTTTCCAACATTGTGCATAGCTTATTCTTGCTGCAGTTACAATATGTAAAACCAAGTATAAATTTTGCTTATTGATCTTTTCTGGTACTATACCTAATAAAATAAATTCAGGATTAAATACTACGTGTTCTCCTAATATTTTTTCTAGCCAAGCATGTATTTTTTCCCAATAAGCCTTTACCTTGTCACATGTCCACCAGACATGATAATATGTACCTAAGTTATGTTTACATTTCCAACATTTACCTGATACATTTTAAACATTTTTGCTAGTCTAGCTGGAGGTAAGTGCCATCTATAAAACATTTTATACAAATTTTCTTTATACGCAGTTGACATTGTCAATTTATGATTTCTCTCCCACAATTTTTGCCATTTTTCTAATTCTATATTATAGCCAAAGTCTTCCGCCCACCTTATCATTGTCCCTTTAATTTGTTCAGTTTCCATCTCTAAAGTTAACAAGAAGAGGGTTTGCCAACTACTATCGGGCTTTTCATCCCTGGGTTTGCTACCCTGACAGCCCCCCTCACTCGGCTCCTGCAGAAGAAGACTCGGTTTCAGTGGGACGCTCCAAAACAATGGGCTTTCCAGACTTTGAAGGAAGCCTTCATGGAGGAGCATCCTTTCCCGCAACGGCCATTTGTCGTGGAGGCGGATGCCTCCGACATTGCCATTAGGGCGGTGTTACTCCAGGCAACGATGCCCAGTGGTACTCTATTCCCTTGTGCGTACCATTTGCAGAAACTGAATCCATCGGAGCGCTTGGACTTCTGTTTAACTCGTTTCTTGACTCTTGTTTTGATATTTTGATTCATTTATTGAAGGAAATATTCTGTTGCTTTTTTGTTTGAATTGTAAATAAATTTGGGTTGGGTTTTTCACAGCCTATTGACTGTAAAAAGGAAAAAGGGGTTGTCCCTGACACATAAATAGGGCCGGTCATAGGCTGGAACAGAACAGTTTTTTCCTAAAACCAAATTAGATGATGTAAGAATTCTGCAATTAGATATCTCAGCTCTTTATATTACTTTAACAAGTAATATAGGAAACTCCATTGGATTGCAACCATCATGTTGTAGATTATGTTTTGACTATGTCATTTACTTTAAATAAATCCAGATCTTTCTTGGAAATTATTTTTTTCCCTTAGAGAAGTAATATATTGTTTGCCCACCTTTCCCTAGTGCATAATGAGATTCTACTTCAGTTTTCCAAAAATTGCTCAGAAAGACAGCTAGTTACAAGAATTCAACATCCTCATTCTGTTTGGCTGTTTTGTTGCTAGTGGCATGCTGTGTGGTCACCTCAGGAATAGATTAAAAATAATACACATATAGATAGGTTAGTTGTAATCTGTGAATGTATTTACTTGCTGGATATGTGAAAAATATCTCTTATAGGTCTGGGCCAATGCCTTAGAAATCATCTTTCCCTTGAGATTTTGGCAGTGGGATGTATATGTGTGTATGATTGTTTTTCTCATTTACTTTAGCTATACTGGAAAAGATGCAGACCTTCAAAGATAATCATGGTTGGAACTAGTTCAGGAAGAGATTGATCTTTTTTTACAGATGAAAATATAATTATTATTAAAAAGTTTTAAGGAACAAGTTGATATTAATTTATTTTATTGCTGTATTTCTACAATATGTATTTATCATAGTTTATAAATTTTGATTCAACCCTAAGTTGCTAAACAGGACTGATGTATAAATCAGCATTTACAAAAAAAATCAATTAAGGGAATGATCAAAAAGATTTCAGATCAAAGGAAACATTATGATAATCTTAATTCATTTTATTACTATGTTTTCTGCTGGAAGTAATACAACACACTATAAGAAATCTATATGTCAGCACAGTTTTCTCAAGAACAAGTCTTGCCAAACTATATCATCTTTTGATCAGATTACTTCCTGTAGTAATCTGGGAAATGCATTAGAGATAATACATCTTAATTTCAGCAAAGCATTTGACAAAAGAACTCATGACCTTCTGATTAGCCGGCTAATTAAATGTAGCCAGGAAGGCATGATAACTAAGTGGATACATACCTGGTTTGAAAACTGTGCTCAAACTGTGTTCATGGTAAGTAAAAACCCCACTTTATTCTATGTCAAAATACTTCCATCTTGCCTCCTGTGTTTACTTCTGGACACAACAGTTCACTAAAGATTCAGAAAAACTGCAACATTCTTCCAAGAAGGACAATAACTGCAAAAGATTATGCTATTAAAAACTAAGTGTTATAAAGAGAGATTGAAGGAACTGAGAAGGTTTGGCCTTAAGAACAGAAAATTTGAGGGGAATATGACAGCATTTTTCAAATAGCCAAAAGGAAGTCAAGCACAAGAATATCATTCTTGGTTATCGCAGAGATATGGAATAAGGAATATAAAGTATGGAAGCCAGATTCCAAATGAGTGTTAGAAAAAATAAGAACAATTTTATTGTGGAACCAGTTCCTAAGGAATAGTAGCCTCTGTTTAGCTAGATGAATTGAGAGCAGAGGTGGGGAACTACGGCCCCTTTATGACTTGTGGACTTCAACTCCCAGAATTCCTGAGCCAGCATGGAAAGGATAGTTCAATTTCTGCACTGAGTTAGGCATTGGCCTAACTACCTCCAGCCATCTCTGTTGTGGAAACTTTACACATAGGCATTCTTTCCACTTCTTCTCTAGCAAGTGGTGATTTCCCTGGGCCAGAGATAAAACATTCAGACTATTGTTCACATTTTCCACTTTAGCCCTCCAGGGTAGAAATCCCACCACAACTGCCTTTTTTCTCTTTTAATCCCTACACATTTCCTTCCTTGGGATCCTGCACCCACCATTACCTTCATCTACAAAATGCCAAAGGAAATAAAAGTATTTCCCCCCTCTCTCCTTTTAAAAAAAAGCACAAACGTTTTAACACAAAAATCACCTGAGGGCTCAGCTTCTACTCTTCATTTACATCCAGATAATTCATGATAAATAAAAGGTGAAAAAAAAATTAACACTGAGCCTCAGCTAAAATACACACAGGATGTGGATTCCTTGGATTCACTATGAAGTTCAGCTGTATTTGAGTGTAGGTGTCATTGTTTTGTTTTTTGAAGTTTAATCATATTAAATAGCCAATACATTTTTGAGAACCCTGTGTGGCTGCAATTACAGCTTCTTAAAAAACAAAGTTGGTGGTACATTTTATCAAACTCTGATATGCATGTGTGCTCAATATAAATTTTTAAAAGTTACATTTAGAAAATGGAAATTCTGAAATAAAAACTCTTGCTGAAAAATACCTGGTTCTCCTCCCAGATGGATAGATCTAACAAAGTGGAGAAGTAAATCCTATTTTTGTGATTGATTACCATGTAGGGAGGCAAATACTAATTCCTTCTTCTTTGCCCTCCTCCTCTTGCTTATAGATTTTCGATTGGTTTTAAGAAAACAATCGAAAATCTATAAGCAAGAGGAGGAGGGCAAAGAAGAAGGAATTAGTATTTGCCTCCCTACATGGTGAGGCATAAGTAATGAGATAGCTAGCCAGCCTTTGAAAACCAACCACGCATTTATAGCTTCCAAAAGAGATTGGAAAGTGGCTGAAGAGCAGAGTATATTGTCTGCAGCAACTTATGAAAATTGCTGGCAGCAGCTCAGATCCGGTTTAGTGTGGGAATGAATAGCCTTAAGGGTGTGGGCAATGGAGGAGGCAGTTGAGAGTTACTAATGTTTGCTTAAGGTTGATTATAAGCTGAGTCGCAGGTTATTCAGCATTTTTCTCATTTAGAAGCTCCAGGGATTCTGATGACTAACTCACCAATCACTGACTTGGCAGCAAAAAGGTACAAATGTCTCATAACAAGCAGCACTTTGAACAATTACTAATGTTTTTAAAGACAGCAGCATTGGTTTAATTCTGTCTCCTTTTTTCCTGAGTTCAACCACAGTTTATGAACTATGCATAAAAATAATAATGAGCCTGTTAAATAGCGGGATCTTTGGTGCAGGAATGAAGACGCAGAACAGAGTACAGGATAACTCATTGTTTATTTTGTGCTGGAACTGTATTGGGGAAATGTCTGCAACTAGCCGCAATATATAGTCTAGCCCCTAGCGGCCAATAGGTTTCAATCAACCATTGCCGCCTGGAGATAGCCAATTGCAGCATAGGAGACTTGTAGACTGGGTTGCTGGAGAGCTGTTAGCTGCTCCAGCAACCCACGTGGTGTTTCACAAGAGCCCAGTACATAACACTCCTCCCCTCTTAGATTAGACTATAATAACACCAATTAGTCTCATCAATTGTCAAGACTCATTATCCAAACACACTAAAGTAAAGTGATAATAATAATAAAAATAATAAAAAACAATGTAGGTTACAATGAGATTAAACAACATCTCAATGAACAGGCTTCACAATTTGCACTATTAGACAGATACAACATAGCACTAGTTTCTGTAGTCTAGTGGCAACAGGATTTACAACAATATATAGCTCTTTATTTTATAATGTAATCTGCAAGATATGAAGGAGCCTTGTGTGCCCTAGAGGAATGTCTCGGAGTTCCCATCACTTTGTGGTCTACCAGCTTACCCAATGGGCTGGGTAGACTTGTGTCCCTTTGTGCTCCTGAGTCAAGGGGATTCGATGCACTCTGGCTGGCCTCTCCAGGTTGGCCAACCCCAGAGTCAGACTGTTTGGCAGAGTAGGCACAGCGGTTGCTGAAGTTCAGATGGCTTGCTCCTTCAGAGGGTCCATGTTGCACTCCAGAGCTCCCCAGTTCTCCCTCCAGTTCCACCTCAGTTAAGAAGGAAAAGTCCTGGTAGTCCATGTGAGGGCTGGCTTGGCTGCAAGTTTGAGGACCTTGGGAGGGACTTATGACACAGTCCTCACTTAGTGGCTGTTCTGGAAACTGTTTCCTGAGCTGATCAATGTGTCTTCTGACAACTCACCCTCCCTGCAACCCCACTTCATAAGATAGGGGTCCGGATGCCTTGGTGATTTGACCAGGAACCCACAGATTCCCATGACCATAGTTCCTGGCCCAAAACCAATCACCCATGTGGAGCCCCCTCGGGGGTTTTGGTCGAGAGGCTTCTGCTGCCACTCTATCTGGATACAACCTGTCCAATTTAGTAATCAAACGCCTCCCCCAATGTAGTTCTGCAGGACTGTAGCAGTGCAGGGTGTAGAATGCTGGCAGAGTAAAAAATACGCCAATCTGTGATGCCAGTCATCTGTAACAATGTGCTTGAGTGCTTTCTTCATTGTCCTCACCATGCGTTCAGCTTGACCATTAGAAGATGGATGAAAAGGCTCAGACGTTGCATGTCTGATGAGATTAGCTCTAAGAAAGGCCTGGAATTCAGCAGCAGTGAATTGGGCCCCATTGTCTGAAACTAAGACATCTGGCAACCCATGTGTGGCAAAGAGTTTTCTCAGTACCTGGATGGTCCTAGCAGTAGTCATGTTAGGAACTGGAATTACTTCCATCCATTTTGAGTGGCTATCCACTACTATAAGGAAGAGCTGCCCCTGAAAGGGCCCACCATAGTCTATGCGAACCCTAGACCAGGGAGTGTGCGTTTCCTCCCACCTGTGAACTGAAGCCTGTGATTGCTGGCATGTATAACAACCATGGACTTGAGCCTCAATGGCCTTATCAAGGCCAGGCCACCAAAGATAGCTTCTAGCTAAAGCTTTCATTCTGACAATGCCTGGATGGCCTTCATGTAATGATTGTAGAACCCTGTCTCTTAGGGAAATGGGAATTATGACTGTGTTTCCCCATAAAATGCACCCTTTATGTGCAGAAAACTCATGCCTCCTGACAAAATAGCTTTGAAATTCTGAGTCTGGACTTTTTTCCAACCAGCCCATGTATACCCATGACAACACTCTACTAAGTATTTTATCTGTGGCAGTTTCAGCACCAATGTCCCCTGCATGGAGGGGAAACTAGGGTATATCCTGTATGGAAAATATTCTAGCAGCAGAAGCTGGATCTGGATCCATTAGTGGCAGAGGTAATCTGCTGGGGCCATCAGCATGGCCCATTTCCTTGCCCGGTTTGTGAATTAATTTAAAATTGTATGCGGATAGGAAAATAGACCATCTCAACATTCTTGGAGATAGTATGTGGGGATTTGTTTGTCCGTTGTAAAAAGTCCCAATAGAGGTTTGTGGTCAGTGTAGACCATGAAGTCCCTGCCATCTAAATAGTCATGGAATTTTTTTATTTCAGCAATGATGGCTAGGGCCTCTTTGTCAATCTGAGCATAGTTGCGCTCAACAGAAGACAATGTCCTTGAGTGAAATGCTATAGGAACCTGTTTCCCATTTTTTTCTATGTGACTTAAAACTGCCCCCACCCCATCGGAAGATGCATCACATGCAAGACATACAGGTTTAGACTCTTTGTAGTGAGTTACAGTTACAGTTACAGTGGTTACAATAGTGCTTTTAATTCCTGGAAACTTTTTTCATGTAAGTTAGTCCATTTCCATGGAGGTTTCTTATCAAGAAGCCTGTGAAGGGGCTTTGCTATTGCAGCCTTATGAAGTAGAAATGTGTGATAGAAGTTTAGGAGACACAAGAATGCTTGTAGCTCTCCTTTTGATTTGGGCCTAGGAGCCATTTTAATGGCCTTCACTTTAGAATCAACAGGGTGAATGCCGTTAGCATCAATGCGGAAACCCAGGAATTCTGTTGAAGAAACCCTAATACTACACTTGTTCTTTTTTAATTTGGGGCTTGTTTTGCGAAGCCTCTGCAAGACAGCCCTGAGTCTACTGGCCAACACTTCTGGGGATTCCCCTGCAATAAGAACATCATCAAAATAAGGGCAGATGCCCTGAATACCCTTGAGTGTACGCTCCATGATTCCCTGAAAAATACCTGGTGCAACATTGACTCCAAACTGTGAGCGTTTAACTTTGAAAGCCCCCCTGTGAGTCATGATCGTTTGAGACGTGGCTGTGGCCTCATCAACCGGCCTGTGCTAAATCAAGTTTAGCAAAAATAGTACCCCCTTGCAAGGAGGCTAAAATATGGTTGACCACTGGGACCGGGTAAGCATGTTGCTTGAGGGCTTTATTTAGAGTGCAAGTATAGTCAGCACAAATGCGAACTTCCCCATTGGCTTTAAGTGGGGTGACTATAGGAGTTTCCCACTCCCCACCATCGACAGGCTGTAACACGCCCTGTTCAACCAGCTTATCAATTTCAGAATCAATTTTATGTTTTAAGGCAAAGGGGACCCTACGAGGCTTAACCCTGATTGGAACTACATTGGGATCAAGCTTAAATGAGATAGGTGAGCCTGTGTATGTTCCAAGGGTTGAATCAAAAACATCCGCATATTCCTCACACACTGATGCGAGGTCTGCAGTTTGTGTCCTGTTTATGCCAATAATCTGAATACCTAAGGCATCAAACCAATCGAGTCCAATGAGACTCGTTCTCTGGCCCCCTACTACTATTATATCCAGGTGCCCCAAAAACCCTTTAAACTTAACCAACAAGGTGACTTCTCCCTTAACTTTAACATGAGCATTTTGAAAATCCGTTAGGATTATATCTGAGGGTCTTAGTTTGGCCCAATTGTTACTGTGGCTACACACGAAGTTAAAAGTGTCTTGAGAAATGATTGAGACTGCAGAGCCAGAGTCTAGTTCCATCTTACATGGAACTCCTTGTAGCTCTACCAAGAGCTTAAGTTTAGGTTTGAGGGGGCGTTGAGCCCCGGTGCGGCATACGCTTCTACAGCTTCTGAAAAATCCCACACTAACTGGACCCTGGGCCCCAGTACCTCTCCTAATTGGTTCTTCTGACTGGTGTTTGGGTGGCTGGTCTCTCTGTCAGGCTCTGCAAACTACCGCCATGTGGCCTGTCCTTCCACAAGCTCTACACGTGGCTGAATGAAATCTGCAGTTGGTGCGAAAATGGTTGCTGCTGCACCTCTTACATCTCAGTAAGAGAACTGCCTTGTAATTGTCCTCTCGCAGCTGGCCATTGCGGTGTGGCACGTTGGGTTGCTTTTGGAGTCAGTTGATTTCAGGTTCTTCTTCCTCAGAGAGTTCTTCAGTGTGTTTGGCATCCTCACAGTGGACCGTTTCTTTGAACTTTGTCGATTTGGGGGGCTGTACAGTTTGAACAGCGCCTCCGGCAGCTTCGTCGGCCCTCACCTCATCTTGTGCTTCGGAAAGCATTAAATTTGGCCTAGCAAATAGTCTCTGCTGAAGCATTCTGTTCCGTAGGCCGCAGACGAGTCGGTCTTGTAGTCACTCTTCTAAATTTGAAAACTTGCATAGGCGTGTGGCTTGCCTTAGGCCCGCTATGAACTCTGATGCTGACTCCCCGGGAAGCTGCACTCTTTGGTCAAACTTGAACCGCCAAGCCATCTCAGACATCCTGGGCTGGAAGTGTCCGGTTAGCCTCTTTTTGAGATCTGCGTAAGAGACCGCTTCGATTGGTGTCAGTGTGAAAAGGTTCTCAGCTAAATCAAAGGTAGCTGGGCCGCACATGCAGAGTAGCGTTGCGGCCTTCAGTCTTTCTTCCATGATCTGATTGGCTCTGAGGTAATTTTCTACTTGCGATAGATATGATGGCCATTCTTCCGGGTGTTTCACGTCAAATTCTCGCAGTTTGCCAACCTTTGGCATTCTTTCTTTCTGGTTCCTGTGTTCTTCCAGATCCTGCTTCAGGTTCAGGGAATGAGTTCCCTGAGCACGAGGTCGCTATTGTAGTTGCTACCTGACCTTGAGAGGGAGGGGGGAAATGCCTCTTCCCTCCAGCATGTGCTGCCTTTCCCTCAAAGACTTCAGCTCTTTATTCGGTGAAGCAGGATCCCATCCTCGTTGCCACTGTTAAATAGCAGGTTCTTTGGTGCAGGAATGAAGATGCGGAACAGAGTACAGGATAACTCATTGTTTATTTTGTGCTGGAACTGTACTGGGGAAATGTCTGCAACTAGCAATAGGCAGCCAATAGGTTTGAATCAACCATTGCCGCCTGGAGATAGCCAATTGCAGCACAGGAGACTTGTAGTCTGGGTTGCTGGAGAGCCGTTAGCTGCTCCAGCAACCCACGTGGTGTTTCACAAGAGCCCAGTACATAACAGAGCCAATTGTGTTTTATTTAGATTTTGACTAGGGTTCTAAGTTTAAAACTATTCTGTCAAGAGAGACACAATCCCTTTCCCCTTAGCTGACCATTTTCAGCTCTGAAATTTGATTTGGTCATTGGAACAGAATTAAAAACAAACCAGAATGTTGTGTGGTTTTTCATGAATCAGATCTCTGCCATCATCAGAATTCAGAGAAGGACCAGTGTGTAAACCTATAAACAAGAGTATTAATCTGTATGGTTCATTGCCCAAATGCTCTCAGGGCTGGGAATGAGGCCTGATAAGGGTATAAACTATCTATACCAAGTACAACAGGCACCAAAGACGCTTTTGTTTGCTGTATTCTGAACAAAGTTGAAATAGTTTTATCCTTCATTTGTAAATCATAACAATAGATTTGTATTTGGTCTCTTACCAAGGGTGTTGCATTTAACTTTAAAAAAGGAAATATTCCAAAGAAATGGGGGTTTGATCTTCCTGTTAAGTTTTTGCTAATCTGAAATTCTTTCCACAAGTAAGAACTTCTCTTGCCCTGCAATACAGTGAGCTTTGTGGAGATCTTTGCAAACTAAAATGATTAATTTCCAGCTCAGCTGCTATCCAACTGGAAAGGCTGAGAAGAGAACCTTCTCCTTTAGTAAGATATTCCTCAGACTCTTCTCCAGACTGTGGAGGGTGCTCTCTGAGCTCGGTTATTTGTTTGCAGACATTTCATTATCCAGGTAACATAATCATAATAGTAAAATTGGAAGGGTCATTGGAGGTCATCTAGTCCAATCCCTGCTCAGGCAGGAAACCCTATACCATTTCAGACAAATGGCTGTCGTCTCTTCTTTAAAACTTCCAGTGTTGGAGCATTCACAGCTTCTAGAGGCAAGTTGTTCCACTGATTAATTGTTCTAACTGTCAGGAGTTCTAGGTTGCTTTTCTCCTTGATTAGTTTCCATCCACTGCTTCTTGTCCTGCCTTCGGGGGCTTTGGAGAATAGCTTGACTCCCTCTTCTTTGTGGCAGCCCATGAGATATTGGAACATTGCTATCATGTCACCCCTAGTCCTTCTCTTCATTAAACTAGACATACCCAATTCCAGCAGCCATTCCTTATATGTTTTAGCCTCCAGACCTCTAGTCATCTTTGTTGCTCTTCTCTGTACTCTTTCCAGAGTCTAAACATCTTTTTTACACTGTGGTGACCAAAACTGGATGCAGTATTCCAGGTGTGGCCTTACCGAGGCATTGTAAAGTGTTATTAGTACTTCATGTGATCTTGATTCTATCCCTCTGTTAATGCAGCCTAGTACTGTGTTGGCTTTTTTTGGCAGCTGCAGCACACTGCTGGCTCATATTGAAGTGATTGTCTACTACAGGGGTGTCAAACTCAATTTCATTGAGGGCCCCATCAGCATTGCGGTTGCCCTCAGGGGACTGGGTGGGTATGGCCAGGGTGGGCATGGCCTACTGGGTGGGTGTGGCTAGAGTGCGTGTGGCCTACTGGGTGGGCGTGGCCAGCTCTACATCAAGGGTGACTATGGGGGCCCGGGAAGAAGTGGGACAGATCTGAGGGTCTCAGGGCCAGGGCCAAGGAAGTGGGGGCCGTTCCCTCACTGTTTCCAGGATGGCTTCTGGGGCCACATGAAACCACTTCGCGGGCTGGATCTTGTCCCCAGGCCTTGTGTTTGACATGTCTGGTCTACTAGGACTCCAAGATCCCTCTCACAGTTACTACTATTGAGCAAGGTACTACCTATACTATACCTGTGTATTTGATTTTTCCTGCCTAAATGTCGAACCTTACTTTTTTCACCATTGAATTTCATTTTGTTAGATAGCATCCAGTGTTCAAGTCTGTCCAGATCCTCCTGTATTTTAAGACTTCATCGTTGATGAAAATGTTGAAGAGCACTGGGCCCAGAACAGAGCCCTGGGGCACCCTACTACACATTTCTTTCCATGTGGATGCAGTTCCATTGAAGACCACACTTTGCATACGGCCTGTCAGCCAGCTATGAATCTATCTGGTGGTGATGCTATCTAACCCACATTTTTCTATCTTATCAAGTAGTAGGTTGTGATCTACTTTATCAAATGCCTTACTGAAGTCCAAGTAAATTATATTTACAGCATTCCTCTGGTCCACTAATTTTGTCACTTGGTCAAAGAATGCAATAAGATTTGTCTGGCATGATCTGTTTTTGACAAACAAATGTTGGCTTTTAGTGATGACTTTGTTTGCGTAAAGGTGTTCGCTGATTTGTTGTTTATCTTTTCCAGAATCTTCCCAGGTATTGAGGTCAGGCTGATAGGTCTGTACTTTCCTGGATCTATTTTTTCCACTTTTTTGAAGATGGGAACTACATCAGCTCTCTTCCAGTCCTCTGGTAGTTCCCCAGTGCTCCAGGATCTTTGAAAAATATAAATCAGTGGTTCTGAGGTCATGTCTGCCAGTTTCTTGAGAACCTTGGGGTGTAATCCATCTGATCCTGGTGATTTGAACTCATCTAGACTGGACAGGTATTCAATTACCATTTTCTTGCCTATCTTAACTTGCATTTCTATTCTGTTTTTTATGGCAGTGTTTTTAGTAGTTTGGACTGTTTTTTCCCTTTATGTAAAGACAGATGCAAAAAACAAGTTAAATAGTTCTGCTTTCTCCCTGTTGCTTGTCACCTTCTTGCCACTTTCCCCCACTAATGGACCAATCATTTCCTTAACTTTTTTCTTGTTTTTTATATGTTGAAAGAAGCTTTTTTGTTATTTTTGACTTTGGTCGCAAGCCTTAGTTCATTTTGAGTCTTAGCTTCCCTCACTTCATCTTTGCAGGCATGAGCTATTTGCTGATATTCTGACTTAGTTATGTGCCCCTCTTTCTAATTCTTATACTTGTCCTTTTTATCTTTCAATGTATCAGAGAGTTCTTTATGCAGCCATCCTGGTTTCTTTTGAGAGCTGTTATTTTTCTTCTTTGTTGGTATTGTGCTAGACTGGGCCTTTATTATCGCACTTTTCAAAATTACCCAAGCTTCTTGAGTTGTTTTCCCCTTGAGGATTCTCATCCATGGAATCCTTCCCAAGACCTCTCTAAGTTTACTGAAATTAGCTCTTTTAAAGTCCAAGACTCTAGTTTGACTGTGTTCTATTGCTTGTGCTTCCATAATGTTGAATTCCAATCTTGAATGATCACTTCCCCCCAAGGTTCCTGTGGCTTCGACACCTTCTATCGTTTCATCTCTGTTAGTGAGGATTATATCCAATATGGCTAATCCCCTAGTTCCCTTCTCTACTTTTTGGAAGAGAAAGGTGTCTGCTAGGTTTGTCAGGAATCTGTTTGATCTTCCACTTGGTGCACAGTTTGTCTCCCAGTTGATATCAGGGTAATTAAAGTCCCCCATTACTATTGTGATGTGCTTCTTACATACCTTAGTTAGCTGACTAGCAAAAAGTTCATCTATTTCCTCTGCTTGGTTGGGCGGCCTATAGTATACACCTATGGCAATGTCATTTTCCCCCCCTTTTATATTGATCCAAATGCATTCAAGTTACAGTTTTCATCATTGTTGTGCTCTATTTCTGTAGAGATAAAGTTATTTCTTATATAGAGAGCAACTCCACCTCCTCTTTCGTTTAGTCTGTTTTTTTTAAATAATTTAAATCGCTCTAGTTGGGTGTTCCATTTGTGGGTTTCATCCCACCAGGTTTCTATAATGGCAACAATATCATATCCACCCTCATTTACCTGAATTTCTAGTTCACTCTTCTTACTGTTCATACTCTGCGCATTGGTGCATAGACATTTGAGTCCTTTATGACTGACCCTGTGTTTACTTGCTACATAACTTGTGTGGTGCCTGAGTTCCCCTATTTTCTTAGATTGCCGGGGACAGTGATGTTCTGTATCAATTAACTCACTGTCCCCGTTGTTTAGTTTAAATATTCCTCCAGAAAAGCTGTGAATTTATTGCCAACCAACTCAGTCCCTTTCTTGGATGGATACAGACCATGTCTTTTGTACATTTTTTCATTCAACTAGCTACAGACATCGTGACTAATATAACCAAAGCCTTCTCCTTTACACTACTCCTTTAGCCACATATTAAATTCTGCTATACGCTGTCCTTTTCCATTTTGCTCCTTATATACTGGTAAGACCTCTGAAAAAGTGAGTGTACAGCCTATTCTGCTGAGTTCCTGCCCCAAGCTCTGGAAATCATTCTGCACACAGAGTACATCCTTTTGGGACAGATCGTTAGTGCCAAGATGTACAATAGCATCCACATCATAGTCATTGTATAGTATACTATACTATTGTATTATATCTGTACATTTGGTTTTTCTTACCTAAATGTAGAACCTTACTTTTTTCACCATTGAATTTCATTTTGTTAGATAGCGCCCAGTGTTCAAGTCTGTTCAGATCCTTCTGTATCTTAAGCCTGTCTTCTGGAGTGTTGGCTATTCCTGGCAGCTTGGTGTCATCTGCAAATTGAAGAGCACTGGGCCCAGAACAGAACCCTGGGGCACCGCACTACAAACTTCCCTCGATGTAGATGGGGTTCCATTGAGGACCACACGCTGAGTATGACTGGTTAGTCATCTATGAATCCATCTGGTGGTGATGCTGTCTAACCCACATTTTTCTATCTTATCAAGTAGTAGGTTGTGATCTACTTTATCAAATGCTTTACTGAAGTCCAAGTAAATTATATCCACAGCATTCCTCTGATCCACTAATTTTGTCACTTGATCAAAGAATGCAATAAAATTTGTCTGGCATGATCTGTTTCTGACAAACCCATATTGACTTTTAGTGATGACTTTGTTTGCATCAAGGTGTTCGCTGATTTGTTGTTTAATTATCTTTTCCAGAATCTTCCCAGGTATTGGGGTCAGGCTGATAGGTCTGTAATTTCCTGGATCCATTTATTTTCCTTTTGTCATCAGTGCTATCTCCAAGCTTCTGACAATTCCACTTTCCCATTGAAACAATAGAGCTATGATGCCTCCAAATATTTGTAGCTATTTGCGGGGGGGCGGGGGGGGGGGGAGGCAGGAAGCTTTGCTGCTCCCTTTCAGTGACCAGCATTTTTATATGTTCTTCTTTTATTACCATGAGAAACAAATATGAAAGAAAAATGAATCTGAGAACAGGCATCTGATACTTTAAAAAAAAAAATCCCCTTTGGGTAGTTGGCTGGAATACAAACTAAATCAAGGGGTGCATGGATTGCAAGAAGATTGAAAATGACAATCACATGCTTTATCACTGAATTACTTCCAGTCCTATATCCCATCAGTACATTCTAACTTGATTCATTGAGAAGCAAATGAAGAAAATTATAGGAAATACTTATGTACATTTATATTCAGCCTACTGTTACCTGTACTGAAAATTGCTGATAATGTTCATCAACTTGTCAGGCAAGATTTATATAATTTAAACAACTGGTTTAAGGTAGATTGAGTTTATTCTTCCAAAAGACATATATACTATGCTACACTAAATAAATAATATACTAAATAAATAAACGAACTATAAATCTAAACAACAGAAATACTGGACATAGCCTAAAAATGTTTGACTATGCAAAGCACTTACTCCCTTTGCACTAATTCTGAACAAAATAATATTTTGGGTGTTTTTTTACTTTGTTTTATTTTAGTGAGATTGACAAACAAATGTCCACATTATTCAATTACCAGAATAAATATTTTTAATTTGATTAATTTTAGCCATTTGTAATTACTAAATATTTGCAGTGGTCAGTTAATATAGCATTTAATATAGCATTTTTCTGTCTGGTTTCATAGATTATCCTGATGAGAAAATAATGATCCAGGATGAGATGCAAGTTCCTGGTTCTAATATGAAACCTATGAGATTAATGCAACTAGAAGTTGTAGTAGTTTACTTATTACAACTATTTTATTTATTTAATTTAGTTTATATAGCCATCCATCTCAGTTCTGTGAGATGGATTAAACCATGTTAAACTGTGTTAAACCCAAAGACAAAACTATCCCCCTCCCATTAAAAACTATTTAAAACATTAAAAACTATTTAAAACCGAGAAAAAAACCTAATTTGCAGGGCAGCATCACAAATTTCTCTAGCAGTACAACCACTCTGCAGGCTCAATACCACCTTCACTGAATTCCCTGGCCAGATGCCAAAGCGGGCTCTTTGGCAAGGCCAATGGGGTTGGGGCCAGCCTATTCTCAGTGGCAACGATGATCCAGAAACCAGGTGCTGCAGCAGAAAAGATTCTTCCCTTTGTGGACATCAGCATGCCCTTTCTTCTGCTCATGATGGGATGGGGTGATGTGACTGGGGAGGCAGTTCCTCAAATAATTGGCCCCTTGTCACTGAGGGCTTTATACTGTAGGTCATTACTAGCACATTAAATTGAATCCAATCAATGCTGCTTGCAAAGTAGAGATGTAATGTGCATTGATCTAGGTGTGCACATAACTGCCTGCACCACTGCATTTTGTACTACCTGGAGAGATGGAAAACTTACATTGGGGAGGGGGACTCCCAGAATGTTATCCAGGACAGGTGCTATCATTGGCTTCAAGTATATAAAAGCAGTAGCACACTGATCATATTTTAAAAATGAGCTATCATATAACATGGGTGCATTAAGTCCGATAGGTTTTAATACCACTATCCCCATTGTTTTTATGTCTGAAGAACAGAAGAACCTCATGAACTAAGACAGGAAGACAGAAGTGTCCCATGGGCAAGAAGTGGGATTGAAATCAAAGAAAGGATGGATAAAGGAGAAAAAAAGAGACATTGCCCAATAAAAATGTCTTTGGCTACAGTTAATGTTAGGAGAGCTCAGTAGTCAAGAGAACCTTAGCTTCTCTCAGCTTGGCCATCTAATGAGAGGATGATTTCTCTGCAGTTTCTTCCCTGAAATCACCCCCTTTTCTCGACAGAGAACGGAATCCCACAAAACCTGTGGCTCATGGCCTTCTTACAGGCCTCAGAACTGAAGCCTATTTTTTATATTTTAACCAATAATTACTATGTTTCAAAAAACATGGAAATACTATAGGTGTATACTATAGGCCGCCCAACCAAGCAGAGGAAATAGATGAACTTTTTGCTAGTCAGCTAACTAAGGTATGTAAGAAGCACATCACAATAGTGATGGGGGACTTTAATTACCCTGATATCAACTGGGAGACAAACTGTGCACCAAGTGGAAGATCAAACAGATTCCTGACAAACCTAGCAGACAACTTTCTCTCCCAAAAAGTAGAGAAGGGAACTAGGGGATTAGTCATATTGGATTTAGTTCTCACAAACAGAGATGAAATGATAGAAAATGTCAAAGCCACAGGAACCTTGGGGGGAAGTGATCATGCAATATTGGAATTCAACATTCTGGAAGCACAAGCAATAGAACTAGAGTCTTGGACTTTAAAAGAGATAATTTCAATAAACTTAGAGAGAACATGGGAAGAATTCCATGGATGAGAATCCTAAAGGGGAAAACAACTCAAGAAGCTTGGGTAATTTTGAAAAGTGAGATAATAAAGGCCCAGTCTAGCACAATACCAACAAAGAAGAAAAATAACAGCTCTCAAAAGAAACCAGGATGGCTGCATAAAGAACTCTCTGATAAATTGAAAGATAAAAAGGACAAGTATAAGAATTAGAAAGAGGGGCACATAACTAAGTCAAAATATCAGCAAATAGCTCATGCCTGCAAAGATGAAGTGAGGGAAGCTAAGACTCAAAATGAACTAAGGCTTGCGACCAAAGTCAAAAATAACAAAAAACGCTTCTTTCAACATATAAGAAACAAGAAAAAAGTTAAGGAAATGATTGGTCCATTAGTGGGGGAAAATGGCAAGAAGGTGACAAGCAATAGGGAGAAAGCAGAACTATTTAACTTGTTTTTTGCATCTGTCTTTACACAAAGGGAAAAAACAGTACAACCTACCAAAACCAGTGCCATAAAAAACAGAATAGAAACGGAAGTTAAGACAGGCAGCCTAGATGAGTTCAAATCACCAGGACCAGATGGATTACACTCTAAAGTTCTCAAGGAACTGGCAGACGTGATCTCAGAACCACTGAACTATATTTTTCAAAGATCCTGGAGCACTGGGGAACTACCAGAGGACTGGAAGAGAGCTGATGTAGTTCCCATCTTCAAAAAAGGGAAAAAAATAGATCCAGGAAAGTACAGACCTATCAGCCTGACCTCAATACCTGGGAAGATTCTGGAAAAGATAATCAAACAACAAATCAGCACTAAAAGTCAATATGGGTTTGTCAAAAACAGATCATGCCAGACAAATCTTATTACATTCTTTGACCAAGTGACAAAATTAGTGGACCAGAGGAATGCTGTAGATATAATTTACTTGGACTTCAGGAAGGCATTTGATAAAGTAGATCACAACCTACTACTTGATAAGATAGAAAAATGTGGGTTAGACAGCATCACCACCAGATGGATTCGTAGCTGGCTGACAGGCCGTTCTCAGCGTGTGGTCCTCAATGGAACTGCATCTACATGGAAGGAAGTGTGTAGTGGGGTGCCCCAGGGCTCTGTTCTGGGTCCAGTGCTCTTCAATATCTTCATTAACGATTTGGATGAGGGGATAGATGGGGAACTCATCAAATTTGCAGATGAAACCAAGCTGGCAGGAATAGCCAATACCACAGAAGATAGGCTTAAAATTCAGGGGGATCTGGACAGACTCGAACACTGGGCGCTATCTAACAAAATGAAATTCAATGGTGAAAAAAGTAAGGTTCTACATTTAGGCAGGAAAAATCAAATGCACAGGTATAGTATAGGTCAGGGGTAGGCAACCTCGGCTCTTTTATGACTCATGGACTTCAACTCCCAGAATTCCTGAGCCAGCCTGAGGGATCATGGAGTCCTAGTAGACAATCACTTCAATATGAGCCAGCAGTGTGCTGCAGCTGCCAAAAAAGCCAACACAGTGCTAGGCTGCATCAACAGAGGGATAGAATCAAGATCACGTGAAGTACTAATACCACTTTACAATGCCTTGGTAAGGTCACACCTGGAATACTGCATCCAGTTTTGGTCACCACGATGTAAAAAAGATGTTGAGAAAGGGTACAGAGAAGAGCAACAAAGATGATTGGGGGACTGGACGCTAAAACATAAAGTGAACGGTTGCTGGAATTGGGTATGTCTAGTTTAATGAGAAGGATGAGGGGGGACATGATAGCAGTGTTCTAATATCTCAGGAGCTGCCACAAGGAAGAGGGTGTCAAGCTATTCTCCAAAACACCTGAAAGCAGGACAAGATGCAACGGATGGAAACTAGTCAAGGAGAGAAGCAACCTAGAAGTAAGAAGAAACTTCCTGAAGTTAGAACAATTAACCAGTGGAACAACCTGCCTCCAGAAGTGGTGAATGCTCCAACACTGGAAGTTTTTAAGAAGAGATTGGACAGCCATTTGCCTGAAATGATATAGGGTTTCCTGCCTGAGCAGGGGGTTGGACTAGATGACCTCCAAGATCCCTTCCAATATTATTATTATTATTATTATTATTATTATTATTATTATTATTATTACTCCATTTTTGTTTTTGATCTTTTATCTTCATCCTTAATAATGCCAGGTGTTCAAAAACCAATAAAATGTGCAGTCAAACTGCCTAGTTCTAGTTAGCAGTGAAGTTGTTATACAATTGTTTTGCCAAGCAAGCTTCAAACATATTTTTATTTCATAAAAGTCCATAAAGATGCCAGCAACCACAGCTATCTCACACACATGGAAAACCATATTAGATTAAATGAATTGAAAATTTATATTTATACAATCATCTAGTCCTTTTTTTATTTCAACCACATTCTCAGGAAGGAAGGAAATTTGTTTGAACTCAGTTTTTATTTTAATTAATCAAAATGTAGCCTGCTCTTTTCCATAATGCCTTATCAGGGATGTTGGATTTGCAATTGTGAATGTTAATGCAAAATTCTTTCTTTCTTTCTTTCTTTCTTTCTTTCTTTCTTTCTTTCTTTCTTTCTTTCTTTCTTTATTTATTCCCCTTTTGAAATTATAATTTATATAGGACGAAACATCCTTGTATTGTAGGAAAAATTCAATAACTACTTACTAATCTTTTTTTTAAATTAGAACAGAAATGAAAATGTATGGAAATGCTAATACTAATTAACAATTTAGGGCAGTTAAAATAATTTCCTATTTTATATAACCAAATGTTTTCTTTGTATAGAAAAGAATTTCATTTTTATGATAGGACCCACACTGATATCTTTTTTTTTCCAGTTAATGTTTAGGATCATCTGGTTTGCATTTAGCATTCTTATGAGTCATTTTACTTTTATAGAAACACTGTGCTATAGAAAACTGCTTCTAATAATTTAACTTTTAAAGTCAACCACTGAATCATGGATTACCTAAGGAAACTACAGTTGGAATAGCAAATAGACCCCTGATGTTATGTATTGTTGCCTTGTGAAATGAAGATAACAATGCAGACGTTTTTAATCCATGTGTAATCAAATTTTCCATCTTCTTCTATAGCCTTCCTCAACATAGTACCCTCCAGATGTGTTGACTAGAATGCTGGGATTAGGGAAGCTGAACGGATTCATCTCAAGAACACCAGGTTGAGGGGTAGATTGTCTTGCTGATCACATCATGCTTCCAAGTTAAGTTTTATATTTTAAAATGGAAAGATGAGTTATAAAATGCTCTGCTTTCCCTTTCTGTCATATAATTTGAACAAAACAAAATTGTTATATTTGTCTATCTTAGGTACTTTTCTACATGCATTTCTTGAGAATGAAATCACTTCTTAAAAATAAAGCAAAACATCCACTCATAGGAAATAAACTATTCCTAGATGGGGACTTAAAAGTTTTTTTATGTTCACTTATGTGATTTATATGAAAGAAATGCACTAAGTAACCCGTAACATTCCCACAGTGTCCTAGAATACAAATTTATTTCAAAGTACAATTTTCAAGTAGACAGCTAGAGAGTGTGATTCATGATTGAATCACCATTTGAGGCAAAATTGGCCAGTTCCACTTTAAAAAGGAAGTATTTCTGGGGTAAATGGTGCCAATGATATGGAAACATCTTAGAAAGGTGACCCTAAGTTGCCTCTCTGGAAGGCGAAATACATTTTAACTGTTGAACTAATGATTTTAGATCATACACGGAGCAATCTGTTTCAGACAGTGTTGTCCTAGGGATCAGGAGGCAGCTGAAAAGCCTTCTGCCTGTCTTGGATCTTCCAGAGCAAAATGGGCTGGGTTATACAACAAAGAAATCCAAGGAAGGTAGGAAGAATTGCTTTAGAGGCCAAGACAATCAACTGCCCATCCTTATTTTACATTATAATTTCTCCGGCTAGTGCTCTCCAGATGTCAGCCACATGTAGCTTGCTGGATAGAAACAAAGAAAACTGACAGCAGAAAAAGACTCAAGAGGTCCATCCACTGTGTCCTTTGAGGGTTTTTTTTCTTTTTAATTAATTAATTTACTATTTTAAATTATTATTATTTTTATTTATTTATTAAATTTTGGTCAGATGATAGACGTCTTTCTTCTAAGCATATTTAAACTCAGTTAAAGTCATCTTTGTTGCTATGCATCTTTAAAAAGAAAAAGTATTTGTGGTGACAACCAGTGCTTTTTTTGTGAAAGAAAAAGGTGCCGGAACTCACACATGTCATACAACCCACCTTGCCTACCCTGCAGGGTTTCATCCAAAAAAGGTGCCGGAACTCCGTTCTAAGCGTTCTATGAGGAAAAAAGCCCTGGTGACAACTGTGAGAAAAACCACTGCTTTTATGGACATGCTGACAGTGAGGATACTGTGACCTACCACTATTCCAGCTTCCTCATTCACTGTACATTCCCAAAAGCAGAAGCAAATTGATTCATTTGCCTATCACTTAAATTTCTAGGATTTTCTTTTAATGGTATATTCCAGCTCCAGCTGCTTTGACCAGTTGGTCCATGAAGAAGCACATTATCACTGTTAATCAATGAAGTTGAGTCATCCTGAATTCAGTGGTATACAAATGGAATCAATCAATCAATCTGGAAACCTCCCGAATAAAGGGTTAGACCATACAGCCCACTGTGCACTGCTACCTTTTAATCCATTTAGTTACAGCATTTAATATATTTAATAGGGCTGCAATGCTTCACCTTAGAAGGGAAGATGCTGCCATTCATGGAGAGCCCTTATATAGCACCTGTCAGCAACAATTTAAAATAGCTGGCTCATTTTCAAGGATCATGCAGTTGTCCTCCTTGCTGCACCCAGAAATGTTATAACTAAGCATATTAAATTGCTGACAGATGCTACATATATCCCTATGCACCCATTCCATTGCAGAGAATGCCATCCATCTGCAGGAGGCCATCCATCAGCTCAGCAGAAGTATTTTGTGTTTGGCCTGAAACAAGAAAACTGCAGACCTGCTATCAGAATGTACATGTTCCTCTCTTCCCTCCTCATCCCCCTTTCTTTTGCATCGTATCAATTAATTTCTATGTCTCTGGATACAGCAACAATAGTTGAAATTCTGTGGGTAGTTATTGCTTTATGCTGCTTCATCTGTGTGAAGACCCAGCTTATGCGGCACCGTCTAGCCAATCTTGGCTGAGTTCAGAAAGCCAGCCAGCATAAAACCACAGGAAAGACCACTGCTTTAGCTTAGATTGGGAAGTCCAAGAAATTGAAGGCAGCAGTCCCAATCCACTTCATGAGCATGTCTATGAAATGCATCTTGAGAGAGACCAGAGGTAGTCTTCAACTTACAGCCATAAGTGAGCCCAAAATTTATCTTGCTAAGTGAGAAATTTATTCAGTGAGTTTTGCCCCATTTTACGACATTTCTTGCCACATTTGTTAAGTGAATCACTTCAGTTGTTAAGTTAGTAACATGGTTGTTAAGTGAATCTGGCTTCCGTATTAACTTTGCTTGTCAGAAGGTTGCAAAACGTGATCACAAGACCCCGGAACACTGCAACCATCATAAATGTGAGTCAGTTGTCAAGCATCTGAATGTAAATCACATTGTCATGGGGAAGCCATAAGGGTCATAACTGTGAAAAATGGTCATAAGTCACTTTTTTAGTGTCATTGTAACTCTGAACGGTTACTAAGCGAGCTGTTGTAAGTCAAGGACTATCTGTATTACCTCTTCCTTGGTAGTACTGAGTATGAACCCTAACCTTAACCTGAAAAGATGGGGGAGTTATGGGAAACTGTCTGCAGGTCATCCTGCCCTGCTGCCTTCCATTCCAAAACCCACCACTCCCTCCCAGATGCCATTTCCCCTTTGCACCCACCGCCTCCCTTTCTCCTCATCATAGCCAATGCAGTCCCCCCCCTTGTTCCTTTTGGTCTCATCCCATCTTCTTGGGGTGCCTCTTCCCAGTAGTGCCCCAGCCTTACAGAATACAGAGGTGCCCTGCGTTGCAGCACAATCTCAATGGTGTCCAACCACCAAGGAAATGGAGGTCATCCAATTCTAATCTTTTTCTTTTGACTCCTTTCTATATGAATTTCCCTTCCCTGCGAGGGTTGGTGCTGTGATGTATTGTCTTCCTTTGTGACTTAGCCAGGCTAAGAGAAGGAAAAGATGCCTTCCGAGCATGTTTGGCTCTGACAGTATTTTTTTTAATAGTATACAGTCCCGATAATACCAGATGACGGTAGAAATCTTGGCTACGAAATGCGAGACACAACTGTAGCTCAGCTCGACTTCAGGACTCCCGCCGTTCCAGCTAGTTTAGACTGGCGACTAGGGGCCAGGAGAGAAACACCTAAGCGCCGCTTCCTTCCCACTCATGACATAAAAAAAGGCCACCGGGTTGACCGGTTCCATAGCTTAGATGTTTGGCTTCTGCCGAGGCCGGCACAAATAAGAGTTAACCGCTTGCAGCAGCCTGGCCATGCAGCCGGCTGCTCGCCGCGCAAGAAGGCTGCAACCTCCCAACTCTCATCTGGCAAAAAGGTAAAAAAATGTATGCCTTGTTCTCCACTTGACAGCTGGCTGCGAAAACTCTTGCTTCTGGCTTGTTGAGGCAGACCAGGATAGGATCGAACACTTCTAAAACCTAGCAAGAACAACCGCCCATTTCAGCCCCCTCCCCCTGATTTGCTAGTGACTGAGTCCCCCACGTGTTGACCCAGAATTTGAGAACCCTGGCTTAGAAAACTGCTTCAAATATTAGTGTTTGAAACAATTCTGATTTCACTTTTAAAAGGAGACTTTTTAAACAGAAAATATTTTTTTTTAAAAAATGGATATTTTCTTGCAGTGAGCATGGAGATGTTTATGTATATTATATTTATATATTTTTATGTAGATGTGTCCATCTATCTCTATCATATAGCAATAGCTATAATCTCAGCAGACTTACAAAAAAATCAAAAGCCTTAAGTCTACTAACATACTCTTAAGGAAACACATTCTTGGTGGATATATGGGGCTAATACAAGCTCTTTTAGAAAGTATTCGGATTTCTTAGCGATGGCCGGATGCAATCACAAAGCAACCTAAGGAAGAAAATGAACGGATTTCCCACTGACTCATATTTGGATATGATCCAATTACCGTTTGAATAAGCAGATTGCTTCATTAAGAAGCACTGACTCCAAGCAAACAACCAAGAAAAAGATTGAAGGGCCGTTTGTAATTGTAATAGGAGTGATGCAATGTCAAGTCCACTCTGTTAAAAATCTAGCAAATAATACCAAACAATAAAACTGTTTATCTTGTATAAATAACTAGCAGCATAGATGTTTCCACACTCACTATTCACTGTGATTCTAGGAAGAATTTCTGAGTTTGTCATTCACAAAAATATTACTACTGAAAAAAGGATACAAGTAGAAAACAACCCATTTTTTTAGAAGTTGAAATTCCTTATGCAAAGCTAGTTATTAAATCAAGTTGCAGAACTAAAAAATATCTCTGTTCTCAAAACAATATATAAATAGCACAATGTGACACAAGGTAGCTGCTATGCTCAAAATCCCTAAAATTGATTTAATTAGAAAAAACTGACACACGGTGCTGTATCTCATAAAATAGTGATCAGTTGTGAAGACAATGCCCATTGACCATCAATATATTGATTGACCATCAATATTAAGAAAAATGGTTGCAATTTTACAAATTTTACAAAGAATGCAATAATTTAGCTCCTTTTTCCTAGTTTTTCAAATTAAAATATTTTAAAATTATTTAAAATGTAATTTATCTTTAAATTGGCATCTGCAGCATGAAGTGAAATCATGTAATAAAATGATGACTGCTGCCTAAAAATTGCAGAACAGCTGATATGAGGCATAAGCTATAGTCAGACCAGTTGCAAGGCTCAGTAAGGAAGTACCATCAGATATGCTAGTATGCTAGAAGAAGCCAACAGAGCCCTCACAACAATTCCTTTTACCACCATAACTCAAACCAATGAATTGGCATAAACTATACGCATGGTTATCTTGGAGATGTTTGACTATAGAATCAAGAACAGTAGTATATCGCCCCTGGAAATTAATGTTTCAGGTTAAGATCAAGGCAACTTGAAGTTAATCAGCTAATGGAATTATGGAAGGGTGTTAAGATTAAGACTCAGCTACTGGAAAAGTAAAAGGCCTTGATTCCATCTTTAGATTGCTAAATAAAGACCCACAGTACTAGCTATCAGGTAAGGGAATAGAATAGAATAGAATAGAATAGAATAGAATAGAATAGAATAGGAATAGAACAAAGCTGGAAGGGACCTTGGAGGTCTTCTAGTCCAGTCCCCTGCTGAAGCAGGAGAACTAGACAGGTGAATGTCTAGTTTCTTCTTAAAAATCTCCAGTGATGGAGCACCCACAATTTCTGGGGGTAAGCTGTTCCACTGGTTGTCCTCACAGTGCTGCACACTGTCAAGTGATTGTCCACTAGGACTCCAAGGTCCCTCTCACAGTTGCTGTTTTTAAGCCAGGTCCTGCCCAATCTGTATTTGTACCTTTGGTTTTTCCTGCCTAGATGTAAGACTTTCCTTTTCTCCACACTGAAACTCATTTTGTTGGATAGGGCCCATTGTTCAAGTTTGTCAAGGTCTTTTTGGATCCTGAGTTTGTCTTCTGGGGTGTTAGCTACTCCTGTCAGTTTGATCAGAGGCCAAAGAACCTGTTGCCCTGTTCTCCAAAGAACCAATCCCAACTGTAGTGCACCAACACAGGAGCAGCAAAGCCACTAACAGCAGAAACTAAACAGTACTGGAAAAAATATACGGGAGAAACAGAAGACACATAACACCAAGGCAAATTGGCTGCAGGACCTAGAGCAGACCACAGCTATCTCCCAGAACAGAAATCAGTCACCAGTAGCAGACATCCAGCAATGGGTCAAGAACATGATTCCAGAAGGGATTTTAATTTACTGGGATACGAAAAGATATAGACTGGATACGCCACTTAAAACAATGTAATTCTTCAACAACCATAGAGCATTTTTGGAAAGAGGTGACTCTGAATCCAGTACAAAGACAGAAATAAAGAAACAGGAAGAAATGGCAGTAGAAGGAGCAGTCAAAGCAAGAGAGGAGAAAGAAATTAAAAACACATATACAGAAGAAGGAGCAAGACCAAAAGATCAGAGACAGATAACATCGACTAGAAGATTAAGATCTAGATATAATTGAAAGAGATGGAGGAGAGTGGGATTTTGTCAATGAATATAAATGGACTAAATTCTCCTTCAAAAAGGAGAAAAATCTTTACACAATTACAAAAATTAAAAATTGATATAATTTGTCTTCAAGAAATACACATTAAGAGACAACATTATAAGTTGTTAGAACAACCGAAAATTGGTAAACTTCACTTTGCACTTCAAAAGAAAAGAGGAATAGCTCTATACATTAAAGAAACAATGAACCCCAAACAAATCTATGGTGGAAATAATGATGGATCAAAAACAGATACTGATGGTAGCAATGTATCCACCAAATGATAAAAAAGAACAATTTTACCAAAAACTATATAAAAAAATATTAAACTATAAAAATCTTTGTATAATGGGAGACTTTAATGCAATAACAGATGGAACTTTGGACTACAAAAGCGCCAAACAATGAAGAAAAGGAAGAAATATATTACCTAAAATGTTTTTAAAAATGACAGAAGAACTCTGTATCCAAGATATATGGAGAGAAAAAAATCCAAAGGAATTAAAATATACATTTTACTCAAATAGACATAAATCATGGTCTAGAATTGATATGGACATCTTTGGAACTTAATACAAGAAATTGAGATAGAAACTAATGTTTGGGCAGGTCATAACCCAATAAAGATGACTTGGAGAGGAACTTAGAAAAAATTAAGATGGTCCTTGAACAAATCTATACTGAAAGAAAAAGAATTTATATAACTAGCAACAAAGGAAATGGATTTTTTATTCAAAATAAGCAAGAAAGAAGAAACATTGCTTCAAAATGTATGGGATATGGCTAAAGCATATTTCAGAGGGTTGGCTATAACGTATATCACTAAAAAGAATAAAGAAAAGAAACAATAACAGTTAAAGTTGAAGGAAGAATTCAGAAAGTTAGAATCAGAATTACAAATAGATCCACAAAAGAAAATACTTAAGAAACAAATGGAAATAATAAAACATAAAATAAATTTAGCCATGATGGAAATAATGGCTCAACAGATTAAAAGAGCCAAACAGAACCTCTTTGAAAATGGTAACAAGCTGGGGAGATGGTTAGCATATAGACTGAAAAAAGAAAAAGAAAAAAAAATGATAAACAAGCTGCAAGATCCAAAAGGTGAATTACAGTTTCAAAATGATACAATTTAAAAAAAATATTAAAGATTATTATGAGATACTTTATAAGGCAGAGGAAATTCCAAAATAAAAAATACAGCAGTACTCAAAAAAGGCAGACTTACCAAAAATTTCAGAGAATATTCAAAACATATTAAATGGAAAAATATCAATGATGTAGATTATAGAGGCTATAAAAAGGCAAAAAAAGATAAGACTCCTGGTCCAGATGGATTACCTGCAGAGATTTATAAATCACTACAAGATGTATTAAGTCCGATCCTAAAAGAAGGATCCGTCCTAGGGCCAGCACAGAAGCCAGCAGCACAAGGCACTGAGAGCAAGAAGCAAACTCACCATGGCGAAGGTTGATGTGGCGCACCCCGAAATATGGAGTTCCTACATCTCTCACGTCGAAAATTACCTACGTGCTAACCAAGTTGGCGAAGATGGACTGAAGGCCGCGACACTACTTTGCATGTGCGGTTCCGCCACCTTCGACATTGCTGAGAACCTGGTCGCCCCCATGCCGCTCGAGTCGGCCACCTACGTGGATCTGAAGAAAAAGCTCCGAGACCACTTCGAGCCCAAATTATCTGTCATAGCATGGAGGCACATATTTGAGCAGCGGGAGCAACAGCCCAGTGAACTTGGAGGAAAGACTGAGGGACCATTTAGTCTATGGACTAAGGAATCAAGAGCTCCAGCAAAAGCTCTTCTCAAAAGAGACTCTCTCAATACAGGAGGCCTTGAAGGTCATGGCTGACAAAGCCGCTGGAGGGGCCATTAAAGCGCTACAGCCCTCCAAAAGCACGCCCAGTGCCAAAACCGTCCACCACGAGGATGCCGAGCATATGGAAGACACTGATTCCGACTACGAAGTTGACCTGCTATGGAAGCAACCGGAGAAGGGACCGCAGCCAGCTGAGGAGGCAGTTCTTTTCCTTAGATGCATGTGCTGCAGAGGCTGCCATCGCCGCTAAGAATGCTGATTCCGAACAGCATCATGCCGGACATGTGGCAAACTAGGCCACATTGCCGCCATCTGCCAAGGTCGCCAGAGGGACGGTCCACCAGAAGACACATTCAGGAGAGGTATTGGGGCCGCGGGGCAACACTGAGTAGGGTTCTGCTCCAGCCAGAGGAGCATGTTCTGCACTGGTGCCCATTGCCCCCTAAAGCAGAAGCTTAGACTCAAGGTCAAGCTTCAGGGAGTTCAATGCAACATGGAACTGGACACAGGCTCAGCATGTCCATCATTTCCCAAGCAACAATCAGGCATATTTGCAATTGCAGCAACAGACAGGCCAAACTCCAGCTGTCTAATTTACTGCTCAGACTTCCAAAACTCCCGGGTGGCAGTCAAAGGTGAAGCCACTCTTCTGGTGCAATTCAAGGGTTTTGAGGGTCCACCAGATGTTGTAGTGGTGGAAGGCCAATGCACAAGCCTCATAGGCCTCGATTGGTTTGATGCATTGGGCATTCAAGTGACCGGCATTCATAGGACACAAGCAGCAGACCTGTCTTCAGTCTGCCAAGAGTTCGCTGATGTCTTCAGCTCAAATCTAGGGGAGTACAAGGGTCCTCCGATTGCCCTCAAGCTTGATCCTATGGTAACCCCAATACGGATCAAGCCTCGTAGAGTGCCTTTTGCCCTAAAACCCAAAATCGATGCAGAGCTGGACAAGCTGGTGAGACAAGGTGTATTGTAGCCCGTAGACAGTGGGGTGTGGGAGACCCCCATAGTAAAGCCACTTAAGGCCAACAGAGAGGTGCGCATATGCACTGATTATAAGTGCAGCATCAACAGGGCACTTATCATGCATATCTGGTGCCAGTAGTCAGCCATATTTTGGTGTCACTGCAAGGAGGCCATGTGTTCGCCAAATTAGATTTGGTGCAAGCCTACTAGCAACTGCCCGTGAACGAGGCCACGGCGGTAGCCCAGACTATTGTCACCCATAGGGGTGGGCCTTCAAGGTTAAGCACCTACAGTTCGGGGTGAGTGTAGCCCCAGGGCTTTTCCAGGGAGTGATGGACCGCACGCTCAAGGGTATTCCAGGGGTATACCCCTATTTCGATGATGTCCTCATAGTTGGGGAATCAGTAGAGATTCTGGCTGAATGGCTTAAAGCCGTCCTTCAGTGGTTCCGTGACACGGGACTTAAATTAAAAAAGGAAAAGTGTAAGATTGGGGTAGAGTCAACCGAGTTCCTTGGTCTCCACATCGATGCCGAAGGCATTTATCTGGCGGACTCCAAGCTAAAAGCAATCCAGCAGGCCCCAAGTCCGAAGTCCAAGGGAGAGCTTCAGGCTTTTCTTGGCCTTTTGAATTTTTACCATGCCTTCCTCCCACACAAGGCCGCAGTGGCAGAGCCATTACACCAGCTCTTGGATAAAAAGGCTCAGTGGCAGTGGACCAGCATCCATGAGAGAAGTTTCAAGGCAGTCAAATCACTGCTGTCTTCAAACTCAGTCCTCACTCATTTTAATGAGAAGCTGCCTGTTTGCATTGTGTGTGATGCATCCACGTATGGGGTTGGGGCTGTGTTGAGCCACTTAATAGCTGATAGGAGGCAGACTCCCATCGCTTATTACTCTAGGACCCTGTCATCCGCAGAGCGCAACTATGTGCAAATTGACAAGAAGGCCCATTGTGGCCGGAGTGAAAAAGTATGGACGGTCTTCATGGACCACAAGTTCACGGTCTTCATGGACCACAAGCCACTTCTAGGGTTGTTCACCACAAACAAACAGACACTTCAGATTCTATCTCCTCGAATGCTGAGGTGGTCTAACTTCCTTCCAGCCTACATCTACAGGCTCATTCACAAACCGGGCAGGGAAATGGGCCATGCAGATGGCCTTAGCAGGTTGCCCCTGCCACACATACAACTAGATCCCACTCTGGCTGCACGCATCCTGGCTATCCAGGATTTGCTGGAGTCTCCCCTTTATGCTGGGGACATGGCCGCTGAGACAGCCGCTGACAAAACGCTTAGCTGCATGTTGAATTGGGTGCACACAGTATGGCTGGACAAATGTCCAGGGCCAGAATTTCAGAGTTTATGAGGAAAGATGAGCTGTCAGCTCATAAAGGGTGCATCCTTTGGGGGAGTTGGGTCATAGTCCCGAGCTCTTTAAGGCCCAGGGTTTTAGAGTCTCTGCACGAGGGAGATCCAGGAATAGTCCGGATGAAGGTACTCGTGAGGAGCTACCTTTGGTGGCCAGGGCTAGATAAAGCTATTGAGGCCCAAGTACACGGCTGCTACACTTGCCAGCAATCCAGGCCCGAGATGCCACAAGCCCCAGTCCACTGATGGGAGGACACACATACACACACACTGTGGTCCACATTGATTTCACCGGCCCCTTTCAGGGACAGCTGTTCCTAATTGTGGTAGACAGTCACTCCATATGGTTAGAGGTCACACCAGTTCCAACTATGACTACTGCCAGGACCATCCAGGAACTGTGCAGGATCTTTGCAATGCACGGGTTACCAGACGTGTTGGTCTTAGACAATGGGGCCCAATTCACTGCTGCAGAATTCCAGTCCTTCCTCAGGGCCAATCTAATAAGGCACACCACTTTGGCTCCCTTTCACCCGGCCTCGAACAGCCAAGCGGAACACATGATCCACACAACCAAGAAATCTCTGAAACAGATCGTCACAGGGTATTGGCACCACAAACTGGCAGACTTTTTACTCTGCCAACACACAACTTTCTGCACTGCCATGGGCAGAAGCCCAGCCAAACTCAGATGGGTCCGACACTTGATCACCAAGCTGGACAGGTTACACCCCGACCGAGTTGCACAGCCAAAGTCATCACAAAATTTGCAAGTTGGTGACCGGGTTTGGGCCCGGAATTACAGGCAAGGGGCTTTGTGGGTGGGAGCCGTGGTTGCTAAGGTATCAGGGCCACTCTCTTATGAGGTGGTCCTGGAAGATGGGCAAGTCATTTGCTGGGACATTGACTAGCTGCATTGGAGGCTAGCAAACCAGTCACTGGCTCAGGACTCTCATGAGAGCTGCCCGCAGGGGCAGCACGACAGCAGTCCAACAGAGGAGCTTACACGCTCCAACAGGACTCCACTGAGGAGATGGGGGAATGGCCGTAGATGAGTTCTCCCCGGACACATAGTCTGCATCCACTGAGCAGAACCGGCAAACAGCGCCGAGTGCCAGCCCGGCAGACTTTGCTTCATAAATGGACTTTGGCTTGGGCCTACTGGAACAAGCCAGCCAAAGGGACTCGAGTCAGCCCAAATCCACCAGGCCAGAGTCCTGGTCTACCCAGCCTGGCAGGCGAGCAGGTAGACCGGGAGGCTTCAGCAACCCCTAGATCAGACATGTCAAACACAAGGCCCGGGGGCCGGATCCGGCCCGCGAAGTGGTTTCATGCGGCCCCCGAAGCCACCCTGGAAACAGTGAGGGAACGGCCCCCACTGCCTTGGCCCTGGCCCAGAGATCCTCCTTCTGCCAGAGACCCTCAGATCTGTCCTACTCCAGTCCAGGCCCCCATAGGCACCCTTGATGCGAACGATGTAGAGCTGGCCACGCCCACCCAGTAGGCCATATGCACTCTAGCCACGCCCACCCAGTAGGCCATGCCCACCCAGGCCACACCCACCCGGCCCCTTGAGGGCAACCACAATGCTCATGAGGCCCTCAGTGAAATTGAGTTTGACACCCCTGCCCTAGATGTTCGGGTCAGTCCTTAGAAGGCCGCCTAAGTACTTGTAGGACTATGTCAAGAATTTGAGTTTGAGCTATCTAGGGGGAAAGGGTGTAATGTATTGGCCTCAACTGTTGATATTGCTTGCTTAATGTGACTCTAATTGCTGTATTTAAGTGGATTGCTTTAACGGTTTCTGTTACTGCAACCCAGACTGTCTGTCTCCAAGCTGATAATTATGTTTGGGGCGGGAAACTGTTACTTTAAACCTATTGGTTGCTGCCTAGAGGGGGAACCGTATATATAGCTATTCAGCAGCTTCTAAGGATGCTTCTGTTGTGAGTTAATAAACATGCTTGCTGTTTCAACACTCTGCCTCATCAATGCCTAACCGAACTAAGAACATAACACATGCCATCAATATGTACTGTGTTTCCCCGAAAGTAAGGCCCATGTCTAGCTTGATTTTGGGGGGTGGGCCTAATATAAGCCCTAACCTAAAAATAAGCCATAGTTTTGTGGCAAGGCACACACTTAAAAATCAAGCTAGGGTGGGGATAAGGGCGTGGGTCTGCCCCACGTGCCCCGCACCCACTTACCTGGCAGCCAGGCCTCTCCTCACCAATCCACTTCTTCTGCAGCTAGGTATGCATTTCTCAGTCACATGCCTTTCCGGAAGGCCTGTGCAGCCAAGAACTGAGCTATAGATTTAATCCATACTAAATACTCAGCTACATAGCCTTCCAGAAAGGCCTGACTGCAAAATGCAGGCCACAATGCAGCTACCGAATGAAGCTGCTCCTTCGGCCCCAGAAGTGGACCTGTCGGTGTCGGAGGTAAGACATCCTCCGAAAATAAGACCCAGTGCTTCTTTTGGAGGCAAAAATAAAAAATAAAAAATAAGACACGGTTTTATTTTCGGGAAAACACGGGTATGCCCTGGCAATCACTACCAGTATAGTGAGTTAGTCAAAGAAGGACATGGAAGCTGTTGATGTGAAGAACCAGAAGCTCCTCACAATGTACAGCGAATTCCAAAGGGCTGGTACGGTCTAATGAGTATCAAAGCCATTGTCCTGGATGAAATCCACAACATCCAGGAGTATAACAGTAAGACAGCATATAAAGATGACCTGCTGAAAGAATGTCTGAAACAGCAACAGACATGGGAGAAAGATCAAGCAGAGGAAATACCATTGCAAGATAAGTCCCTAAATAGCATACACCATCAACAAATAGCTGATATGGCAGACAGACCCAAAATTGAGGAACAGATACCACATGTAGAAATGAGAAGGATTTTTAATGTAATGATTTATATACTTCCATTCAAATTTGTAATGATGTGCAACTGTCTTGTATTTTTTTTAAATGTGATTTGGGAAAAAGAAGTTTGAGTGCAGTTTGATTTTGCAGTATCTTATATATTCTGGGGATTTCTTAAATACCATTTAATGCTATCAAAATATGCCTTGAAGCATGTGTCATACCGGCTGAGGGTGATGGGAACTAGCATATACAGAAAATGCCAAGTTTGGGCAAAGCTGCCTCATGTCTTGATTGGGAGTATCATTATTTCTTAGGCATTGTTTCATAACAAAGTTCAGAAGTGCCTTTTTTGAAGGAAAAGTTTCTGTTATACTAAGGAAACTCAGATGTTTTTGCAAATAAAGAATAGGATTTGTATTAATAGAAATGGTTTGAAATGTATATTTAATCGTCACTTTTTTATTTCAGATTTTGAGTTTCATTATTAATAGGCTAATTAATGAAGCAGCTTCACTTATCCTTTTTCCACTTTTTGGGGGTACTGAGCCTTAAGCATTATTACCCAAGGAAATCTGTATATCCAAAACATATTTGGGATCTTCAGGTTAGTTAATATAAAAATAAAATTGCTGTGAAATATTTTTAAATTATAAGTAATAATTGCTTTAACTTTACAACAGCCTTCTTAAATAACATTTTTGAAGAATATTTAGCCATCAAACAAAACATATTAACACCCTGTAATTCCAAACTGACAACCTATCTATTTATTTAAATTTGTTAGGACCCCTCCAGAAATTTCTTTAAGATTATGTTTAGATTAGCTGCTATTAATCTATCCTGATTCAATATTGCTCACTTTCTTATATACAGCATAACCAAGAATATGCTAACAATTTAACAACTGTCCCACATACTTGATAGGAGTGAAGCAATTTCAGCCCTAGATGCTAGTGTGTGAAAATCTATTTCCTTGAGTTTAACAGATTCATACAGTGCCATCTACTGGATATAACAGGTTATAAAGATTTTATTTAGTTTCCTAACAACTATAAAACTTGTTCTTTTAGACAAACTTCCAGATCTTCATTTCTACCATCATTTTTAGAGAGAGAAAGAAGCCAATCATTTCGAACTTCCTTCTGGATGCCAATAAAAATTCAGATTAGTGTCAGTTAAGATCTGGGCAACAATTGGCAGGAAACTAAATGGAGGACCCCAAGTGCTGCTGAATTATTAACTGAAGTGTCATCAGAGGTTAATCACATTTCATTATTGGGTTCCATTTGAACTAGTGACCTAAAGGAGAAAAATTAAATTCCCTCCATTTACTGATTGCTCTGTTCATTCAAGCAACTTTTGCTCTCCATATTTAAGTTTCAGAATGTAAGAGCTTAAAGAAACAGGAAGAGAAATATTTAAAGTCTTCCTATTAATCAATGCCATGGATTTATTTATTTCAGTTGTAGAAATGTTATGCAAGTATCAGTTGAGCTATGTTTTGTGTCATATTAACAACAAAAATAGTAACAACAAAAGCATTTAAGTTTGTGTTTATCAAAATAATTGACAGGGTCCAAAATTGCAGTGTTAGTCCCCCAATATTCTGTTCTATTTTGATATATTCTTAAATGAACAGTGCAAAGAAATAGAAGAAAACAATAGAATAGGGAGAACCAGAGATCTCTTCAAGAAAATTGGAGAGATGAAGGGAACATTTCATGCAAAAATAGGCATGTTAAAGATCAAAATAGGCATGATAAAGGACCAAAATGGCAGGGACCTAACAGAGGCAGAAGAGATTAAGAAGAGGTGGAAAAATTACACAGAAGAATTATACAAGAATGAGCTTAACATCCCTGATAATCACAGTGAGGTGATCACTGACCTCGAGCCAGACATCCTAGAATGTGAAGTGAAGTGGGCCTTAGAAAAGCTGAGCAACAACAAAGTTAGTGGAGGTAACAGTATTCCAGCTGAGCTATTCAAAATCTTAAAAGACGATGCAGTAAAAATGCTACACTCAATTTGCCAGCAAATTTGGAAAACTCAACAATGGCCATAGGATTGGAAAAGATCAGTTTACATTCCAATTCCAAAGAAAGGCAGTGCCAAAGAATGTTCAAACTATCGCACCATTGCACTCATTTCTCATGCTAGTAAAGTTATGCTTAAAATCCTACAAGCTAGACTCCAGCAGTATGTGGATCGAGAACTGGTAGTACAGGCAGGATTTCGAAGAGGCAGAGGAACTAGAGATCAAATTGCCAACATACGCTGGATCATGGAGAAAGCTAGAGAGTTCCAGAAAAACATCTACTTCTGCTTCATTGACTATGCTAAAGCCTTTGATTGTGTGGATCATAACAAACTGTGGCAAGTTCTTAAAAAGATGGGCGTACCAGACCATCTTATTTGTCTCTTGAGAAACCTATATGTGGGCCAAGAAGCAACAGTGAGAACTGGACACGGAACCACTGATTGGTTCAAAATTGGGAAAGGAGTCTGGCAAGGCTGTATACTGTCGCTCTCCCTATTTAACTTATATGCAGAGCACATCATGAGAAAGGCAGGGCTAGATGAATCAAAAGTTGGAATTAAGATTGCTGGAAGAAATATCAACAACCTAAGATATGCGGATGATAACATTCTAATGGCAGAAAGTGAAGAACTAAAGAGCCTCTTGTTGCGGGTGAAGGAGAATGCAAAACTTGGGTTGAAACTTAACATTAAGAAAACCAAGATCATGGCATCCAGCCCTCTCAATTCCTGGCAAATAGATGGGGAAGAAATGGAGGTAGTGACTGATTTTATTTTCCTGGGCTCCAAGATCACTGCAGATGGGAACTGTAGCCAAGAAATTAAAAGACACTTGCTCCTGGGGAGGAAAGCCATGGCAAATCTAGACAGCACACTAAAAAGCAGAGACATCACCCTGTCAACAAAAGTACGTATAGTCAAGGCTATGGTCTTCCCAGTTGCAATGTATGGCAGTGAAAGTTGGACCATAAAAAAGGCTGAGCGCCAAAGAATTGAGGCCTTTGAACTGTGGTGCTGGAGAAGACTCCTGAGAGTCCCCTGGACTGCAAGGCGATCAAACCGGTCAGTCCTAGAGGAGATCAACCCTGACTGCTCTTTAGAAGGCCAGATCCTGAAGCTAAAACTCAAATACTTTGGCCACATAATGAGAAGGAAGGAGTCACTGGAGAAGAGCCTAATGATGGGGAAGATTGAGGGCAAGAGAAGAAGAGGACGACAGAGAATGAGGTGGCTGGATGGAGTCACTGAAGCAGTAGGCGTGAGTTTAAATGAACTCCAGAAGATGATAGAGGACAGGAAGGCCTGAAGGAACATTGTCCATAGGGTCGCAATGGGTCAGACACGACTTCGCAGCTAACAACAAATTTTGATATATTAGAAGTTCCCCTTTAAGAATCTGCTAAGATGAAGGTCAAATGAAAATAATTTATATTTAATTTTTCAAATAAATCTTCAATCCTTAATAAGGAACATAAATTTGCAATCTATAGCAAAACTAGTGATCTTGAAATATCCTCCAATTACCATAAAACTGATACTGTTAGAAAGGAACAATTGCGGAGATACTGATGACCTTTCCAACTATTCTCATCAAGTTTAAACAACCCAATGGCTCTGACAAGTGAATAATAAACAATTCATTTAATGAGGCTGACTGTACTTTGGGCAGGAAGTTGCAAGTCCTTTCTTTTTATTTTTTGCATGCGACCGGGACTAAACTGAGCCAAATCTTCCCAACTGGACATACTAGAGTGCATCAGAAATTCAGCCCAACTGGCAGAAATCTATGATATATTTTACTGGTGAATCCTTGAAATATTAAAATTGCTGTCTAACTCTGTAAATCTATTAGTCATACAAGTTTACTGCAATCTATTTGGTGAGAAATAAACTCAAAGATGAACTTCTTATCCAAGTGCAATCACAAAAGTATGCAGCTTAACAACTTTCCCAGTCAACATGTAGAATTAAAACAAAGTTGTAATGCATTATTGTAACAGTAGGTAGCATCCTTGGCTGATGCCCAGAATTAAATAGACTACACAAACATAATGAAGTTGAATGAAAAGTAATACATACAATTTTATAAGAAACTAACAGATAGCAATTCTGACACACTAGAAACTCTGCTTATTCTTTAGCATGTCATTTCACTTCATTGGTGGGAAGTTGTGAGAAATGATTGTGTTGCTATTATTTGTGAAATGGAAGCCTAGAATGAGTATGCATCAGTGCACTTTACACAATGTACCATCATTTGTTTTTTTTATTTCCAAAGAAGTCCCTCAGGGTGAAATTCATTGCCAAATGCTGATGGCTGATAGTTCTGACTGTTGCCATATCCGTACTGTGCATCACTGGGCCAAGAAATGTAAAGATGGTTAACTGGGAAGTGCTGATTTGTGTGATCAAGCATGAAGTGATGATGAATCTATAACAGCAACCAACATGTTTCACATCACAAAGATTGAACCAAAGACAAGCAGCAGATCACTTAAAAGGAAATTTCTTTTAAGCTTGGCATTTGCAGACACATACAGGGCACATTATTGTTCTTCAATATTGGAAATCTTGTGCAAGATGAGTTTCTTGCATGCTGACCACATAGAAATCAAAAATTCAAGAGTTCAATTTTGCCAACAATTGTTATCACATTATCAGAATGAAGGTGAGTAATGTATTAACAGCATTATGATGAAGACAATATTTGGCCTCATCATAATGAGCAAAGCATCAATCCATGGAATATCATAGTTTCATTTATGAAAAAAAAAACCAAGACCCAGGCTTCATCACAAAAGCTCATGGTTGTAGGGCTTTTTAATATGCAGATGGCACTGTGGATTTCTTTTGACTCTGGCTTCATTAATGGTAGCAACTCAACACTCTGAACTTTGAAACATTTGGAAGAAAGGAAATTTTGCTGCAACGTGACAATGCTAGGTATCATAATTCACAATTACCTATGAGGCCATTGTGATGTTGGATCTCATCTGACCACATACACTAGACATCCAGATATGGCACCATACAACTTCTACCTTTCCCCAAATTGAAGGAATGTTTTTATGGACATCTGTTTGACTCAAATAAAAAGGTGGAAAGGATTGTCAAGATCTGGTTGAAGAGATTATCTGTGGACTTCTTTATTAATGACTTTCAGAAATGTCTGCATCATTACCACTAATGTTTGGCTGCATCATTACCACTAATTTTGATGTTTACACAAAGTACATGCAGGTATCAAAAGTGTTATATCAATAATTATTTTCTTGTTTCACATTTTAAAACATCTCCACTTATATATTTTTAAATAAGAAATTGGGCTTGCTACCGATTACTCATTTTTAAGAGCATGCCTCAACATGCCACTCTTTCCCTAGCGTGGCACTTCATCTAAGAGATAAGGAATACTCTTTATTTAAATGGAAGTCATGGTGATTTTTGATTATTTAAATAGAGCAAGATTGTTCGTTTTGATATATGAGAAAACTTCCCAGAAGGTACCTAGATATATTGAAATTATAAGATTGTAAATTACAGGTAGTCCTTGACTTACAAGTTTGTCTAGTGACCGTTCAAAGTTACAACGGCACTAAAGAAAATGATTTATGACCGTTTTTCACATTTACCACCTTTGTAGCCCCCCCGATCATGTGATCAAAATATAGAGGCTTGGCAACTGATTCATATTTATGATGGGTGCAATGTCCCAGGTTCATGTGATCATCTTTTGCAATCTTCTGATAAGCAAAGTCAGTGGGAAAGCCAGATTCACTTAACAACTGTGGCAAGAATGGTAGTAAAATGGGGCAAAATTCACCTAACTGTCTCGCTTAGCAACAAAAATTTTGCGCCCAATTGTGAACATAAGTTGAGGACTACCTTATTAAGTTTAAAGATATTTATTACTAGGGCTTTTTAAAATTTGCATCCCTTGTTTTTATATTATCTATTGTTGTGTGCTGCCCAGAGTTAACTCAGTGAGATGGGCAGCTATATAAATTGGACTAATAAAATGTCATAATGTAGAAAATATCCCCATGTAGCCAAAAACAGTTGAACTATGTCAATCAAACTACATTCAACAGCTTTAAGTCCTCCCTGCTCCATATTTGGAGGGATTTTAGAAGAATTTTATAAAACATTCTTTAGTTCTATTTATACAGCTAACTGTAAGTGTAAAACATATTTCAGAAACTATTGTTTATACAGAAACAGAGCCATTCCATAATGTAATAAAACTCAATTACATTTCAGATTATATTCAATTTTTCAAAATTAATAGTAATATTAATACTAAGAAACTGAAATTCTCCTTTAAAATCTGAATATTTTATAGTCCAATATTAAGCTTATTTGTAATTCCAGCTAAGTTGACTAGACCTCACTCCCACCTGTACATTTGTACAGAACTGTAATGTTACAAAATAGTCCTATGCAACTCTCCTCAAAAATACACTACACTGAATTCTCCAAGGACTTCCCTTCAGGAAAGAATGCATGTATTATACTTAGTCTTATTCTTTTGAAAGGAAAAACAAAGATCCAGATGTATCCATTATTGTCATACTAGGCCAGAACAAAACAGAACTTGCAGACATATACTTATTTGGCCATACTATATATATTACACAAAACTTTTCCCCTGAAAACCAGTGGCATTCCAAAGCTATTATTCACACTTCAATGCCCTAAATGTTAACTTTGGCTTTATATTAGATATTAAATTAAATATTAACAGATTTGAAAAGATATTTAAGAATGAGAAATGAGAACAAAATAAGTACATTTCTCTAGATACATTTGAAATTGTTGTAGTAGGTTCAAAACTGAAGTACTTAGTTCTGTTGAGAATAATTCAACAATCAGCTGGAGCTAAGTTTCACTGAAATGAATGAGCAAGAATCTTGTGACACATTAAAGATTTACTACGGAACAAACATATAAAGATTGACAGCAATCCATGAAATATTACTTTATAAAAGGATTCTTGTTGTTAAGACTCAGCTCTTATTTTGCTACACCTGACTTAACACATCTGCTTTTCTGGAAAGCTAAGGCAATTATATTTTAAAGCATTTGATGGAAATTTGGTTGCCATTGGATGGTACCTATGTTTAGCTTAATTATAGTCCAGTTTGTACATAGATAATTGAAACTTTATTAATCTGAACATCTGAAACAAAAAAAAATAAATTTGCCTTTTATGACTGGTGACATAAACCATTAAGTTCTTTCCCCCACCCCCCCCTTTTATTTCTTAATATTTACCAGAGTCTACCAAGTTAATCCTTTTGGTGCTTTAGACTTATTTTTCCCTTTGACGCGTTTTGCCTTTAGCTTTTTTCTCTGCCTGGGATTCATCCATACTGGATATTGTCCATGTTGATCTAGAAGAGTTTTCTGATTTCTTTTGACATCCATGTCCATCTTACTTCCATCTAGGGAAAAAAAACACACATAAAGAAGTAAATTACTATTATCACCTCAAAACAGTAGAGTTAAAATGAATAAAAAAGAAACTGTAGTAGCATAAATTATTCTAATACTGAGAGTGAAGAACTATGAAATGAGGGAGGGACTAAGAGTTCATGTATGCTTGCTGTATGATGGTTTTTAAAAACAGTTTCAAATTTTTTAGTTAAGACAGTCTTTCTCTGAAAAAAAACAGAGATTCAATAAGAGAAACAGCCAAATGAAAACATCATTCTGATTATAATTTACAATGTTTCCCTTTTTTGCTTTCCATTGTCTATCTTCAAAAGAATAGGCACCAATCCCACAGGTCATCCTCATAAACTTCTTCCACATTATTCTCATTATCAGCGCTGTTTTTCCACTCTGAGTTTCCAGTTAGTCTTTTTGCTAGGATATATTCAATGGATAAATAAGATAACACACATAATATGGCCTATTTCTCCACTAACTATGCCAGGGGTGTCAAACTGGTGGCCTGTGGGCCGGACGCATCATCCGGAAGCCGTGCCCATCCCATTGCCGGCAATGGCAAAACCGTCCCGATACATTGTGCAGTCACGTGACGTCGTGAGTTTTACATGTCTGAACTGTGCCATCTGGTTAGTGGAAAAAACATCTGTCAATTTACAACAGTCTCATCTATATGATGGTATTAATTTTTTTAAAGGGAAGATTTACATAGCCAAGGGAAATATGAGAAAAAGCAACACCAAAAGAATGAAAACAAGCAGTATCAGGTGAGGGACATAAAGTACCATGATTCCAATTTTTCAGTCTGTTTGTTACAAATCTTAAAACAATGACTCCCAGTCTAAGCAACTTCTAAATCCATGCATTAACTTCATAATTCTCAGCAACATCTATGCTGGACAGAGAATTCTCAAATTAGAGACACACATCTGCAAGTTGCCTAGACTGGAAAACTTTGCTTTACAGCCATACGTAACAATAAATATGATTCACCGTCTGAATCCCTTTTCTCTAAGATTTTCTCAGCAGAAACCATAGTTGCTACTTTCTTTACTTCATCCATTACAACATCACTGCTGGTTTTCAGGATGCTCTGCAATCTGGCCAGTTCCTTGGGAGCATTTTTCTTTCTCTTCTCTGCTCGCATTTTTCTCTTCCATTTGCTTCTTAGGCTTTTTGCCATTGGTTTGCTTCTATAAATGGAAAAATAATGCATAAGTCCAGTATGACAAAACAGAACAAGCTATGAGCTTGAAACATATATTTGTGGCTCCCCAAAAAGCCAACTACAATGGGAGTATCTCCTATTTGTGCATAAAGTCAAAAATATATTTCTTCAGAAACACTCCTGAAAAGCAATTTCCATCTTTGTTTAAAACAGATTTGGCTGCAGTTTGTAAACAAGTTTGCATTGATGGGTCCTTACTTCCAAATAATATTTTCCTGCTTTCCAAAACGACACAGGATCCTAGAAATACAAAACTTGTACAAATATTCCTGGACTTCCCCCTAGCAGAGGCAATGTATAGGAAGTTTTCTAATGAGCGACCAGTGTTAATTTGTTCCTCTAAACTGTGGCAGTTCTGAAGCAGCCTAGTTAAAATAATGTCATTATTTAGGATAAAAATGTTAAATATGAGAGGTTTCCTGGGTGTCCCACATCCAAGGACTCCTGCTATCTTTTCAAGATGAGCCATGGCCACCAAGCTGGTCTTATTCTAATGGGCGAATGTGTCAGATCTAGATAGTCTTTGGGCAGGAAATCCCAGGGCTGTGGGTTAGCCTAAAGAGTTGAACCGACAACCCAGACGAAGAAACAGTAAACCTCTGCCGTGCTGTTGCCAAGATCACCGGTCGGACTTGTTCATAAAATGATCAGAAGTTTAAAACCCGGAGACTTATGACAGGGACCTGGTCTCGAAATGCAGCAGATCCTCTACAAATTACTGCCCCGTGCCCTTCCTCTGGTACCTGAGCACGCGGTGCTATATAACACGCAACTCCCTGCTTCCAACGGACGTGACTGCAACAAGCAGCTTCTTCCGGAATTGAAAGGCTTCGGCTTCTACGTGGGGCCGATGAAAATGGCAGCGCACGGAAGTCGCTTTCGAAGAAGTCGTGTCTCCTCGCGCTGCCCAACAGAGCCCCCTTGCGAGTTCCTCCGGTACTGTTCGAAGGGACCGCTGCGGGGAGGGAATGGTTGATTGGAGGAGTTCTCCCGGGCGGTTACAGCGGCCGTCTTTTCTAGGAAAAGCCAGGCGAGAATCTTTCCCCGGGCAGACCTAACGACAATTTAGGTGCAGTTCCTCTAGCAATATTCCCTTCGTGCTTTAGCAGCGCTGTGAGGGAGGCGGACTCACCTCACCTCGAGAACAAAAAGAACTTCCGATCAGGGGACAGAATGAATGAGTTGGAGAGAAAAGAGGGTCCCAAAAAGTTACACCAACCTCCCGTAAATGTTTGTTTGAAAAACAATGATGACTATGCTCAACGGAACTTATATACGTTATATATGAGTGAATCCAATCTTTTGGAAAGGGAAACCAAGAGATGACTGACATATGTGACATTTCTGGGCAAAGCTCGGAAGTTATACTAGCATCTTGTCTTAGATTCTGAAGTTACACTTGGAAAATATACCTGCATTTATGGTATTTAACAGTTTATAGCTCACTGCTATAAATGAATGTGTAAGTTTTCATAGTATTATAATATTTGTATTTTTTTAAATAGGTTAAAAGGTTTTCCATGGTGCCCAGTCCTTAACAGCTCTCAGAATTAAAGCAAACTTTAAAACAGTGTGCGACACACCTTTAAACAAAACAAGTTAGTTAGAACAATGAAAATGCACTGGATTTTCTAAATACTAAAAAATGCTAAATTGGAAGAAAATCCACAATGTGGAGGAAGATAAAAGTAATCTTAGCAAGTAGAACCAAGGTAGAAACTACCAATGATCTAAGAGTGCAGGGCAAACTACATGGGATAGATAAAGATAGTTTGGTCCTAAACCATGTAAGGCTCTTTACATCATTGCAAGCACCTTGAATGTGGCTCAGAAGACAACTGATAAATTCACAAAATGTTTTTGATGGGACTTTTAGCAGATTCATGTGCTGCTGTTGCTGGATGAGATATAATTTGTGAACATCTTTGAGGGCTGGATCTGGATGATTGAAAATGTCCATAGACACTTTGAATGGTCACTGAACAGGTGTTCATTAAATGACTATTTATACAGCGATATTCCCTACTCTGCTTCTGTTGGGTTCAGTCTTTCCCTCCTCCCCTTTTCGTCTTTCTCTTCACAATATCGTGGTAAACTGAATGTTTTTTTGTTGTTATAGTTGGAGATTAGAATAGGAACCAAGTAGCTTTTTCTATCCACCTCGAGAAATTTGTCACCTTCACAGAATAGCTGCTAAACTATCATTCTTTTCTTTCTGTTTGGAAAACATCTAAAGAATATTTTTGCTATTTACAACATCCTCCACTAGTAATAACTAGTTTTCAGTTTCCTGAGATCATCGGTAAAAAAATTGCCCTGCCTGTCTATGCTCTCCTTTTCTGACTTGGTTCCTTTCATTTCCAATATATGCCTCTTTGGCGGAGGTGGGGGTTGCTCAAATCCTTCCTAACCTTTTGTCAAGCAACATTGGCTTCATTCATTCAAGGTGCTGGAGATGACCTATAAAACCCTAAATGGCATGGGTCCGGATTATCTCAGGGAGCACCTGCTGCCAGCATCCCATCGTCCTGTGCGTTCCCACAGGGAGGGCCTCCTCAGGGTCCCGCCGGTCAGGGAATGCTGGTGGGCGATCCCTAGGGGGAGGGCGTTCTCTGTGGGTGTGCTCGCCCTATGGAATCAATTGCCGGTAGAACTCTGGATCGCCCCCAACCTTTGTTCGTTTCGCCGGGACCTAAAAACCTGGCTTTTTGAGTTAGCTGGCCTGGACTGAGGGGTTTTAAGGTTTTTAAATTCTAATTTTAAATTTGGGGGCTATTGATTTAATTTTATTTTAATTTTTATATTGTATTGTTTTAATTTTGCCCTGTAAACCGCCCTGAGTCCTTCGGGAAAAGGGCGGTATATAAATTGAATTAAATAAATAAATAAATAAATAAAATCTATTGTGTTCTCAACTTAGGTAGTCCTTGACTTACAATCGCAATTGAGGGCTATTAACATGTTTTCCCCAAAATAAGACCCACCCCCAAAATAAGCCCTAGCCTGATTTTTGGGGTTGGGCCTAATATAAGCTCTACCCCCAAAATAAGCTGGGGCAGGTTTGGCCAGCAAAGGTGGCGGCAGCACACGGGGGCCGACAGTGTCTGGCAGCAGCTGCAGCGCACCAGCCCCTTGGCGCAGCACAGGTTAATCCACGTGTGGAGACAGAGGTGGGGAAAAAGTGTTTGGGCACCTATGGGGCACTTGGAAATTGTGTGATTTGCTCCGTTTCCACGCGCCCCCTAGGCACCCAAACACTTCCCCCTGAACTGAGATCTGATGGAGACTGGAAGCTTCAACTGTTTGCAAATGGGGTGCTTTGAAACAGTTATTAGCTCTGTCTGCAAGTGCCCCATTCGCAAGCAGACTATACCCTCCCCCACTTGCCTTAGCTCATGGCTGCAGTGTGGAAGGCCATGTGGCCTCCTGCCGTGAGAGGTCATAGAAGTGGGTTGGCAGCCATGCAGATTCCTGCTGGATAGGATTGTTGGTGCTGCCGCCGCGAGGCAAAGCAGATGTCGGGGGAAAAATACAGACCTACTGCCTCTTTTGAGGCAAAAAAATATATAAGCCCAGGTCAGAGAAACATGGTACAAACCAATAATTAGAGTCACAAAACCAGGTCTTTCTCTTCAAGATAAGAATGCAACTGTTAATTCAGTCAAAGCTGATAAAAGAAACTCATTGTCACTGAAGCAGCATGACTGTCCACATCAATACAACTGTAACCTGAACCTGTAGGTTTTTTGGAAGCTAAGTTAAGTAAACCCAAGGAGGCCACAATAATTTTTTAGGGAAACTAAACTAACAGGTAAATCCTACTATGTCACAATTCTTTGGAAAGCTAAGCTAACATAACCAAATTCTATTTTATTACAATAATTTCCTGAAACTTTAGAGCGTTTTGGATGTACGCGTTATGAACTGGAACTATAATTAAAAGTTGAACTTTGAATACAGATTGTGAATAAACACTCAAAACAAGTTTTGATTTTGGAATTACTTTTGATAACAGCCTGAAATTATAAAAATAAAATGGCACTGACAAAAAATGATCAGTCAGCAGAAATCTCTGAGATCACGCTCTTCAGGATATTACAATTCAAATAGTACACAATACAACTTTCCGCTTAACAGTGACAAAACTATCTCAGCAATAGAAAACAAAGAAAGGGTATCACATAATGAACATTTTATTAAAATTTATTATTACTTTTATAAGTTTTTAATCACCTGCCAGAATAGCAGATGAAATCTAACTAACTTTGCTATTACTTCATAGCTGAAGGACCATCTAATAAATATTATTCTGCATAAAAATATTTCAGTCTTAGAATCATTAGTAAAAGGTCCTAAGAATGGACTCAAATAAGTTTCAAACTCTTTTCACATTCTAAAAGGGTTTCATAGAAAAGGGCTTTTCAACCTTTTCACCCATTATACCACTTTAAGGATAAAGGAATATCCGAGTACCACTAGTCGCCCAGCAAGGTGTCAAAAACTTGACAAAAAAAAAAGAAAAAAAAAGTGATTAAGTATAAGTAGTCCTTGACTTACAACAATTCGCTTAGTGACTATTCGAAGTTACAACGGCACTGAAAAAAGTGACTTGTGACCATTTTTCACACTTATGACTGTTGCAGCATCCCCAGGCTCATGTGATTTACATTCGGATGCTTGGCAACTGATTCATACTTATGACATTCTGTGTCCCAGGGTCATGTGATCACCTTTTGCAACTTTTTGACAAGCGAACTCAATGGCTAGGGGTGTTTGTGTGTGTGTGGCCAGCTCATCACTCAGGTTGCAGGGTGCCTGTGGGGGGGGAAATCCATGGGTCTCTGGTAGGGGGGGGGAGATGGGGTGGGCATGTTCCTTCCCTCCCTCTCTCCCATTGTCCCTTCCTTCCTTCCTCTTACCTTTCCTTTTTCTTTCCTTCTTTCATCACCTTTCTCCCTCTTTTCCCTACTTGCTTCTTCCTTGCTTTCTCTCACATTTCTGTCTTCCCTTCCCTTTTCATCCATTTATTTCTTTTCCTTCCCTTCCCCATCCACATACTTTTCCTTTCCCTCCCTCCCCATTTGGTCAGCCGGTAAAATTGTCTGACAGATTCTTCCAGGGGAGTTTTAAAAGGAAAAAAGGAGACAAGGCAGCTTTCTCAACCGGAAGGACAAGGTGGTTTCTCCGGGGACGTCAGGATGCCACCTTACTACCTGACAGAGACTCGAGGCTGCTCCTCTTTTTGATCCTGGCTGGGAAAAGAGGCATGTGTGTGTGAGGAAAAAAGATAGGACTCAGGCACAGGATACATCTCCCCACTCCAGAGAGCCCCGCTTTCCCCAGCGCGTTGCTCCCGGACTTATTTGCAGAAGAGGAACGCCACCTGCCACGCTGTCTTGGGACCCTCCACGGAAGCCAAGAGGGCCGGGAGCGAAAGCATGGCTTTGGCTGGGGAGTTCAAGGAAAGGGCGCCTGGGAGCGCTCTGGAGGTGAAGAGCCGAGGGCATCTGGGCCGGCTCTCCGCACTCGGCTGTGCTACCGCGAGGCCTGTTGAGGGCAGCGCGCTCTGGCTTCCCGGGCTCGGCTGGCAGAGGGCGAGTGGTGCGCCAATCAAGCGAATGTAGGGAAGTGGAGCCGGGTAGCTGCATTCCCCCGCCGGGCTCAGTGCCTCCCCTACTTGGCCACAAGGGAGCGGCTCCTCCCTCCCCGCCTGCCCACTGGCCTTCGCCGGGTAGAGAAATCTGGCCAAGGCTGAGCAAAGGTCGTGGGCACTTCTCCACGGGGCAATCCAGCTGTCGGAACTGTGCTGCCTGTGCACCACCCTTCAGCCGAGGGCATCTGGGCCGGCCCTCCGCCTGCAGACTAACCTCTGCCACTTTGCGCCTCTTTGGCTGTGCGCCCCATGTCGCTGATGGAGCTCTACAGGGGGCTCCTGGCGTTCCACTGGCTTCCTGGTGATTGCTCCAGCCGGCGAAGAGAGTAGGAGGAAGGTGGTGAGCCTGGAACCAGCCCCAACCACTCCGGGAGGCCAGCAGAATGCCGGGAGCTCTCTGTGGAGGGCGGATCTGGCATCATGCTGTGGGGAGGGGAATCCCAGTGGCGTCATGGCTGCAGGCATGGACCTCCCTGCAATGGAGACCCCACAGAAACCCGCTTGAGCGTTCGGGAGGAAAGACGGGGTTTCCTCCCTTCATTCGGCAAGTGCAAAAGATGTCTGGACGGATCAAGCCTAGTCAGGTTCTCCCAGCCCCCACCCCCGCCCAGATGCCCTCACCATCCCCCAAGCATTTTTTTACTAACCTTTCAGCTGCATTCTGTTTCTCCGCTTCTCCCCTTTGCCACGTGTTTGTGGGACTATGGTAAAAAAGAAAAGAAGTTCCATGAGACTTTCTAACTTCTCACGAGATCTCGTGAGAAGTTAGAAAGTCTCATGGAACTTTTTTTGTCCCATAAACACGCAAAAAGAAGCAAATGGAGAAATGGAATGCAGCTGAAAGCAGGTTAGAAAAAATGATTTTTACTTTTTTTTATAGTGCTGTTCAACTGGTCCTACGCGTAACACCAGCCATGTGCTCGCGTACCACTAGTGGTATGCGTACCACCGGTTGAAAAGCCCTGTTATAGAAAACATATGGTATTTCTGAACTTTTTTAAAATTTCAGAATAGAGACTATTGCCTGTCAATTCTTTTTTGTTTACTTTAACACAGACATGTCAAACTCATGACGTTGCACAACATATCGGAACCTTTTCACCATTGCCGGCAACGGGGTGGGCGTGGCTTTTGGATGATGCATCCGGCTGGCAGGCTGGCAGTTTGACACCCCTGCTTTAACAGATTATCCATCTTAAGAATCCTTCCCATAAAAGTTTATTGCTTTTTTTTTGGGGGGGGGGTATTTTTTCTGAAATACAACATACTTGGAAGTACAGATATTTATTAGAAAAAGCAAAATTATGTTGTAAGAGCAGTTCTTCAAATAAAAATGCTCATAAAGTTTTTTGTAAAAGAACAATAGAATTTTAGCTTATTTAAAATTTCAGTGTTCAATAGTGAAATCAAGGAGAATTATGCTATCTAATCAGCAACAACTGTGATTCTCAAAGGACACATCTGTGGCAATTGCTGCAGGAATAAAATAGAATTTTAATTGTACTTATTGACACAAATGAGTTGATGAGCAAGTCTTTCAATCAATACTAATAATATGCAAATAGATGGAGTAAGCCTTTGCCAAATAGCCAAGATGCCTGCAATTAACTGATCTCAGAATAGATTCAGTAAGAATCCGCTCTCTAAAACACTGTTTATACAAAAAACATTGAAGCTAGGACAGAATGTAAAACCAGGCTTCACTCTCAAAGTAGACTGCAGATTTTCTAGATCTTAATTAACTCTTTAGATACTGCATATAAATTATCTCAAATTTGCATTAAAACTCCCAATTATTTTTTATTAAATGCTTCTAGCAAACGAAGCAGGTGCAAAAACAGATTGATGATGTCCAAATAAAGATTGATTGCAGCTAGTATATATTCTTCCGGAGAGAGTTTGTGCATTAATAGATGAGTGTCGTAGATGATAAATCCACAGAACAGAAGTGCTCCTGCAGCAGCAAATACCAGCTCTACTATTTCACTATTGAAAAAGAACTAAAAACAAGGAGATAAATGGAGTTTTAGTGTAATTTTTTTAATATAAAAACATATTAAAATTAGTTATTTATAATGGTATTATAACATAAACTTTAAAAAATGATTGAGTACAATATTATTTTCTAGATTCTAAATAGAGGTCGTTCATGTGACTTTAAGACATTCCCTGTTACCAACAAAATAAGATCTTCTCATATCCTATGATTGCCAATGATTTCCTAAAGCAACAGATGTAATTTCATTTCAAATTAGATACATCTTTAAATATCAGTGCAACCGCATTTTCTTAATGTAATGTGTATGGGCATCATTTTGAATGAATAAAATCAACCGCATTGAGAATACTGCTTTTCTAAAGGGCTTCTCATGCTGCAACTCTTTTAAGGAATAATTGGGTGTTTTCTCACAATAGTATTGCTAACACAACAATCAATCTGAAAAATATTTTAATGAACTCTTCAAGAAAATGAATGAATTAGATCATCAGGATTCTGCACTCTTGAGTAAATCTAAAAGCTTTTCCTGCTCTTTTTTCACAGATTTACAATGTTATTATTAAACAATGTTATCTGTCCGTATGTTTTGTGTCACCTTCATCTCTGACAAAATCACTCCATCTATTTAAACTATATTACCATACAATACATTGTTTTCCCATTTTACTGTGAACCATATCTTCAAAGTTACATAGACAGAAATATGACAATTTCACAGCTGCTGGGGCCATTTCCAGCATAATTTTTATATATTTATTCAATGAAGATTTCTTGAGAGAAATGTAATCACATTGTCTTTTCATTACAGACACAGACTTAGGAACAGCCACAAATGATTGGAAGTGCGCACCTGCACAGCAGGTTATCAAACTGAGTCGGGATTAATGAATGTATGGTTGAACTGCAGAAACCATGGCTTTGTAGATCATGATATCTGCTGATCATCATTCTCCATACCTGGACTGGCCAGCCTTAAAATGAAAAAAGCTCCTTTATTTAGCTATCAAAAACCAGTATTACAAATATTGGTATCTATCTGATTTCTGTAGAATAATCATTGTTTTTATGTAAAATTATTTGAATTGAGATGTTATTTTTGAGAGTGTAATGTTGAAACGTCAAGTTTGTGGAGCAAAAAAAATTAAAAGATAAAACCTGTTTAAATTTGATCTCAACAGTATGCACTTATTTATATATATTGCTTAATTTAAAAACTCTTAAAACTAATTTCAACTTCACCCATTTTCATTAATAAGCTACATGCTCATAATCCCCAAATGGACACATAAGACTTTCATTGAAAAAGAACACAATTATCAGTTTTAAAAAACAAGATTTTAAAATGAGGGTTAGCACCTAATAATTCAATCTATATAAAACAGTTAACATCCTATGGAGATCTCCAAAATTTTAATTATCTAAGATAAATTACCTCTTACCTTTAAAAAGCTTGACAGGAGAAGAATCCATAAGCAAGTAAACAGCCTGAGAAGGCACAAAAATGTCTTATTTATAGTATGCTTTTAACTTAGCTCTTTTAAAATGTAGATACACTTATTTCCTATATATTGTTAAGTATAAAATCACATATTAAAATAATTACAAACTATTTTTCTTTTTTTTTATTCACAAAGCAAACTTGAAAATCCCCTGCCTTGGTTCTTTTGCTGCAATCACAACATATCAACAAATCTTAAAAGAATCCGTCATCACTGATTATTATTCCAGTAAGACAGAGTCACTCAAAATGCCCAAATGCCAATGTATATAACAGAAACTAGCTTACCCTGCTCCAGCTTTGCTGAAATCCCGTTTGGATTGTAACGTGTACAAAGTAAGGGCCAAAAACACAGTTGTTGTCAGAATAAAGGCTTGTAGCACAATTGATACTTCATAGAAAGTCACTAGCAAGGAGGGAAAAACAAATTTAAACATACCATAATTCTAAAATCTAGTATAATTCTTCACAGGTTAAGAAAGTGTGAATGACAAGTAATGAACTGTATACATTTTAAAGCACAGATTTTGTTCTATTAATACTTCATAGCAGAAGCCAGGGGCAGGGGTGGGGGGAGAGAATGGGACACAACAACACGCAGAAAAATCTATTTGTTTTTACCTAGAAGGTCCTAACAGAAATTAAATCTGAATTTAGTCATATGTTTTCTTGTTTTAAGAAAATAAATTTAAAGCAAGAGGTTTGAGATGCTTTGGAAAATGTCTGGAGGCCTTCTCTCTTCAACATTTGAGTGCAAGGGCATCATTATTCATCTTCCTCATATCTTGACTGAATCAAGAGACAAAAATAATTCAAACATTTCAAGGTACATATAGCCTTCAAGCCAATATAGACCTACTACTGACAGCACCAGGTTTTGCAATACAGGGGACATAAAAATTAATAAAAAAGCCAATACTCATTGTTAGCCATTAATCTTGGATGATATAACTCCTTTCACTCTGGTGGGTCTTCAGAAACAGCCTATAAGTACTTTGAAATAATTCTGCTCCTTTCTTGCTTGACACTTGGTGGGTTAAGAGAGAGACATTCCCCACCCACAAGTATAATTTTGTCAGCTTCTAGGGGCAAAGGTGAGGAATGATGGCCCCTTTATGACTTGTGGACTTCAACTCCCAGAATTCCTGAGCCAGAATGGAATATATAGATGATATGAACAAAAGCAACCATTGTATAAATAATTCACAGCTGCAGCCTATTTCTCTATCAGAAAACTTCTTCTTATGTATAGTGAGGCTATGAGGAAAAAAATCAATTTGTTGGAATTATTTCACTACTGCTTTTATCTTAAGATTGCTAAAGAAAACTCTCATTGGGCTTGCAAAAATATATTTTCAGTTCAGGCAGCTACCAAAGATCTGATGATGTCAATTAAATAAGATAAATTTTACCTGTAATAGCAACAGTCAGTGCTTCTAAAAGAGTCTATAAGGAATAAAAAAAAGTATCATTCAACTAATTAAACCTTAATCACTGCATCATCCCACAGAACCTGGAGGTTGACAATACTACTATTACTGTTGACCACTGCTACCTATGAAGAAGTGGGGATATCAGCCAAATGTTTCAATCAGAACAAATTACATATAGACATACCTTTGAAAGCAAGCATTTTCACATCATTATTAAGTCAACTAGTCTATTTGCTGAACAAAAGGTCAGCTAGGTTTGTCTCTAAAATATATTTTCTGATATATGCAAATTTACTCTGCTATGCATATTCAAAAGCTATGCAGAAGGAAACAGTATACATCATTTTCAAAGAGACAGCATATGTTCCACAGATGTCTGTAAAATGCTTTTCCTTTTAAAAAAATTATATTAATAGAAGAACTACTAGAAGAACAAAGCTAAAACAAAAAAAATTCACCTCACTAGATCAACTGCAACTATCAAAGTCATGCATTATAAAAATACTTACAAATCCAAAGAGAAGATATAAATTAACTGGATACTGATGTCTGTATAGAGTTAAAGCCACAATCACAGCCAAAGAACCAAACAAGGCCATCAAAAGTAAAGCAGGACTGTAAATTTAAGTATGACAGCATAATATTAGGAAACAATATTCTAATATCTTTTGTTTTCCCCAAAATAATAGATAAAACAATCTTATATTCAAAATACTTCAGTAAGTTTAGAAAGAATAAAACACCTGTTAGTTAAGCTGAATTACAACACCTATGATAGGTTATCAATATTTCGTATATTTAAACTCTGCTTTTAAATAAAAAGACATATTCACAATAGCAATCTATTTCTGGATGATTATATTAATTACTATATAGCTTTATTCAGACACACAACTGAATGGAGAAGGAGCTACTTACTGGCAAAGGAGAAAATAAACAGGCTATTATTAGGAGGAAAACCTAATTTTTCCCTTATAAGCAATTTTTCACACCCACAAATAGTGGAATCCTTATATACATTTTTCTCTCCCAAGCAAACAATGTAATTTATTTAACAAGAAATGAATATGTTTTCCCAGTAACTCTGTTTAGATGGGACAAATATCTTTTCTTTCCTACCCTCTCCTCAGTGAACGTATTTCTAGAAACAATTCCCTAGATCAGCGTTTTTCAACCTTTGTAGATGTTGGCTGGGGAATCTTGGAGTTCAACTCCACACATTTTAATGTTGCCAAGGTTGAGAAACAGCCTTAGACTACCTTGAAGAATCATAAAACACTGGATCCGTATTTATTTTGCATTAAAAAAATGAAGCAAATTCAATTCACTATAGATCCTACCTTTCATGTACAAATGTCCGAATTGTGGTGGAATAGAGAAAAGCTGCAGAGGTCACAGTTGTCAAAAAAATCTGGACTGAAAGTATGCTATAGACTTTGCGCAGAAAATCTAAAATATAGAAAATAAGAACACTTCATTATTGTTTATTTTCAAGATTTATGCTGAAATCAAATATCTATCCTTTGTTCTTGTTTGTTTCTACACTTCAATCTTTAGATTTTTTTATGGTATCCATTGCAATAAAAACTGAATCATCAGGGGACAGTCATATTACTATGACACTAGTTGTTTATCATCCAAAAACTAATATATTGTGGCGAGTATATGAGACTCCCCCACAGAGCCATGCATGTAGAATTCTTGATCTAAGATGGTGCAGGTCTCCGCTATTGCTCTATTAAAAATGGATTTAAAAATTCTGCAATGTTGCCTACACTACACAACTCTTCCCATATAAAGATGTTCATTGTAGATTATTCTCTGATTTGTTCTACCTTTGCCCATTACTCTCCTAAAGGATGGCCATGTTTCATCTGTAAAGGAGAGCATCTGAAACGTGGAAGCAAAAATACTGGATCATTTTTCTGATAAGAAAGTACCATTAGAAGACAAGTCTTCCCACCACCACCACCACCATCACGACATGCGTTCTGGGATTGCATTCCCTTTTGGGGAAAAGGCCAAGGCATTGGCATAACATGATCCATGACTGCCACTTTAGCGCAGCGGCAGAGTCCTAAAGCGAGCACGACAAGCAACATGGCCTGGAGCGAAGACTATTTACAAACGGGAATAATTTCGTCTTCGAAGGTCAAGGGAAGGTTTTGAGCTAAACGGGAGAAGGGGAAACTTCATTGGGAATTGGTGAAAGCAACGACTTCCGAATGGAGAACGGAAAAGGCAAGGTGGGTGAGAGAGGAGGGCTGACCAGGACTCTTTACCCAAGCGGATATGTACGCTAGCCGTCGCGACGTTAGTGCCATAATTGAAATCGTCCTCAATGGACGACCTCGGATAACTCTCCGCAGCCATCGTCGCAGTCGCTTGGCCCTCCCGAACTTCCGCGTCTGAGCTTCCAAATCGGTTGCTGAAGGCGTTGCTCGCAACTTCCGGCTTGTATTCGCTCAAACTGGAGCGGTTATAGTCTTGTAATTCCGAACGGTGATGTCATCGCCAGCCAATGGTTGCATTTTAAAGGTAACACAGAGGCGGGAAGAGCGCTGAGTTTCATGTTTTTCAAGATTGTAGGAGCTTCGCCGTCCGATGGTCTTTTGTGAGGCGGGGTCCTCCATCCATTTGTTGCCCTAGCATGCTGGTGGCGTGAATCTGTGTACGAGGTAGATTCCCTTAAGTCTCTGAAAGGCTAATAATGCACTGGCAAAGAGTGTGTGTGTGTGTGAGTGTGTGTGTGTGTGTGAGAGAGAGAGAGAGAGGGAGGGAGTTGCATGCAGTGCAAGATGCATATTTGATTCCCAGTGAGATTAATCCTAGACTCAAACTGCAGCACAGCTTTCTTAAAAGAAACAAGAGGTAATTAGATACAGCAAGATTTATTTCTGAAAACTCTATTTAGGAAACAAAGCAAAAGCTGAAACCATCAATCATACTGGCCCCTACAGAATAAACCATTAAATGTCATGCAACCCCGATTTTTTTTTTTGACTGGATTAGCCTGGATTTCCCACTGCTAGTCAGTTCTGAATATAAATTGTGGCTTCCTGGTATTATGATATCAAAGTTAGCTCTTCAGTTGTTAAAATTTCAGAGCCTGCATTGTGGTTAACTCAGTGATCTCTGGAGTGCTGTTAGTATTATTACATTTATTTGCCTCCCATCTTCCAGTTTGAGGTGACTCGTGAGCTCCTTAGAGAGAGAAAATTCAGATAGTCCTTGACTTACAACAGTTCATTTAGTCACCATTCGAAGTTACAATGGCACTGAAAAAAGCAACTTCTAACCATGTTTTACACTTACAACTGTTGCAGCATCAACATGGTCACATAATCAAAATTCAGATACTTATATGTGACTCATATTTATCATGGTTACAGTGTCTGGGGTCATGTGATCATCTTTTGCACTCTTCTGAAAAGCAAAATCTGACAAGCAAAATCAAAATTTGTTAATCACTTAAATATGTTATTAACTTAACTGCAGTGATTCACTTAACAACTGTGGCAATAAAGGTTGTAAAATGGGACAAAACTCAACTATTTCAGGAACAGAAATTTTGGCTTCAGTTATGGTCGTAGGTTGAGGACTACTTGCATACAAATTTCCAAACAATTATAAATATAAAAGCTGATTAAAATTACAAAAAATAGACTAAAAAACATGGGTTTGGAGACGTGGGAGTACTTTCTGTGTTAGTGCACCACCAACTCTAGCCAACAGCTTTTGACCCTATGCCAGCAGGCATAGCCAGGGTTTTAAGTCTTTTCCTGAAGACTAAAGGAGAGGGGCAGCTCTTATCTCTTATGGCAAGATGTTCCAAAAGGTAGCAGCCATGGCAGAAAATACTCTTCTCCAGGATCCCACAAGCCAAAATTCCTTGGCTAATGGGATCCCCATTAGGCCTCTTGCCAGCATGAGTGGGGCAGCCAATCCATTGTGGCAAAACAGTTCCTCAAGTTTACAAAGGAAACAGCCTGTGGTGATAGGTTACCATTTGTAGCAGGCTGTTGATCAGCTGTTTGGCTTAGAATAGATCCAAAACACAGTAGTGAGCTAAAGACAGTGAAATTGCAGACAACCCAAAGAAATGGAGTAAAATTGGCAAAGAGTTTTTGAACACAAGTAAGACATTATTAACTGTCCCATCCTGAGGTGATTAGAGCAAAACATTTTTACATCTGAGCCACTCGTTTGTGTAGAACCTTTTTTCCATAAAGCAGAATTATGAACCTGGGCTGCAAAAATCTGAAAAACCACAGACAGCAAGGATATATATAACAAATTTTACAGGTCCAGTTCTCATATTTATATCTTAGGGCAAGTTGCAGGCCCTCAAAACCGAACCAATGTAAGATGACAGAATGATGTTTGCTTAAGGCTTTAACGGAAGAAATTACATGAACAGTTTTGATACTTCATAAAAAATCACATTGCATTTTCAGAGAACGTAAAAAGAATTCCATAATTCCTCCACAGAAAGCATGAAGTCTACAAGCAGGACATAATTATAATTTGGAGGATGACTTAGTGATGATTAGCAAGAAACCAGACCAAAACCTGTGTCTGTAATCTGAGTATGTGACAAGCTATTTATTTCTGTATATGTATATTAAAATGTATGTATGCTACTGTAAAATAGCATAAATAAACCATATATTCTTCAATGTACTTTGTTTTTATCATTTCCTTATCCAAAGGACAACCATATGTTCTGCACTCCAAGCTGTAGCTGGTTCTCCCTGATCTGGTCAATACAGCATTCATTTTTCCTAGTCTGCTAAATTCAAATTCCTCTCACCATATAAATATTCTTCTGAGACTGCTGCTCAGATGTTCTGTCTGCACAAGGTCAACAAGTAATAGAGGTTACCTACTCTCTTTACCCCCTTCATGGATTACTGCCTTGTCGTGGCGAAGGGGCTTGCGTAATTCAATGAAGCTATGAGCTATGCCGTGCAGGGCCACCCAAGACGGACAGGTCATAGCCGAGAGTTCTGACAAAATGTGATCCACTGGCGAAGGAAATGGCAACCCACTCCAGTATCTTTGCCATGAAAACCCTATGGACAGTACCAAAAGGCAAAACGATATGACGCTGGAAGATGAGCCCCTCAGGTCGGAAGGCGTCCAATATGCTACTGGGGAAGAGCAGAGGGCTAGTACTAGTAGCGCCAGAAAGAGTGAAGCGACTGGGCCAAAGCCGAAAGGACGCTCAGCTGTGGATGTGTCTGGTGGTGAAAGGAAAGTCCGATGCTGTAAAGATGTTCTCTCCATAGGAACCTGGAATGTAAGATCCATGAATCAAGGAAAGCTGGACGTGGTCAAACAAGAGATGACAAGACTAAACATCGACATCTTAGGTATCAGCGAACTAAAATGGACAGGAATGGGTGAATTTAATTCAGATGACCATCAGGTATACTACTGCGGGCAAGAATCCCTCAGAAGAAATGGAGTAGCCTTCATAGTCAATAAAAGAGTAGGAAAAGCAATACTGGGATACAATCCTCAAAATGACAGAATGATCTCAGTTCGAATCCAAGGCAAACCATTCAATATCACAGTAGTCCAAGTCTATGCCCCAACCACCGGTGCTGAAGAGGATGAAATTGACCGGTTCTATGAAGCCCTACAGCACCTTATAGAACTAACACCAAAAAATGATGTTCTTATCATCATGGGGGATTGGAATGCTAAAGTAGGAAGCCAAAAGATAACCGGAATAACAGGCAAGTTTGGCCTTGGAGTGCAAAATGAAGCAGGGCACAGGCTGATAGAATTCTGTCAAGAGAATACGATGGTGATAGCAAACACTCTTTTCCAACAACCCAAGAGACGGCTCTACACATGGACATCACCAGATGGCCAACACAGAAATCAGATTGACTATGTGCTCTGCAGCCAAAGATGGAGAAGCTCTATACAGTCAGTAAAAACAAGACCAGGAGCTGACTGTGGCTCAGACCATGAGCTTCTCCTTGCAAAGTTTAGGCTTAAACTGAAGAAAGTAGGGAAAAGCACTAGGCCACTCAGGTATGAATTAAATCATATCCCTGTTGAATACACAGTAGAGGTGACAAATAGATTTAAGGAATTAGATCTGATAGACAGAGTGCCTGAAGAACTATGGACAGAGGTTCGCGACATTGTACAAGAGGTAGCAACCAAAACCGTCCCAAAGAAAAAGAAAGGCAAGAAAGCAAAATGGCTGTCTGAGGAAGCTTTGCAAATAGCTGAGGAAAGGAGGGAAGCGAAAGGCAAGGGAGAAAAAGAAAGATACGCCCAATTGAATGCAGAATTCCAGAGAATAGCTAGAAGAGATAAGAATGCCTTCTTAAATGAACAGTGCAAAGAAATAGAAGAAAACAATAGAATAGGGAGGACCAGAGATCTTTTCAAGAAAATTAGAGAAATGAAGGGAACGTTTCATGCAAAACTGGGCATGATAAAGGACCAAAATGGCAGGGACCTAACAGAGGCAGAAGAGATCAAGAAGAGGTGGCAAAATTACACAGAAGA